>CM067219.1:97479613-97891566 GCA_034190945.1 Octodonta nipae
TTTTATGAAAAATCTTCTAGAAATAATGATATACTTTATAATTTGAGTTAATTTAAATTGCAATACGATATTTGTGTTGTTTTTAGGGTTCCGTATATACAATATACGGATACCCTTATAATATCACTCCGGATTTCCACCTCTTTCACATCACAGCAATTTTCTTCTAAACTACACGACGGAAAAGGTTGAAATTTGGTATCAGTGTGTAATTTGGTAACGCATCAGAAGTACATATCGTAAACGAAGAAATTTACATTTTAGGGGCACTTCCGCGAGGAGGGGGGAATCCCCACCCTTAACTTCGAAACTACTGAGCCTAAAGTTCTAAAAAATAGGGAATTTAGAACGTTGCCCGAACTTTACAGGAAAATTAAGGAGAAACCATTAATTTTAATTTAGGGAGCAAATTATAGAATTAAATGAAAAAAAAATTGAATGCATCATGTAATACATCAGATAAAAGGTGTTCCTTCTGAGGAGCAAAAATATGTTTTTTTCAAATTTTAAAAATAATTAGTTTAAAAGATATTAAGAAAAATATACAAAAATTTACCAATTCCCCGACCTTATCTCGGAAACTATAAGACGTTCAATTTTGAAAAAAATTAAGGAAATAGGACCTCACGTGAATTTTACCAGAAAAATAAGGAGAAACTTTTACTATTAATTTTGGGGGCAAATTACAGAATTAAATGGAAAATATACAATAAAATTGTTTCTAACGTATGATGTAATATATCAACGAAAATATATATATTTTATAATATTTTTATGATAAATTATTCAAAAGATATTAACAAAAATTTAAAAAAAAATTACGTATTCCCTTTTCTCCGAAACTATAAGCCCTAAAATTTTGAAAAAAATCAGAGATACAGGGCCTTACCTGAATTTTACTGGCAAAATAAGGTGAAATCCCTAATATTAATAGGGAGGGGGTCAATTTATAGAAATAAATGAAAAATATAAAATTAAAATTGTTTCTAACTCATCGTGTAATATGTCAAACTAAAGAGCTCATTATGACGAATACAAGCAAATATTTTTTCATAGTTTTAAAATAAATTATTTAAAAGATATTAACAAAAATATTTAAAAAATTACCCATTCCCCCTTATCTCCGCAACTATAAGACGTACAAATTTGAAAAAAAAATTAGAGATACACGGTGTCACCTGAACTTTACTGGAAAACCCTTATTTTAATTTTAGGCGAAAAAAAAATACAGGATTAAATGGAAAATGTAAAATTAAATTTACTTCTAACGCATCATGTAATATGTCAAATCAAAGGGTTTATTATGACGAATGCAAATATATTTTTTTCATGTTTTTAAAATAAATAGTTTAAAAGATATTAGCAAAAATAAAAAAAATCCCATTCTCCCCTCTTTATTTCCGAAACTATAAGATACTTGAACTTTACAGGAAAAATATGGAGAAATCCCTAATATTAATTTTGGGGGGCAAATTGCAGAATTAAACGGTAAATAAAAAAATATATTTTAAACATATCATGCAATGAAAGGGCTTATTATGAGGAATACGACTGTATTGTTTTCATATTTTTTAAATAAATTGTTTAAAAGATATTAACAAATATATTGAAAAAATACTCATTTCCCCCTTTTATTTCCGATCTATAAAACCTAACATTAAAAAACAGGCTTATATAGCCTTTGAAAAAATAAACGGATATACCTAATATTAAATTTGGGGGGCAAATTACAGAATTAAACAAAAAATAAAAAAATACTTTTTTAAACATATTATGCAATAAATCAAATTAAAGGGCTCAGTATGAGGAATACAAATAGATGTTTTTCATATTTTTAAATTAATTGTTTACAAGATATTAACAAAAATATAAAAAAATATTCATTTCCCCCTTTATTTCCGAAACCAGACTACCTAGGATTTTGAAAATAATTAGGGGCACAGGGCCTCACTTGAACTTTATCAGAAACATTAATAGAAAACCTGAATATAAATTTTGGGAGACAAATTACGGAATTAAATGGAATTTTTGTTTCAAACGCTTCATCTAATATATCAAATAAAAGGGCTCATTATGAAAAATACAAATATATTTCTTTTCATATTTTTAGTCATTTGTTTATAATATATTAACAAAAATATTAAAAATCGATTTATTCCCCCTTTTATTAGAAACTACACGATCTAGAATTTTGAAAAATATATTTTATTTGTATTTTAAAATAATTTGATTTAATAATTTATTATTTAAAATTTGATAAATTTTCCCCTTTATCTTACAATATACTGAGCATAAAATTCAGACAATAGATTATATAGGGCTTCACTCAAAGTTAGTCAGTAAAATAAAACCCTAATGTTAATTTTGGCGGCCAATTTAGAAAATTAAATAAATATTTTTATAAAAATCAAGCGAATCCTGTAGCAGGTAAAATAAAAAGTCGCTTAGTTTAAAAGATATTAAGGTAAAGAATGTGCCCTCATTCAATGCTTGTCTGAAACTGGAATATTAGAAAAATATATACTTTGATTCAGCTACATTGTATCAAGTGTGGTGCGGAACCCTTAGTATGTGACTCCAACTCGCCCTTGACGAAGTTATTTAAACAAGTCCTAGATATCCCTAAACATCTATTATTGTTGATTCAGTATGCCATATTAAAAAGCAGTGGACTTATTTCAATTAAGAAAAAAGCGGGACACATGTTGAGAATTCTCGGAATATATACCCCAGGAAATTTATTGGTTACACTTTGCGACAAATTTTATGTCACTTCAGCAAACCTGATTACAAGTAATATTAGAAATGCGCCACCTACAGTTAATTCTGAATTCAGGGCAAATGGAATATTTTCCCAAAACGTCAAAAGTTGCAAACTAAAGAAAAATTTGTTCCGAGGAAAATTTTATCACTTTGCTAGGTACAATTTTTTTATTCCATAATAAAATGACTAGCTGGAATCATTTGTATAAAAACTTTTTCAATCATCCCAGAGAATATAATGCAATTGTATTAAACTAGGTAATTTAGTTGAAAGTTTGCACCAAGAAAATTTCCGTCGAAATTCGAAGACGAAACATGAAAATTAACTTCTTCCCAGAATTTTAATTTCCACTAAAGATACTTCCTGGCAAGGAGTTTTATTATTAATCATCCGTCACCCACAAAAAGATAACTTGAGACTAATAGCTTCGTGGCTTACTTCCTTAATAATATATATTCTGTTATATTTTCAATGTACATTGTGTATATATTGATTAATCTTCTGAACCCTTTTGAATGAAGAAAGCTTTAAATATCATGATCGAAAATTTCGTGTAGGTTTTTGTACTTTTGTCTGCAAGTAAATTATTATAGTAGTAATTTAATAAAGTATTTTGGTATAAAATAAATCAGACAAATTGTAGACAAAAATTATGAACATACAATTTAAGTTAATTAAAAGTTTTATAAAAGTTAAGTGAAATAATCAAAACGGCTATTCCTACTTACACAACTATATTCCTACTCGTATACCTCTCATAGGTTTCCCATTTGAAAATAGATTGAATTGATAGTTACTTGAAACCGATTTCAAAATCACCAACTCGAGAACTACTTTAATAGAATAAAGATCAAACTATCCCAAATCGATTAAGCTGTTTCGGAAAAATTATAATGAAAAGTAAAATCTCTGAAAAACAGCATATTTAACACCATAAGGAAGTTAAAAAGTGCATTTTAAACTATACAAATCAGTTAAGCCCTTTCTCAGAAATCAGTAAACAATTACAGTGGGTTTACTTAAATTGGAATCATATGAAACAGTGTTTCATTATCAATATTAAGGAAAAAAAATCGTTCCTGTATAAAACGTCTGAAAACTAAATGAAACCATCAAATATCAATTTTTACCATCCTATACGAGGACTGTTAAAAAATATGAATTTTATTTAAAAGTTAAATACCTTTAATAATGGCAATATCGAAATATGTTATGAAAAACATTGGTTATATTTTTTCCATAATTATCTCTACGAAGCAAAGAAAATTTCATAGTAATTAGTGACATGATCTAGGAAGCTTATACGCGAAATGTTTGACAGTAAACGTCAGAACGCGTTCGAATTTCTAAAATACTAGGAATCTTTATTAACCTGGGACGAAAACATTGAAGCTGTGTTGATTGCAAGGAAAAACCATAGAACTCATAGAGTAGGAGCTATGTTGCACAGTGGCTTCAGAATGGGCATATTAATCCGCCAACAGTAAGGAAAATGGTAAATAAATTCAAGACTTACCAAAATTTAATCAAAATTTAATTTTCTTATGCTGGTAATGTAAATTTGGATGTTAATATCTGTTTAAAAATATTACGGAGGATTTTTTTATTCTAGTTTGAGGTTTAAATTTCTTTAGTACTTCTAGAATATCAGGTAGCTCAATGTAGCCAATAATATCTTGATTTTAAAGGTTATCAACATCTATTTGGAAAAAGTGAACCACATTAGTTAAGATTTTAATAGACAACTTATTACATTTTAGCAACTGCTAATTATTATAGATTCCAATATAAGATTTGCAGTATTTCTTCTAAAATTCGCTGTACTATTTTACGGATTACACTAAGGCTCTACCCATCATCCCTAAATATCTGGATCCAACAAATTTCTATTAAACGGTTTTCAATTTATATATGTGTCTGGAATAATGATTTAAAAGGACAGAAAATGTTCAAGTGAATAGAGAAAAATAGTAAGATTATCTAGAAAAAGGTAGTATTGCAGAGCCAAGTAAATAGGTAGATATAACCTGATGAAATATCCGGCCTAAAATAGAGTCAAATACTTTACTTATCAAGCAATTTGCAACTCAATTAAGTTTTTTTAAAAGCAATGGAAATGTAGAAGGCTTTCACCATATAAATAAAATTTATTCAGAACTTCCAAAGGAAATATTTCGACAGAGTTAAGTCATGTAATTACTGGAGAACTTATTCCAAAAGATCGTCTTCTTTCCACTCTTTTGATCAATGGTTTTCGTTGAAATTCAAAGACGAAACGTGAAAATTAATTTCTCTGGATTACAGCTAAAAATACTCACCTACAAGCAATTTCATTATTAATCTGCAGACTCACAATGAAAAATAAGATAGAAGTAAAACCTTTTTGAACATAACTGTGTTAAGAATGTGAACTCATTTTCATATTTTAAATGTTAGCTATACATTTCAAGATTAATTATGACTCTTTCAAAAGAGGACTTTACACAGTCGTCTTTCTGCCAAAATTGTCAGAGATCTGAGTTTTTTAATGAGATCGCCTAATTTGTAAAAATTATAAGAGTCACCAAACGATTTGTACACTGTAGTATGATAAAGTTCAAGCAGTCATGAACTGCTCACAATTGTACATCTAAAGTAATGAATACCTACTTGTACTGTACTTACTTACGAGGCCCTTTTAAACATTAATTTTGAATATTTGGGATAAAAAAATTAATTGTGATGAGCGAATCATCTATGCTTGAATATTCCAGTAACAAATAAATTCATTATTTTTGAAAGTTGAGTTTTTTTAAATCCTCTGACTAGGCGATTTTAATACTTTTTGACAAGCGACACTTATTTGTGACGTAATCGTTATTGCAGATATTGCGTCAACAATTTCGACCATGTTAATAGCGTACACAGCGTCAACAATGGGCCTTTTCATATTCGAAAATTTTTGTTCCCGTGCGTCAGTTTTTTCGAGCAGTTTTCACACCATTCACATGTAAATGCAATGGTTTTTGCCCGAAAAAAATGACAGAAGTTGACGCTTGCCCACCAAAAATTTTTGAATATGATATTAATCTTAGTGACCGAGAATGTTTTTTATTACTGACAGATAAAACCTTTTTTTTGTTTTTTAACCGACTCCCAAGAAGGAGGAGCTTATCAATTTATATGCAACTTTTTTTAAGTATGTCGGACAATTATTCAAAAACAGCTTGGGCAATTTTGATGATTTAAACTGCATTATATTAAGGAATATGACAGAAAGGTCCCGTATAATTGTATATAACATGAGATTTACGGTTTTCTAGAAAATCAGATAAAAAAGTAAATAAGGGAGTAGATTTCAGCGATTTTTAATGAATCTTCACTGTTTTCTTTAAAAGTGCTCACGTAATTAGAATATTATAAATTGTATTATACAAAGATCTGTTCCAGCATGATTCCGTACATTTTTCTATAACGCAAAACATACCATTTTTCTGAAAATTGGAAAATTATATGCAAAAAAACTGTAAACATCATGGTAAATGTCAATTTTTTATCATAAATATTTAGTTTAAATGCCATGAAAGTATATCGTACAGGGTGTTTTTAATGGTTCTCAATTTGATGCATTTGAAGATCAGTTTCTGTTAGAGACGAAGTTATATTCGCGTGAAATGGCAGAAAATATTCCGTTAGTTTATCGAAACGGAAATTTGTTAGATATGCGGGCGAACTCGTCTATGTGGTATACGGTTGTAGGTGTGTGCGTGCGTGCATGTGACATTAGGTGGTACATAAGCCGTTGTATACATAGGATGGTTGAAATATAAGTCGGCATTGAATTAGTTATTCAGGGTATTGTATTGGGTGACACATAAGTAGTTGCGTATACAAGGTTGTTGAAATAAGAGTGGAGCAAAACTAGAGTTATACAGAGCGTATATTTGCGTTTTAGGACGGACAATAATTACAGTTATACAAAAGGCTTTAAAAATTGTCAGAAGTAGTTGAATATACAGGATGGTTGAAATATAAGTTGGGGTAGAATTACAGTTATACAGGGCGGTTATATAGTATTGGAACATAATTAGTTGCTTATACAATGTGTTTGAAGTAAGGGTAAAATTATTGTTATTCAGTGTGTATCAAAAATTTGTTATATAAGCATAAGCAGTTAGGATATTTGAATTATAGAACGTAGGACAGAGTGTAATTATAGACATGGGTTCAAAAAAATTTAGAAGCAGTTGCATATACCGGGTGGTTGAAATAAAATAAAATTATAGTCATAAAGTGCGGCTCAAAAAGGTGCATTTTGTTATATAGGATAGACCATGAGGAGTTGCATAAATGGAATACTACACATATGGGGCGAAATAAAATCATTGGTGTACAGAAATAATTTAAACAATAGAAAAATAGAAAAAGTCAATAGTGTGGGGAGGATTTATACTTATACAGGGTGGTAATTAAAGATTTCAGGACCGTTGTGATATTGTATTGAGTAGAATTATAGTTATACAGGTTTATTCAGAAAATGATAGACAAATGAGTTATATATAATATAATATAACACCAAGAACCAAGGCTTATTTACCGTATGTCAAGGGTACTACGGACAGTTTGGCAAGAATTCTACGGAGACACAATATCGATACTATTTTCAATACAGACAGAAAAATAAGCACGGTGTTGAGGACTCCGAAGACGAGGATCCCTTTAGAACAACAGGGAGTGTACGAGATTCCCTGTACAGACTATCATAAAACCTATGTGGGGCAAACTAACAGAAGAATTCAAGCAAGACGTGATGAACACTAGAACGTCATAAGAAAGCAAGAAAAAACAACATCCATTGCGGAACACGGCACCCCGACGTCACACCGAATAGACTTTGAGAACACTAGAGTACTGGCAAATATAGAACACCCGAAATCAAGACTCGTAAGAGAGGCAATTGAAATAGCGAAGAGACCTCACAGTCTAAACGCACGCAATGAAATCCAGAACTTCTCCAATTGTTGGTAAATTCTGTTAAACACCGTACCGGCCCGGACCCGTCCTATAACAACTCAACCGGATATAACCAATCAGCAAGCGGGAGGCGTGGCCACGGAGTGCCAAGGGCCAATCACACGCAGCCGTTCACGGTGCCAACCGATAGGCGCCGAGCCGCGACTATATAACAGCACGGGCGCTTTTGAAAACCTTAATATTCGAGTAACTAGAAGCGAACTCTCTGCCGAAACGTCGTCATTTTACCATCGATCCCGGCAGGGATCAGTTATCAACAACGCGGATAAATCCGGACCTAACACACACACACACAAATAGTAGAAGCCATGCTGAAGGGCCCCCAAGCCTGGAACTTGGTATCAGATTACGCGGAGACTATCCTCAAAGAACTCCGCAATACGTTCGAGGAGTAGGCTTTAGAGGCTTTCAATGTAAGAGCAGTAAACATCTGCAATGAACCACCCTTGCGAAGTAGTATTGACTAAGAGTGCCGCAGGGGACCATGGTTGTAGGAGAAAGAGGTTAGGGTTTTAGCGGGTATACGGTATACTGGTTTCAATGCAACGATTTACTCTTGCTTTGAAGTCATTGCACCGGGAGTCCCGCACGACGGCCAGCACGTGCTAGCTAAGTACGCAATGTATTTCCCCCCTCTTCGGATAAAAAAAAAACACATATATATATATAGCCAGCTCCATTATCGATGTGACATTCGTTAGCAGCAACCTAATTAAAGGGGGCTGTGAGTGGCGGGTCGATGAGGAAATTACTAATAGCGACCACCAAGCTATTATATGGGAAATCAACACCACTCCCAAAGGAAGATTGTGTGTCAGTCGTGCGAGGCCACAGCCAGTCGGTTGGAACAAAAATGCTTTCGATGCTGATTCATTCGCCTTGGTTATGGAGCAGGAACCATTGTCAATAGCAACAAGCGCAGAAGCCACTGCCAAAGAGGTAATGACAAGCGTTGTCAAGTCCTGCGATGCTTCCATGCCAAGGAGACGGCAAAACAACAGCCGCCCACCAGTTTACTGGTGGAACGACACAATCTCACAACACCGACGAGAGTGTCTCAAAGCACGAAGGCTGCATCAACGAGCACGAAGACGCGACAGGGTCACAACAGAAGAACTAAGGCTCGACTATGAGATCAAAAGACAACAACTACGAAGAGCCATTCTCTCAAGCAAGAGATCCTACTGGAAGGAGTTGTGTGACGAAGTTAATCAAGATCCATGGGGAAAACCGTATAAAATCGTGATGCATAAAATTAAGGCCCCTCCCATGACATCAACGAACTGCCCCGAATCATTGCACCGCATTGTCACTCAATTGTTTCCTGCGAAGCCTGAGCTACCCGCTTATCCTTCGTGGCAGGTGAGGGACGAAGATATACCATCAGTGACTATGAATGAGCTGATGGGCGCGTGCAACCGGCTCCAAAACGGCAAGGCTCCCGGTCCAGATGGCATACCTAACATCGCGCTAAAATGCGCCATAGCCAATAGGCCTGACATGTTTCTACACATGTATGAGACCTGCCTAAAGCAGGGGGTTTTCCCGACTAAGTGGAAAAAGCAGAGGCTTGTGCTCCTACCTAAAGGGGGAAAGAAACCTCCAGACGAACCGCCATCATATCGTCCCCTCTGTATGTTGGACTCTGCGGGAAAACTCCTTGAAAGAATAATAGCAGATAGGCTGGAGCCCTACGTTGAGCCAAAACTTTCCACCAACCAATTCGGGTTCAGAAAGGGGAGATCAACCATCGATGCCGTGACACTCGTTACCAACATCGCCAGAGAGGCTATCTCGGGAAAGAGATGGAGAAGAGGTGGAAAAAAGTACTGTCTAATAGCCACCCTGGATATCAAGAACGCCTTTAACTCGGCCCGCTGGGACCGCATTTTGGAGGCTCTTGCCAGGATGGAAGTTCCTCAGTACTTGCGGAGAATTGTTTCAGCGTATTTCAAGGACCGCATCTTGTTGTACCAAACTGAAAATGGGCAAGTAGACTATAAGATCACAGGAGGTGTACCTCAGGGCTCTGTTCTTGGCCCCCTCTTATGGAACGTAATGTACAACGACCTGCTCCTGCTCGGTCTGCCTGAGGGCGTCAGGCTAGTGGCATTCGCCGATGATGTGGCATTGATCATATTGCGCAAGCACATAGAGGAGATACAAACAACCTTCTCATTCGCTATAGCCACAATTCAGCATTGGATGCTCGCAGCGGACTTGAGTTTAGCAGAACAAAAGACCGAAACACTTCTTGTTAGCAGTCGAAAGGCAAGGGAAACCATCACCCTCAAAATAGGCGACACCTACATACAGTCGCAGCCCTTCATCAGCTATTTGGGGGTGCTCCTGGACACACGGCTCAACTTCAAAGAGCACATAATCGCGGCCAGCAAGAAAGCAGCTGGGGTACAGATGAGAAGATAGCTACTGGCAACAGTAACTACTTCTGTTTTGTTGTACGGGGCACCGGTATGGGAGAAATCGCTCGAGCTACCATCGTACCGCCGGAAAATGAAATCAGTCCAGCGGCTCTCAGCGATTCGAGTGGCATCATCCTACCGCACTGTGTCTTACGAGGCGGTGAGTGTTATTGCCACTACCCTGCCAATCGACATCCTGGCTGCAGAAAGGGGACGGCTTTATCGCAGAAAGTTAGAAAAAGACCAACCGACAGGAAACAGCGATGAAAGAGCCATGAGTCTAGGGCAATGGCAGGAGAGGTGGGACAGCTCTACTAAAGGCCGGTGGACATATCGATTGATACCTAACATCAGTGCTGAAGTGGAGAGGATTCTGGAGACTAATATCGTCCCAGAACAATTAGTAGAAGCCATGCTGAAGGGCCCCCAAGCCTGGAACTTGGTATCAGATTACGCGGAGACTATCCTCAAAGAACTCCGCGATACGTTCGAGGAGTAGGCTTTAAAAGCTTTCAATGGAAGGGCAGTAAACATCTGCAATGAACCACCCTTGCGAAGTAGTATTGAGTAAGAGTGCCGCAGGGGACCATGGTTGTAGGAGAAAGAGGTTAGGGTTTTAGAGGGTATACGGTGTACTGGTTTCAATGCAACGATTTACTCATGCTTTGAAGTCATTACATCGGGAGTCCCGCACGACGGCCAGCACGTGCTAGCTAAGTACGCAATGTATTTCCCCCCTCTTCGGATAAAAAAAAAACACATATATATATATATATATATATATATATATATATAAAAACAAATAAAAAAGTTAAAATACATTTGGAAAATATAGACAAAGAATACAAATTAGAGAGGGAGAAAGAGTAGGGAAGAAAGAGATATAGAGATAAGGATACGCTAAAATTTTCAATTGAATTGTACCTTAAATCAGATAATAAAGAAGACATGTCTGAAAATAGTGATTGATTGCACATGGCTTCTAAACGGTTTTTATTTTAAGTCAGCTGAAGTCGGTTCTTTTTTAAATATAAATTATTTATATATCTTATCGATTTCAAATCGTTTGTTTGGCAAAAGCAGTGTATATGAACTGTTTATTGAGTAGTGACTTTGTTATTTTGTATAAAAATGGTGACAATAAATGAACGAGAACGAACTGAAATTCTTTGCATGATCCGATTTGGAGACAGAATGCGCACCCAACAAGAAGTAGTTGAATTGTTCAATGAAACTCTTCATGGTCGGCGTCCCATTAGCCAAAGCATGGTAAGGAATATTGGGTATAAATACCGTAACTTTGGACATGTTCGTGATTTACCTAAATCTGGTCGACCCCTAAACACAGAACAATACGAGAGAATCATCACTCAACGTTTAACTAAGTGGCTTTTAATTTCAATATGGCAGCGTCCACAGTTCACAAAATTGTGAAGAAAACAAAGTATCATCCCTATAAGGACTTTGATCGGCTAATTCAATTCTGCCAGCAAATGTAAAAATCGTAATTTTCCCTGACAAGGCAAGGTTTTTTTTTTTGAACGCCATGTCAACAGGCAAAACTGCCATTCCTGGGCTTTCGACAATCCACGATTGATGGAGTATTCTACTCAACATCCTCAGAAAGTGAATGTGGGGTATCGCATAGTCCAAGGAAGAATTCTGGGTCCCGATTTCTTTGACATGAACCTATCTGGTGCAAAATATTCGAGACGACCGTATTCCAGAACTAACAAATTTATATCCAAATGAAGAACATCTTCCGAGCAATGATATTTTCTCTCAACAAAATGGTGCAATTCCCCATTATGAACCTGTCCGTGCTTATTTAGATTAGTTGTTTACGAATCGCTGGATAGAGAGAAGGCAACCAGGTTGCCAGATTTTACAAAAAATTTGTAAAAGCAAAGTATACTAAGAATTACAAGCGAGAATTCGTAAGTAGATACTTCGGATACCTCCTGCAGTTATTCACGAAGTTCAACAAAAATTTATTAACCGTTTTGGTTACTGTTAAGTAGCCAATGGTGCACAATTTCAACATTTACTTTACTCACTATTTATATTTAATTAAATGTAAGATGTTTTTTCCATTTTTTAATCTAACCTAGCTAATATAACCATATTTTTGAAGATGTATGTAGACATATAATGACACGCTCTTTCAATTGCGAAATCGAAATTGGGTGACGCCATTTAAAAAAATATCTATGACGTCATTTCTCGTATAACGATTGAGTCACAAATAACGGTCTTATGTCAAAATGAGCCTTTGTTTACAAGGAAATCGACGACGTATCAGGGAATTCTTTATAAAAACTCCAATCTAGCAGACTGCTGTTATCACGACACTATTAGTGCTGGCACACGTGAGTGTATTGGAAAATGTTTGTTGGTGTGTTTGATCTAACTACAACAATGATGTAAGTAATCATCGATATTGAGAGCACAGAGAAAAATACCATCCTAATAACGTTCAGTTCGTTTAGGATGATCCTGATAGAAGGCAGCAAATCCGTGAACTGAAGAAAGATAAAATGGAAGCAGATTTACAGTTCATAAACAACGGTTTTTCAGATTAAGCTACTTTTTATTTTGATGGTGCCGTTAATAGACAAATAGATCTTGAAGCAGAAAAAATCATTAAATATGCGAAGCTCACAAATAATTTCCTAAAAAAGTTAACGTTGGGTCGCTATGAGTTACAACAAAATTAGGTGCTCTTATTTTTTTAAGGCACAATAAATGTTTTTTACAACGTAGATAACAAACACTTTTTCCTGATGTTAATACCTCAAATCTGATAGATAAAGCAATTTGGTACCAACAAAAGACGAAGCTCCTTCGCAGAACAATACGTATTCTTAGACATTATTTGAATGAAGTTTTCTCAATGGTTAGATTGGAAGACATGGAACGACTAAAGGGCTGCATGGATCCCCCGATTTGAGTTATCTTGACTACTTCTTATGGGGTTATTTCAAATCAATAGTATATTTCAATAAATCAGACAATATTGTAGAATTGATAGGACAACGGTACAAATTAACAACATACTTTCTGTGATCCTACAAAATTTAGAACGAGAATTTCGTTGCTTTTTGTAAAGAAGTGAATGATAAAATAAGTTTAAAAATACTTTCTCAACATCATGTGACACTTTTATCTTTATTATACGTAAAGTATCAAAATTTTTCATTTTCAAAATTTTCTCGGTTGTTATTGCATCAAAATTGAGAATATGCTGAACTGAGAATGAAAATCTCTTTCGAACAACGTGCCACACGACCGTCTTTTCTTATTTAAAATGTTTGAAGGGGTATTCATTATTCAAAGGGGTTGCAAGAAGGTGGTAAAATTTTTATACTGTAAATTGTCAAATTAACAACTGAAATCGATCTATTTTCATACATATGAATAACACTATATCCGCACCCAGTCATCAAAGATTTTTAAGGCCCTGTTCTATAAAAATCAGTTGATCAGTAGAGTCTATTTAGTGGTTCAGTTGAACCGCGTTTAATTATGTTGGTAGTATGGATTGTTGGGAATATTTATTCTTTCATTTTTATGTTAGCGTCCGATGACTTATTATACGTAATAATCTGTCTTTTTATGTTATTGTTGGAATTAACCCATTTACAGTGGTTTATAAAGAAAGAAAATAAATAATAAAGAAAGTAAAAATTGATTCAACAATGATTTTTGAGTGCAGATTTTAATAGACCGGGTCGACAAATAAAAGGACAGAATAGAATGTGGGAAAACAAATCGCATAAACAATGAATTAAAGCACCAATTTAATAGTGATAGTGGTAAAGACTTTTATAAAGTAAATGTGAAAATATTAAGAAAATATCCCTTCGCAGGTACAGGGGCAGGACGATTAAAAAAAAATTCAATTAGACGGTATGAGCAGGATCTAGAAATTGCTAGACATATGTCACAATAAAGATAAAAGGACATAGCACCGGACTCAGAATTGGGACCGCAAATTCTGGTTTTGTAGAAAAAGCAGCTGGAAAAACATTAATTTTTTTGTTTATAATTTATTGTACAAATTCTTCAAATGTTAATAATAATAAATTAATGAACTCCATTACCTTCTATATTTTATTTCCAGAGGAATAGTTTCAGTAATCTGTCGTTTAACAACTTAGGTCAGAATAGTCTTTGTAAAAATTCAGTTTCGTCCCAAATATCGCAATGATTTAACCGTTCACAAAAATTATGCGGCAATATGGAATGTAACACTGCATCAACCAGACCCAAAAAATCTACAGCGAAGTTAAAATCTCATTAAAATGGGCCATTTTTAACTTATAGTAAGCTATGAATAATGGGTATAAGCGCATAACGAGTTAAGTAGCGTTATATCGGTCAAATTTCAAAACAGAACTTGGTTCAAATCGTTGATCGGCCAAAATACAACGTTCATCTTAAACCATAGAATGACGGACGTTCAACGTTTATACAACACAAAATTTACTCTTGATCTGCAGTTCGATAATGAACTGGCGTTCAAACTGTTTATATAGCCGGGCCTTAGTGACACAAAATTTAACAAAAAATCACTTATGCCGTCCTTTAAGTAATAGTCTATAGGCCATAACGGACTGATTTTAGCAGCAAACCCGAAGAAGTAACATTAAAAACCCGTCAAAGATGTGGAATTTTTTTCATATATTGTATAAAGTGATAAAGCAATCATAGCAGAGTCAATGAAAAAATCGCAGAGAATCAGAAAATCCTCAAAATAATAGCTATGTTGATATAAAAGATAGGTGCTGTCCGTTAATTAGTTTTTCCAGAATTACAGTTTAAATAAGTATGAGCGATGTTTCTATAATGTACGATTGATCTTGAGCCTATATAAATATAACATGATAAACTATCATTTTGAGAAACATTACTGTTCCAATTTTAGTTACCAGAAAGTTATGAATTTTTGAAAACGATGGACATTTTACCAGTTTTTCTGACTTTTCTCAGTGAAAAATGATCGACTCATTACTTAGTCGTATAAAGGCTCATTCAGAAGAATTTCACATTCTTCACAAATTTTCCACACACGACATTACGATCCCTTCACTATCTTTTATAAGACTAAAGCAAAAGAAATCCATATTTAAATAATTTAGTTCCATGAACTTGTGGTTAAAATTTTATCAGCTATTCCCTAAAAACTGTCATTAAAGTTATAGTATAAGGGAATTGCTGTTAAATTTTATGTCCCAAAATGGACTTCAATTTTGCGCTATAGGTTGGAGTAAGAATCAATAAATCACAAATCGCACAAACTAACACTGAAACATTACACCAAATCTCAAAATCAGTATAAATGACATGGTTGAGGTCTGCACAGAGCCGGGAACCTTAGTTGCGCTACCCTCAACTAATTGAAATCTCGAATAGTTATTTATGTATTTCGTACATACAACTAAATTTAATATTTTGACTCGAAGGGATTATCGGCATTTAGGAGTTGTACAAAATACATAAATATTATTATAGATTTCAATCACCTGAAGGAAACGCAACTGATGAAGGCTCTTGACTAGAAATGTTCTTACATTCAATGGATTCTTAAATCTCGAGAAGTTGGTATAAAGTTGTAAGTTTTCATTTACACTTAAGGTCTGTAGGTACAATGATTGTTTTTTGGCATCAGATTTATGTGGTTATATGCTTGCAACCAACCATTCGTCGTTGTTTTGGAATCAGTGTTTTTGTTACGATACTTACTTAGTATCGAAATAAAGATTCAAATATTTTACATGGTATTGATATGACAGTGTTCGATTAGTTACCTCTGTAGATGATAGTAGGAATACATTGTAGATATTGCAAAAGGGAATGCATGATGGTAACCTCACATGCAAAAAGTTGGGATTCCGGTTGAACCTCTTAGGCCCGGTTGTTCAATACTAGATTAAACCAAGATTATATGTAATCTCCGATTAACAAAAAAATTACATTGTACAATTCGAGATTAACAGTTAATCCTGAGTTAACCCTTGTTCAAAATAATCCCTCAATATTCATAGATTAAACCGAGAAACTAAGTTTAAGATTTTATGCTACTAGTAGTATGACGCCTCTAACTGCATTAATAGTGACAAGTCAGTCAGTCAGAAAGATGGACGATTATCCATAAAGTATCCCATGCTTTATCAAGGTTTATTAACATGCCTAATAGTAAAAATGAAATCATACAAAAGACTGCCACTTTCTATACCATTAGTAGTGCCGTTGTTTGTACCCATATTCGAATTTAATCACTTGGGGGTGAAAATACTGAAATATTTCGTAATAGTAAAGAATATTTTTCATAATATGTTCAGGTTACATCTGATGCTGAACTTAATATTCAAGACATAGTGTGTCGCTGGCCAGGATCTACCCATGATTCAAATTGAAAATTGGGTATTTGGTAATGCAGTATTAGTTGGGGATAGTGGATATCCTATCAAAAATATTTAATAACTATTTTAGCACAACCAAACACCACAGATGAACATCTATTTAGTGAGTCACAAATTAGGACATGGAATCCCTTAGAAAGATGTTCTGGTGTTTGGATAAGACATTTTTCAATTGTATCTCATGGACTGAGACTAAAACCTGCGAGAGTTGAGACAATTGTTATAGCAGTAGCAGTTCTTCACAATATAGCTAATAATCTTAATGCAACTGAACCTGATGTTCTACCCAATATTTCTTCCTCGTGAGGTTTGAAATTCGTTCTTCTCTTCCTAAATTTGG
Organism: Octodonta nipae; assembly: GCA_034190945.1. Lineage (NCBI taxonomy): Eukaryota > Metazoa > Arthropoda > Insecta > Coleoptera > Chrysomelidae > Octodonta > Octodonta nipae. The sequence goes on from CM067219.1 coordinate 97,496,579, forward strand.
ACATTTTCTTCTCTTCTACAAAATTATCAGTAGGTGCAAATAAAATCATCTGCAAGTAGTAAGAAGACCGTTATAAAAATACAGGCAGATTATGTTGTTGTTGTGACTTTCAATATTGACAAAACAACATTAAACATCAAGAGAATATATTATAGACGAGAAATTAGTTTCATAAATGAATCCGTGGATTATTTTCTGATTGTACAACAATCAAATCATTATCTTAGATTAAGTTTTAAACCGGGACGAACAAATCCGGGGGTTAATCCAGCTTTGAACAACTGGGCCTTAATGATCACCGATTCGATTATGTTCGAATAATACCAATCGAATGTTTAGAGCTGATTTTTCGGTTTATTAATATTGTATGTACTCTCATTTATCTCTTCGATTTTCAGATGATATAAATTTATTCAAAAATAAGGCAGCGTACAAATCTAGGATACGCCATGCTACTTTTTTTCTGATTACTTCTTGGAGGAAAGTTTGTGAGTGGTTTGATTGTGACGAGAAGTTGAACTTTTCCATGTTAAGAATTTTCGAAAGTTGGCATGAATCATTGAAACACGTTGATTGCCAAGTTCAATATTAAGAATATGCGACAAAAGAATTCTGAACTAAAAACTTAAAACATTCTAAAATAATTTAAAATACAATCTTTTGTTCCTACAAACATATTTTCTATTTAAAAAGATAATTTATTAAATTTGAAAACTCTAGTTACTTATACAATGCAGATAACGCAGGATAAATCGAATTTTAAGATTTACTTTGTCCACAACAATTTTTTTAGAAATGTAATATATGTTGACCTTACCTTACAAAAAAAGTAAGTAGCGTGTTACATAAAGAAGACTGTTTAGCCAAATACAAAATAGCATCTATGTGAAACCAGTCAACTCAAATCTTGAGCTTCCATTTATCCTACGTGGTCTGTCTAGAGTAAATAATTCGGTTGTTCTTTAAGCTATGATATTTTTAAATAGCAAAAGTTGTTATAACAGAAAAGAAAAAGAGATTGGGTTTTAAATTTATTTTCGAATGTTGTATATTGTAAAGAAATATCAATGCACTACAAACCTGGCTTTTAAATATGGTATACACTTTTTTAAATGCGAAAAAAAATCAGTCGGCTAAAATTTCGAAATATGGAAACAATGATTCGTATGTATTTGGATTTTATAAATCTACATACTTTTACCATACTTTTAAGTTATTTGACTTTATTTAATTAACACATTACTTTCTTTTCAAATATCGTATAAAAAAAATTGGATGTATAAAGCTTAGCATAATAATTGTCAGGGCATATCCAGATTTTGGTTTAGGGAGAGGCAAATCACAAAAAAATGTCCTAGAGAGGGGCAAAATGGGAAGAAAATTGTCCCAGTAAGAAGCGCAAATCAGAAAATTTTTTGGTCTAGAGGCGGGACAAGTCAGCAAGTTTATGAAAAGTTTTGTAGGCTTACGGAAGATTTTTCAGGTCCCCATCATTTATTTGTGTTCGTATCAGTAGAATATGAAAAGTATATAAATGAATGAAATACTCCTACTAGTACTACTATTCCACATCATCCTAAAAGTAGAGAATCAGGAGCGATGTACATTTTTTTAAATACTACATTTGTGTAAATTTTATAGTGAATCCAACTCTCGTGTTAAAACACTACTTTGTATTTAGAAAAAATGCAAAAAGGATACCAAAAAACAATATTGCTGCTTAAAAATGAAACGTAATCAAAAAAAGTATAGATTGATTATTCTGTAAGTTGGTATGTTGCATATATAATGTTTAAGGTTTACCATTTATTGTACTCAAATGTTAATTTCAACTCCACAAATAACAAATAAAATATTAGTACCGACTTGTGAACTTGTAATTTTTAACGCGATGGGATTTTTCAGAGAAAACTAGCTCACAGTGACCACAAATCGGGAGTCGTGCTGTATGTAACGCTATTTCCCTATTATTTCTAGAATAGAAGTCACAGGAAAGAAGTTAACTAAAACCTAACATTAATATAATAAGCGGGAACCTTCAACAGTAGCGGTACCCTCAACTGATTAGAATTTCGAATAATTATTAAGTATTTCGTACAGCCGGGAAGGTGTCAACGATTTTTTAAGGAGTTTGAGTGGTTGATCTTTCTATCATCGTTGCACAATAAGTGGTGCTAATTACTGGGACCCTCCGCCAAAAAAGCGCCATAAGCATATAAGGAACGTCACGCCTTTGCGTGGCAATGTAAGAATACATACAACTAATCAAAAAATTGCTGAAGTGCACCAACCTTTCTCCAGCCCTGTTCTTTCACCATGCGATTTACATATATTTGGGCCTCTCAAAGAAGCACTACTATTCAATGAGAAAAATGCATTACTAAAGAGGGAAATTATGTAGAAAAATAACTAAAAAAGCATGTTAAACGTACATTTTTTTGCAAAAATGTCGTTTATAATTGAATGGCCTTCATATATATCTGAGTAAATAAATAAATAAATAAATAAATAAAGCTTTATTGCCCAACAGTAAAAAACTATTAACAGGACAATATTAAAGAATCCTTAAAAAAAAAACAGAAAGCAAAATGTACTAAAAAATAACAAAAAAAAAAAAACAAAAATAAACAAATACTCGATAACTGCAATCTCAAAGCGTTGGCCCTACTCAAAATAACAGACAAAAAGTCTACATGAATATCACATTCCCTACAAATGAGGTTTGTGTCATACAAAAAACATGAGAGTTTATGCCTAAGTTAGTTTTGTAACGACTATGCCTAAAAACCACTGGATCTCTGAGAAAAACAGAAGGTACATTGAAATTAAGCTGTGATAACAAGTTCACTGCGTCTATTTTATTATGCAGAAGCTTGTATAGAAAAGTGAGCGAACATATTATTCGCCTGAGCTCCAAAATTTCCACATTAAATCTATTACACATAAGTTGCTCATTAACTCCTCTATTGGGAAAAACTCCATCAATTTTAAAACATAGATACTTAAGAAACTTTCGCTGTACACTTTCTAATGCTAACTTCTGATAATTGTAAAACGGTTTTCAGACGATCGAGGCATATTCTAGCCTGGAGCGTACAAAGGAATTTTTAGATAGAAATGTCTTGTCACAATGAAGTTTTCATGAATTTCTAGTACCTAATCACAAACAAACACCAAGCCGTGCTTTAGACAACTACGTAGAAATATCAGAAGAGTAATTTTACAGTTTTTATTTTGATTTCCATTTGACTTGCCAATTATAAATATCTTTCCATAAAGTATTTTACAATATTTCATCCTACCAAAAAAGGCTATAATATTGAACAATTGCCATCTATTTAAGTGTTTATACCTTGTAAATCTATTGTTCTCAATAGACCTGACATACCTTGACTCAGGAAAAATAACCTGATAGCGAAAAGTGGTGATGAGAGGAATGTTAACCTGTAACTCATGTGCTGGTCTCTGATGTTTGAATTTTTCACTATCAAAGGTATCTAAAGAATTGGTCGACAAATTAACTCTTTTTCATTTTCTGAAAATACAATACAATAGACAGTATTTCGGTAATGTATCTAAGAAAACTGGAGGACTGAAATTATTATCCTTATTTCTCATTATATTATGACGTAAAAATATTCATCAGTGTTAAATCAGTTTTCCGGAATTGGAGATCACGATAAGAGCCTTTATAAAGGAGCGTTATTAGAGTAATTGTCTCATTAAAATTAGTCGTTTTAAATCTGGGCAAATAGGGCTCACCATAAGCTGGATAAATGGAGGGTAGTTTAACATAACTTTCAACCAGCGCGAAAGCAATTTTCCTTTAATTGGTTTAGACAAAGAAACATATATTTAGCTTATTGTGTGGGCATATTTTAATTTGAATTCTCGATAATCAAGTGGGATTAAAAGTAAAGCGAATTTTGTGGTTTCGGCATAATTTATGGCTAACAGTATTCGGGTCCTTTTATAGGGTTAAATATATAATGTACATTCTCTTTAAGAATCTCCAACACTAAAATATATTCAAGTGGCCATTTTTAAGGATAGTTGTTACATTCTGTAATTTATTATTTGCTTTTTGGTAATTAATTTCAGTTCTTTAAAAAAAATTGTAATCTGGTTTCTTCTTTCAGTTCCGTTAGAATAGTTTTATACAACTGTATAATTGTCTGATTTTTGTAAATCAACTTAAATTGTCAATAATGTTTTAATAAGTTTACAGTACATTTTCTTCTTCATATGTCAACAATTTAAAAAAAAAAGAATTAATTTTTTTAAAAAATTCTGAGCTTTCTACATTTATTTTTAGTGTTTCTCCTTGAATTTAATTTATAGATATATAGATTTTTAATTATGTTTATAAGTTTATTTAGTTGTCTACAAATGGCCTTTAGCGCCACTATGTACAAATACTTTTGTGAAAACTACAAAAGATTGTAAATACTCCAAGGAATGAAAAGTTATGAAAACGTAGTTGCAACTTCCAACACAGAGAGCATTAATAAAAACTAATAATCTACCTGTTTGTCGGTACAGTGCCTCTATGTTTTTAAGTTCTAGTACTATATGCTCTTTTTCTATTATGGTTGCAAATACCAAAAAGCTGTAAATATTTTGAATTTTGAAACACTAAGTAAGCTCAATATATTTGCTTTCAGTGATCTATAACAGTAACTAGTTTTGAAATGAAGACGAATTATCGTATAAAGAAGTTTTCACGTTTTTAAGTTCTGCAGTACTAAAGTAGACACTCCTTAATAACTGATTGGACATATGATGACTATTTAATCAATAACATAAATTGTTTATGACTTAAATGATAAAAAAGAACACAGACATGACCGTAAAACTAAACATCGACCTCTGTCTTGGACTATAGGTTACACCAAAATTTATAACGTGTATAAGCGATTTATTACGATGCGACCTATTTTTTCGATCACCTGGTTTTTTATGTACTTTTTAAAAAAATTTCTTTTAGGATGACACCAGCTTAAAATCGTTCCAAAGTCTAATTTACAAGAAGCCCGTAGGGAGGCATAATTAAAGAAATTTCTGGAAGTTTCTTGCTCAATGTAAAGAACTACGTGCCTCAAAGTTCAGGCAAGGTAAGTACTATACAAGTCTCTAAGCAAGCTACTAAGACAATAAGGTGAATTGAAACAGGTTCAAAATACTTGCCTACTTGCCTTCCCTTCATACTAAATTTACGTGCCAGTTATTCTCTTGTTCGACTATTTCCAACGTATAGATATAAACTGGCTTGGGAACTGTTACATAGCAAGTGTGCCGTTATACATGGAACATCCATCCAACCAGCAAAGAACAGACATGCAACTAAAACTTGCTATTGACAATTTAAAGCAAGTTACTTATTCACTTGACTTGTGTCTCTCCTGGTTTCATATCGACCGGGCTTTAAAGGCTCATTTAACGCTGATATACCTGTGAAAGTTTGCCTGGAAGGCAAGATCTGCGTATGACGGCACACTTGCAATATAGTTCTTAGGCAACTCTGTCTACACGTAGGAAGTAGTCAGAGCAGAGACTAAGTGACCCGTAAATTTGATTGAAGGAGAAAGCAAATGGGCAAGTATATAGGATCTATTTCAATCACTTGCTTGATATTTGAAGCATGTAATTGTTTACGTGTAGCAAGAAACGTGCAGAAATTAACTTGCTTACTTGATTTACGTTTCTACTGACTTTTTGTAAGCAGTGCTTTATGGCTGGAATATTTATTTCATCTACGATAGCTTGTATAGACATAATTCTCACTTCAAGATTAGGATATTCTGGGCTATAAATGTTTGCATAATCATCATACAACTGCACAAATTAACAAACATCAATTCAACGACTTGCCATTACCGAACTGGCACCAGCTGTCTCACATCGTGAAATACAACATTGAGAAAAAGAATGTTCATAATTGTTGGAGTGAGGGGTAAACTTTAAAGTTTGTCCAGTTGTATCGTGATAGTGAAATTTTTTTAAACTTGTTTAGCCCTGTATATCATAATTGAGAAGTCAGAATTCCTCAAGGTAACTTATCACATATGAAATGAAAACTCCATCCTTTACTATACTTTCAAACTGATCAACCATAGCGTATCTGTATACTCTTTCAAGAAGTTTACTGATTAATGTCTTTGATGTTTCTACTTTCGCTTTGTCCATCCAGTTTCGAAGTTATATTATATAGTGTGAACCGGGGAGTAGGCAGTTTGATCCCTCGAGTTTGATTCAGACTCTGAAACTCATTTAATAGTATTCTGGTGAGGCTTGGGGAGTAGGCAGATTGAGGCCCCATATTCGATCTAGGACATTTATCCGTCATTTAGTAGTGAGATTTGGGAAGTAAGCAGATTAAGACCGCGAGTTCGAACTAGACCATATTTCATTTCTATAGCTCTATACTATAATTTTTATGAAGCTCTGTATTTATTATCTTTGATGGTTTTAATTTCTTTTTGTTCATTCTGGGTCAAATGTCTGCCGCTCTTTTGAAGCTTATGAGGGCATATTTCCAGAAGCTCCTCACCCAAAACTAAAGAAATATTATACACCGCTCTTTGAAAGGCTGTTTTTTGCCAAGTACTTCGTCCATTTCTTAACAACAAATAAACACACATTAACTGTCCACAAAATACTGGGTTTGGTATATATATATATATACTACTGGCAATGTGGAAACGAGAAAATTCCAGTTAGCTCAAATTTCAGTAGCCTTGTGCAGGTACATTCGAATCAAATTCTCACTGGCATGCCAGCTATTGGTAGTGCATAAAATAGTCCCGTTTGATCTGCTGAAACTGCCAGCTACTGTCCTTCGTTTAACATCCAGTGATAGGCAACTTCAACTGGGGGTCCAGCATGATTTGTTCTATTTTCTGTAGGCTACGCACTACAACAACTAATCACACTCAATATCGATCGGTTTGTGGAAATTCCCCTTTTAGGGCAGACGTCCTCGAACTCCAAGAATGCTTAGATGAAACAAAATATATCCATTTTTTAATAAACAGATTTAGCTTGTTTAAAAAATATGTGAGCCTTAAAACATTTATCATTTTTAGATTTTTTCAGAACTAATTCCTGTTTTAATCGATTGATTCATAGTGTTGTAAAAATACCACTGACAGTCTTAAAACGTTATTAACTAATTCTGAGCCTCTGGAATTTTATGGCAAACAAATTGGTTCACAGATTGTAAGCATGTCTTTTATATTGAAGTAATATACATACACGTATATCTAACATTGATAAAAAGTTCTCATATCAATATATGTAAATTGAAAGAAATATAACACTCGATTTAATATAAGCTGGCCGTAAACGGCAAAGCTTCCATCTGATGATGTCCCCAAAGAATATATGAAAACCCCATTCGAATTGCCCGTGGAGACTTTATTAGCGAATACGTAATCCAAGCGAAGTGAAAAGGAGAATATGTTCCGGGATTTATTTGACACTTCACCGTTTTTGCAACCTTTTTGCTTCATCTGTTGAAATTTTAGAGCATATATATTTTTACGTTAACCTACCTCAAACTTGTACTAAAAAATTAAGAAATAATTAGCAAAACAGAACACTACATCATAGGTAGGCATATATGTCTTTATTGAATACAATTCAATTGCATATTCAAAACGAAGTATTAAAACGACATTGTCAAAATATCAATAAAAACCGAAAAATGCCAAAAATTCTTTTTTATCAAAAACTTTTAAATCTCTTTTTTATATGTAGTAATGCTTATACGTATCTCTGCTAAGAAATTAGTTAATTGGAAAAAAAGTAAAAAATTAAAATAAAAAATTTACGTTTTTGGTAAAAAAATGTTATTTTGGACCAAATATATGTTTTAAATTTCTTAATCAGCTATTTCAACAGAAAGTCACATTCTCTACAATTTTTTTCCTGTAATAAACCCCCAATTTTTCGAGATATGCTCAAAAACGGCAAAGGGTAAATTTTCACCACTAACTCCAATTTTCCCCTCTACTCTACCACACTCCGCCGATATTTCATTTTGAATAACCAGTTGAACGATTCATGCAATAAAAATCCACCAACGTAGTGGTTTCTCAATACCTTGAAAATAATCAACATCCTATAACCCCAGTCAATGATAAATATGAAATTTAATGCCTGTTATCTTAAATATTGGTGTTAGGGTACAAAACTTTGTGTTTATGTATGTGTGGCACACCAAAGGTTTCACAGTTTTCCCATGCCAGACGTAAAATGTAAAATACTAAACGTTTGAAGTCACTGACTAATTATTGTTAAATTTCTGCTGTATATCGGTGGTATAAAAACATCTAAAACGGACTAATTACTTGTTATATTTCGTCTGTTAAGCTATATCATAAATCTAAACTTTATACCAACTTAAAAAGTTTCCTTTTCGATATAAAACCCGGTGAAGTGACAAGATTGTGGACGTTGTGATATTTGGGTCTTTTATTTACTGATTCCAGTTGTTTGTTTTAATATTCAGTTTTATTAAATTATTGCATCCTACTTAGTAAGTAAGTAATAAGGAAGAAAAAGTCATTTGCTCACAGAAGAAAATAGTCTTCAAGTATTGCTAACCTTGCTTGTTTTGTCTAAGAGTTATTGTTTCGTTAACCACATTTCCCTTATTGCAAAATATTGTAAATTCCCTCACACGTTAGCTTTTTATAGTTTTTTTCTCTATATTTATATCCATTTGTTAGTATAATGAATACCAATAAACTCCCTACGGAATCGGATAAATATTTTAACTGTACATGTAGAATATCTATAGAAAAATCAGTGAAAGTCACGTAACGTGTGGGATGGTCATTCGACAGAAACCATTAATTTTTTATCACAAATTTATTACTTTGGAATTAATTAGTAGATGATCGATAACTAATTATTTTATTACATTGACGCAGATATATCAAAACGTTCAAGAATTACCAATTTATTAAAAAGCAACATGTCGTCGTAAAAGTTTATATTTCTTAGGAAGCGCATATAGAATACACTTCAAGGTTTTTATGGGTTTTTTATCTACCATATATGAATATGTTATAGCATAATTCACATAAAAGTGAGATATCTAGACCCTTAGAGTCAAAACTGAAATAAGTTATTCCTTGTATGTTTTGGTATTTTTTTATTTATAGTAATAAAACAGTCATATCTGAAATGTAAAATTTTTCACGTCTCGGCTTTGGTAGTACAATAAATTTTTGATTTAGTCAAACCAACCTATGTACAATTTTGAGTGGTTTATTAACGATGATTTCAAAAAAATACGAATTTTGTTTAAAATAGATTACCGTTATTTTTGGCAATATCGAGTAGTTGTTATGAAAAATTTATTAGAAGTCAAAACTTCATCCAATTATGCAATCATATCCATCTACGATGAATACTCAAATTTTGATATTTTTTTACAACTTAGGATCCAGCCATAACCTGATGAATATTAGTTTTCGGTCATAAGACAATGTCGGAAATCTTATGTAAATTGGTTATTAGTCAAATAGTTGGAAAATAGGTGGTTTTTGTAGCTGTTTTGAGTAGTAGATTGAAAGTGTCAATGGGCGTCAGTCCCCTAAATTCATAATTCATAATTCGCTGAAGCTACAGTGCGTAGTATTCACTAGCAGCCTAGTACCTATAGTAAAAAATACTACATTACCAATAAACCAATAAACTATCTCCAACATATCGAGACCTCTGAAAGTGTTACGACGATAATGAGATGATCCTCGATATCATTATTACAATGGATTTTTCACAATCATTATCGTACAATAAAAATCATAGCGATTGCTGTCTGCATTCGTATGACCCGATGTGCACCACGGTGAGTTTGCCAGATCGGATTTAGCACATCATGTAGCCCTAAAAGCGACTGATTTTCAAGGTTGACAACTTCTAGTTTGGAGGAATATATGCCTTAATCTAATTCCTCAATAGTATTTTTATTTTCATTGTGTGCTTCTGATGTTCAATTCAGCAAGGACTCATAGGGGTACTTGATATTAGGTTTGCTCCCACCTGCAGTTTCCGTACCGCCATAAAACTGTCACAAAATCTACTACTACCATTGTATAGTGATAAAAAATATTAGTTGGATCGGTTCTCTTACAAGTTTGTGGTCTGGACTCTGCTACCTGCTTTGACAAGGGAAGGGAGAGGACTGGTAATGCAGATCTTGAGCAATGATATGAAATTGTGCCAGTTTTTAGGCGGAATGGTGCCCATTTCCTTATATTTTTAAATGAATAATTTGTGATTTCTGAATGAAAGAGCATTCAATACTTGCATTGTTAGCATAGTTTATTGTGTGACATATAAGTGTAAAAGTAACAACCATAAATTACGTTTTACGGGAAAGTAAAGAATGAATCAATTTATAAGAAATTGGTGCACAAACGGCACACTTTTGCTGGCAGCATTCCCTTCTCAAAGGCGACCTGCATTCCATAACCTTAATTTATTGACATGATTAATGAGAATCACCAAACGATTCTTTACCAAGGATTAAAATGACGATGCAAGAAACGGTACGTCGATTTAGATGGTACACTGTGGTGCATCATTTTGTGAACCGTCAAATCTGGGTTGGAACAGGTTTTCTTGAATGCGCATGACGGTGATCGTCACATGTACTGTTTCGCATCGGATAGGAACAAACCTGTGCCCAACGTCCAGGAACCAGATTTGCATGTGCAATAATATTGTTTTATAGGCATCGTCAGTACCGATATTTCCGTTTCCATGAACAGTATTGTAGGTTATAAATATATGAAGGTTAAAAGCTCCTTCACGAGTTAGTGAAATCTAAAGATTCTGCGGGCTATAACGTTGAACCCTGAATTTTTAGGGGTTGCGCCCATTGTGACTCTTAATCAACTACTCAAAAGCTACAAAAACCACCTAGTTTCAAACAATTACATAAGGATTCCAGTGGTGTCCTTTGTAGTATGATAGTAGCAGTAGTATTACTAAGATATGAAATGTACTGCAATCTGACTATATCCTGACAATGCGTTACGTCACACAAATTTGACTTACAGGTTCAGGGTAAACAGTAACATCTTGTTTTGACTGACTTTACAGTTATTCTGCTAAAATGTTTAACCTGAACAGTTGTGTCAGGCATTCAAAATTCTCAGAGTGATGTGACGTCATTGTGTAGCACGAAAGTCATTTCAAAATCTGTTGTTCTACCATTTTGGGCCATTTCGTAAAACCGACTAGTTCATATATGCTGATTTATACTTTATTTGACCCTCATAGAAATGTGTTATCACTAAATTTTTCTTAGGTGTTTTAGTAGCCCTGAGCTGTTGCAATGTACCCGGTATCTCTACAGAAGGAATCCCAATTTCTCCATTATTTAACAACATGCAGAGACTTTCTTTGATTTCCCTTTTTTTGGTATGTACTTTTTTAAGCAATACTTTTGTCTACTTAAAGAAGAAGTCGTTTAAGAATATTCGCTGAACATAAAAAATGTACACATGAACTAAGCAGTTTCCCTTTTTTGAAAACGTTTAAAAATGTTTCCAATGTAGTAGAACCATTATATACGACAAATAAAGTTAGAGGAAAGCAGCATAGAGAACTGATCTGACCTATTAAATCAGGAGAAGTAGCCCAATAGATCTTCACGATACAACTCATATTTAAAGATGAAGAAAAAACACTAAACTGATAACATTAAATATAAATAACAGTCTACAGTATGAAAACATCTGAAAATATCGAAAACTATTTTAAATATGGAGAAAAAACACTAAATAGAGAACATTAAATATAAATAACAGTCTACAGTATGAAAACGTCTGAAAATATCGAAAACTATGAATTTAACACCGAAACTATAGAGATCGTGAATGAGAAATTTTGGGATTGAATTTGACAGTGATCTCCAAGGTTAAAATAAAAACAGAGAAATTTTAAGTTTAGAAAGTGTTAATCAATGTAGGTGTGTGAATTGTCTACAGCTAATCTGCTGCATAAAGTATGTATTTTGTGGGTATCAATAATTTTTCTAACAATGCATTATTTTAAATATTTTCAAGATTGTCCATATTTTTTCCAAGTGGGCATATGTATACCTCTGGATTTAAGAAGACAGACAATTGCAAGAGCTAAAGCCGACAAACATCTATTTTAAAATACAGTTCCAAAATCCATGAAGTTATTAAAATAACTAGATGAGACAGTATAGATCAATTGGCAAATAGACCCAAGGCAATCATTCGCGTCATTAATCTGAGGAAGGCAAGAATAAATTAAACAGATGAAGAACAGGGAACACACACCGTTTGTATAAATGTGAATAGAATGATGCCAAAATAATTCTATTGAAACTATAACAAACAGGGAATTTATGACAGTGAATGAGAACAACAATGAAATAAATTTTAATAATAACTTCGTGCACTAATTTTCTTAATTTCATAATCAATATTATTACAGAAATTTATACCATCTGCTTATCTTGAGTTCTTTTCTTTGTATCGTACGCTTTCACATTAAACCGATGAAACAAATTCATTAAATTGGTTAAATAGAATCGAAAATTGAAACAGAAATCTGTGCTGAACATATAGCAGATTAGAGTTGCTCAAATCTCAATTGTACTGGAAATTGAAAAAACTGGGCACTGTTTCAAATTCCGACTTCCAAGTATTTTTGTTTCCACTTCGTCAAATAAAATGAAAATACAATAATACACTTTGAATGAAATTGAATTGATGTTCTGGTATTTACGGAGGACGAGTTTTCATTTACATAAAGGGAAAACCAATGAATAAAATTTGATACAGGTAAAAAAGGTTTGATGATTACTAAACGGATAATTGGTAATTTTATGTTTTGGAGACTATACAAAATGTTTAATGTCAATGTTTAAGCCAGGGTTCATCAGCTGCATTTATATGTACTTTTATGTTGACTAATTATGTAAGCCTTCTAAATGTCGGTTGTAGTAATACGTCTTAAAATATAAAATTTGCATAAAGCAAAATCACCTCTGGGTTGGTAGCAATAATTTAAATATAAGATTAAATATAATTTCGGAATTGGGCGTGTTATTAGATATAATAGACATAAAATTTTTTTTTGTAAAACAAATATATAAAACTAGCCGTTACCCGCGTACGGATTGTACAAGTCTTTGCAAAAAGAAATAACTTATGATATATGTGGGTTATCCTATATAACAGTTTTTCCAAAATTTTTTAAACACCCTACATAACTATAAATCCGCCAATAGAGAATATATTTCAACCAAACTGCAAGTACTTATGGGCGACCCTATATTACAATTTTATTCGACATTTTTTAATCACCTTGAATAACCCTACTTCACCCTATATTACCACCATCCTGTGTATGCTGCTGTTTATTTGTCACCCAATATAACTTTTTGAACACCTGACTATAACTCTTCTCTACCCTATATTTCAACTATGCAACTGCTTATAGTCTATGCTGTATAACAATTATTTCTGATATTTTGTGAACCACCTTTTAAAGTACAATGTCTTTTTACGTTATATATATATATTTTTTAATCACCCTTTATATGCAGCTTTTACTAACATTGTGTCAAACACATTCTAATACTATAATCTTGCTTCTCTCCATATTTCAGATATTCTATGTAGTAGAATACAACTGTTCATGGTCTACTCTACATAAAAATAATTTTTTAACTTTTTTAGATCCACCCTGATGGAAATACCGGTGGAACCCTTGGTGTGTCACAAATTTAAAAACACAGTTTTGAATCCTAACACCAAACTTTTATTTAAACACTCACCCAAACTGCAACGGCTTATTGGCCACCCTATATAACAACTTTATTCAACATTTTTGTTAAACACTTTGTATAACTAACCCTACTTCCATCTACATTAAAACCATCCTGTATACACTGCTGCCAAGTTGTCAAGCATTCCAACTTATTTTTGAACTACCCTGTATAACCATAATTTTACTCTACCAAATATTTCAACCACCCTGTTATGCATCTGCTTAAATATAACATTTTTTAAACACTTACTATAACTCTGGTTCACTCACTATCTTATATATGCAACTGCTTGTGGACTACGCTATATAACCATTTTTGAACCACACTTGAAAATATAATTTGTCTCCGCCCTGTATTTCAACCACCTCTTATATGCAGCTTTTTCTAACATTGTTTTAATCACATCGTATGAACTATATATAATTTTACTTCGATCCATGTTTCAGATATTACATATATGCAACAGCTCATGTTCTATCTTACAAAAAAAAATTACCCAACCTGTTTAACTATAATTCTACTTCTACACCCGCTATTTCAACAACCTTGTATATGCAACTACTCATCGGCCACCCAGTATAACATTTTTTGTACCACTCTGTATAACTATAAATCCATCAATGTCCAATATATTTCACCAAAACCGCAACTGCTTATTGGACATCGTATATAACTTTTTTTTCACTATGTTTCTGAATCACCATGTATGTATTAAAACTACACTGTATACGCTACTGCTTATTGGTTAACTAATATAACATTTTTTAAATAATTAACCATAACACTTCTCCACCCTATAACACACTGTATAAACAGCTCCTTCTAACAGCTTATTATGCACATAATTCAAAGATCCTGACTGCTTACATAACATTTTTTTTATGGCCCAATCAATATAACTTTTTTAGACGACCTCGTATAACTAATTCCACTCTCCCTTATTTCATCCACATTGTATATATGATGCTGCTTATAGGACACCAAATATAATTTTTTTTTAGATTTTTTAAACCCATTTAATTCTACTCCGCTCTAAGTTTCCTATAATACAGAACGCCCTGTAAAATTACCCTCGTTATATCAGTTGATTTGTATTAAATCGAAACATGTTGCATTGGCACATTCTGAATTTTGAATAAAAGCTAAGCTGATGCCATTATCTAATATTTTGTGCGTGCGGTGGAACTAATTGAGTAATTGTATTACCCTACATGGTGGAAGTTTTTTCGCTATATCTACCGTTCCTGTCAATTTAGGGAAATAAAATGTCTACCAGATTTTAAGTCAAACTATAGGCTTTGCAACAAAAAAAAAAAGATTCAGCAAAATCAGTTCAGTAGTTCTTACGTGATGCCCGAACAAACAAACAAACAAATAGACAAACTTACAATTTTATAATAGTATAGATTATCTTGTAGAGCCTATCCTTTAGATCTTTGTTCATGGCAGCGATGTACATTTTATTTTGTTGGTCATCGTAAACGTAGAAATCATTCTTCTAGACTAAACATTGTGCGGCAAGTTCAGTTTAAATATACTTGCATATATCAAAATATATTACTATTTGGCCATCAAAGACTTTACAATGTAGTGTTTTGATCTTGACGTTAGTTTAAATCACATAGAATATGTGC
Source organism: Octodonta nipae (assembly GCA_034190945.1). Classification (NCBI taxonomy): domain Eukaryota; kingdom Metazoa; phylum Arthropoda; class Insecta; order Coleoptera; family Chrysomelidae; genus Octodonta; species Octodonta nipae. The sequence continues at coordinate 97,512,041 of CM067219.1, forward strand.
TTCGAAATATCTTAACTGTAGGTGGTCGCATATTTACTTTGTAGCCTGGAGAATCACAATTTCATTTAGTGTTCATTTTTTATACATATAAGCCTTATACGATTACTCTCGTATCTGTGGTGTACATTTTTTCCGGAAGTACTGGACAAAAAGCTGAAATTTGGTATCAAGAAACAATTTGGTGACTAAATCAGTAGTACATAGCGACAATAACTTCGTTTTTGAGGGATATTAAAGCAGAGAAATTTTACAAAAATCGTCCATTACAAAATGTTAAAGAAAAATGCTTATTATAATTTTTAATAGTCAAACGTGAAATAATACGTTGTTCAGGGCCCCATTTAATGAAAGAATACAAAAGTACAACGGGTCCCAAGATTAAACTTCAAGCCAAAACCCAGGAGTGGACCAGAGAAAAATAATCTAAAAAATCGGATTTTTTTTGAGATACACTCATCATCTTACGGGTTATCTTAGAGTATAGTAATTTAGACATATACTACTATGCGTGTCCTTCAGATTAGTCTGCCAGCAATCAATTCAATCAATATTTGACCAGTTATTTAATAACACATTCATATTGTAAACTTTGTGATTCTTATTCAAGATAGACCCTATAAAATTTCTGGGTAAATAGCGTTTATAAGAAGTGTTTAGGTAGAAGAAATATGTAGTAGGTATAGATTATATCCAAGAATCGTATAAAAATAACATTAATTCACTTATCATTATATTAAGTACAATATCGCAATTATCTGTCATAAATAACCTCTGAGTCGTAATTAAAAAAGTCATTCTGTATTTTTTGAAAATAACTTGCTTAGGTTTAGTACATTATTACACTGCATGAAATAAATTGGTGCACACATATGAGGAGAGCAAGTATTTTTTATTACGAAACTGGCACCAAGAAACCACCACAACTTCGGATTATGAGATTCTTTTAGCAACAAATAGGCAATGAATATTGGATTTTAATGCTACAGCTGCCCATAAAATCCACAAAATAATCATTAAAGCCTGCTCGTAAATCGTGGAATTCAAGTCGTAAATTTAAATCACCTCATGAATGCGTCTTTTATCCCGCTAATGACGTTTCGCATTTGTGCTTGTTGAAGACTTTCAAAATTTGATTATTAAATAATTCGCAGCTCATGTGATTACACAGTTCTATCCTCACCTTGTTGTGTTTTTTCCACATTTTTACAAATGGTATTGTTTCTTTAATAGTTGCTAATGTCCTTGCTTAATAGTTTTTGGTTCTGTTTGAGTGAAGACTTAAATCCAAAGTACGTATAATGGTCACTGAAATATAATTTGCCAATTTATACTTGTTAGTAGTTCTTCTAGAACAAACGTCAAAAGCCTTTATTATCACATATACCCCTGTCCATAATTCCAGAAACAAATTAATTACGATATTTATTCAAAATTTATTAAAAAAATTTGGAAAATATCACCAGAATATAACGAAACATTAACTTAAGCAAAATTTGGAGTAGACTGTATATGAAGAAATTCAGCAATACAGTGAGGTTATTCTTCAGCAAGGCCGCTATTACATTGTCAAATATTTGATCAAACATCTTTGTCAAAGATATTTGATAGTGTAATACCTAATCTTTGACAAAATATTTCTTTGACATATATGTTTGATCAGATTTACACAAGTTGTCCTATATTTGATCAAGGATTTTGGACGTTAATTGTCAGTGAACTGTCCGAAGTTTATTATAGAATTCTACAGCAAAAATTGTATTATTGAGTATGAAGACCGTTGATTTTGTATAATGTTATATATAAAATACTAACAAGAGGTTATTCGTCTACAATGAAAATTGTTAGTACCATTGTGTGGACGTACAAAGACTGTTGAAGGAAACTCGACAGACTGAAAAGTTAATATATATACCGAAAAAATTAAAGTAATTCTGTGTGTTGTTAAATAGTGAACTATAAATCATATGATAGATCTATAAGGATAATGAAGCGCAGTGTTTTACTCGACTAAAATGATGTAGTTGGATATATGTATACTAAAACAACTTCTTCATTTGTGTATTTTTTAGCAATAGACAATTATAGTATCAACATCTTTAATGTGGCCTCATACATTCAAAATTAATTATTTTGGCAATCTTGGCATCTGTCTCAGCTCTTTTAGTAAGTTCAAGTGTAGTTGCTTGCTTTGACAGTTTGACCGTTGGTGGTTATCGGCCCCTTTTCTATTCTTCTACGAAGGATCAACTACGCCCTTTTGGAAAAATTCCAACAGGTGATCCAATAACAATAGTAGATTTAACATTTTGCTTAAACTGCTAATAAAAAGTTTTGCTTATCAGTTATCAGGTCCACTATTAATAAACTATTCCTTTGTAGGCGCCCATTACTTTTTTTTTAATTCTGAAATTTTAGCCATAACAACACACCACAGTAGCACAAAGAATCATAAAATTACATACATTCCCCATTTTGAATAGAACATATTTGATCAAATATTTGATGTAGTGTAATATGTCAATTAATGAAGTTTGTTCTGACATTCATATCAAATATTGGATCAAATGTTGTATGAAAGATTTGATGAAATTTCTTTGACAATTTAATATCGGCCCAAGCATGGCCGGATTTAACTCAATGCCACCCTGGGCCCCGGAAAAAAAGCCGCACCAATACAGAAATTTTATTCAAACTTACCGTTTATATATCTTATTTTTTTAAATTAAAATAGCTAATTTATTGCAGAAAATTTATTATGTATTATATGTTTTCAGAACTTAAAAAATATTAGTTTTTTTTCTTTACGAATTATAAATTTTACACTAAGGGTGACTCGTAATTGTTTTAAATTAATTCCTTCACAGGCAAACAGGCTTGACTTTGAATTGCAAATTGGTCAATTAAATCTTCGCAATCTAACAGTTGAAGTACGTCTGACTCGATACATAGAATAACTAAGCTGTTGAGTCTATTTGCATTTTGTAGAACGTAAAAAGTTTTCAACTTTTTTCAAACATGAAAACAATCGTTCTGCGCTACAGTTTGTTACAGCTAATGTCACAAATCTGCGATATGTAATTTCCACTTGGAAACTTAGTGTTAAGGTCGTTTGCATGCAAATATTTTATTTCAGTTCCCAAATTTTGCCGCCCTGGAAAATTTGCCGGCCTCAGCATTAGCCCCGACTGCCCATAGTGTAAATCCACTGCTGGGCCCAAGGTTTGATGATATTGATGCAATATTCCTTTAGATTTACATATTCAACAAGGGGTACTGGTAGAAAAACATTACCAATAAAGAGATAGTCCCGAAACTTGTAGATGAGCTATTGTTCTCATGATACGAAATTTCTGGTTTGCAATAACTGTCAAATTTATTTACATTGCAAAAAGAGATCGTCTATATCTATCCACGTGATGATATGAGATTTTTGTCTTACTAATTTTGTAGTTTGAGCATCGAACTTCAAAGTTCCGGAAAACAGTTACTGAGTACCAAGCACCTAATCAAATAATAGAGGGCTATTTGGTTCGGGTGGCACAGTTTCAACCTGATTGTTTCTGACAATTTCTGTTTATTATTATCGTTTGTGGATTTAAACATTAATTAATTGAGAACAGTCACTAATAGCTAAAGAACTGGGGTTAAAAAATTCTGGGCCTGACGCACATAATCTCTGGAGGAAGGAAGGCCAGGGCAAAAATTCGAAGACATAATCTTGACTTTTTTTGATAGTACCTTTAAGATACAATAGAAAACAGTTGTAAACACGAAAGATCAGTCCAATCCATAGCCTCGGAATGAAAATTTTAAGTCTCAAGGTCACCTAACTCCTTCCCTAAGAATTCTCTTGTAATTTGTTTGAAAGTGAATCGACTGATAATCTAAGTATTATATGCCTCACGTAGCTGACCGCAAATATGATAAATCTCGTCAGCAAATTGTTTAGAAGCAAACATGTACGCCATTTTTCCATGAACAGTGGAAATCGGTTTGTCGGAAAAGAAAAGATGAAACACATATAAACTGTACAGACGTAACTTAATGATCGAATGATGATTACCTAGATTAACATAGCTGGTCCTTTAAGTATTCTAGGCATGTGCTCGAGAAATCTAGTGTTAAGCTATTTGTTGCTAAATAGGGATTAGACCTGTTTTTTGCAGAAGTGGGTTGTAGTCATATATATATATATATATATATATATATATATATATATATATATATATGACACCTCGAAGAGAGTACTTTTATTTGTTTATAAATAATTTCCAGAGCTTTCTAGTAAGACGCACATAAACTACTTATATATATGTATATATATATATATATATATATATATATATATATATATATTGTACGCAAGACAATATATATTATATATATAAAAATATAATATATAATGTTTCTGGTCGGGAACATTCATCAGTTGCGCTTCCCACAATTGAATGTCCTCTCGAACACTTCTTTATGCATTTGATGCATTTCGTTAAATTTAAAGACGCGAGATGTAAGACCGACATCTAGGATTTTCAAGAGAATCAGTACACAGAGGTTCCGAATCTGGAGCCGTTCCGTGTAATTGCTGTTCTCCCTTAACTCCTAGTACAGAATGTCACGATAAAATATTCAGATTACTTCACCTGTCAGAGATATTGAATACTCTCTTCGAGGTGCGTACAAAGTAAAAGACAACAGCGAAAAGTTTTTATCAGATAAAGCATCAACATCTAAAGACATGAATAAAGATTTACAGCAATCCTCTCAAGATGACCGCCAACAAGAAAAATCAAAACCGTTCACCATTTCACAAAAGGTTCCGCCAGTGATAGTTACGAATAAGGTACTATGGAATGAATATATAGAGAGACTCAATAAGGAAGGAATAAAATTCAGGCAAGCAGTAGTTAAGAACAATGGAATTAAGATATTTCCTTTAACACTAAATGATCACCGGAATATGACAGCTCTGCTATATTCCACTGGTCAAGAGTACTACACGCTTGACTTACCTACTGAGAAGACTTTAAGAGTCGTCATAAGAGGAGTGCCTACAACAACAACTGAGGAAGAAATAAAGACGGAGCTCACATCTCTTGGTTACACCATAGTCAATGTCTACAGAATGTTCAAAAAAGACAAAGACGGCAAGTATCCACTGCCCATGGCACTGGTTCAACTAAAAAGGGAAGAAAAAAAGTCGTGACATTTACAAATTAACTCACCTCAACTTTATGCGAGTGCGAGTAGAAAGCCAAAGAGTCTCTACAGGACAAGCGCAGTGCCACAGATGTCAAGGCTTTGGACACACCCAGAAAAATTGCAATCTGTTACCCAGGTGCGTTAAATGTGTCATTTCACAAAGAGTGTAAGAAGGAAAGGGACACGCCAGCTACATGCGGTAACTGCGGATTGGACCATCCAGCTAATTATAAAGGGTGCATAGGTTATCCAAAAAGAAACCAGGTCGATCGTTTCAACAAGGGCAGGGGCGAACTGTAGAGGCGAAATCATTCGCACAAGCAACAGCAAACACCATCAACACAACCTCGCAACTAAAAACACCTACCAGTCAAGTCAACCCCCAACAGCCACTTCAAAAAATGCAAGAAATGATGAAAAACATGATGTATTTAATGTCACAAATGTACCACTTTAATGGATAATACACCCAATTTAAGAATTATTGCCTGAAATGCTAGAGGACTACAATCCAGTTGATTTTAAATTCAAACGGCCAAGGACAATTCTGCTAGAGGAAGAGTAGCCAGGGAACAGCTCCCACACTTCAAGCATACAAGGCCATTGAATAATAAAATAAAAACACTTACAAAGGAAGTAAAGATTGTGAATTTTAATATTTTTGAAATATGTAATTCTAAAATGTACTTCATAAGAAAATAAATATGTTCATGAGAGAGGACACAATTGTGGGAAGCGCAACTGATGAAGGTTCGAAGAAACAAAATATTATTTTTATATATAATATATATTGTCTTGCGTACAAAGTACACCTCGAAGAGAGTATTCAATATCTCTGACAGGTGAAGTAACCTGAAAATTTTATCGTGACATTCTGCCCTAGGAGTTAAGGGAGAACAGCAATTACAGGGAACGGCTCCAGATTCGGAACCTCTGTGTACTGATTCTCTTGAAAATTCTAGATGTCGGTCTTACATCTCGCGTCTTCAAATTTAACAAATAAAAGTCTAAAAATAAATTTGAAGTTTTACATATATGTTCGGAAACTCTACAGCCTATAACAACAATCTTATGGAGAAAAACAGAATAATGACTATTTTTGAACTTTCGTTTATAAACAACTTTGTGACAAGGTTATCATATATAAAACTTGTCTAATTTCTATGTTATTTTTGGTTTTCTACCGACGCCAAAATCTAGTTATAAAAAGATAAAAATGAGAAAAACGAGGATCTTTTTTATGAAACCTCATTTATTACGTAGGTACACTAAAACAGCTTAGTCTTTTTACGATAATTTAACGTATAAAATGTTAAGGAATATAACAGGTTTCAGATAATTTTCTATAAAGTGAGATTATAGGTTTGCAGGAAATCTGAACAATGGTTTTTAAGATTGCTGTTCAGTGAATTACCACTGATTTCTCTAAAACGGGTTAATCAGTTTTAAATTGTATCCTATTTAAAAAACGTATCAGAAAATAATAATAGTGATGAAGCCCCCGCCCCCAAAGATCTGGGTTGTATGCTTTAGTGTTGTTTATTTTGCTAAATCTTACTCTTAGCGACAATCCTAAATGCACCACTGGTACCAAAGCCTAGAACCTAAAGACACATTTAAAATTTCTTGTCTGCTTGTGCTTTCTTTGTTTGTCGGCAATAACCTTCGAAACGACATGAGCGATTTTGACACGATTTCCACAGGCAGGTAATGGATAATGTAAGGAGGGTTGTAAGCTACTTTTCTTTTTACTCGAAAAAAAGTAGCCAGTTTAAATATACCTTTTCCTTAGATAATTCAGAAAGGCCATCGTCTACGAAGTTTATTCCATTGAAAAACAAATTGTTTGGGTTGTACACCATTTTCGAGAATACTGACGTCATCAGTCGAGTTGTAGAGCGTTCGCATAGATTCAAGAATCGGACCTTTCTGTAGTTTTTACTTTCTCAATACATATAAAAAATCATATAATTGTTTTAAGAAATCTTTGCTATGATTTTTCTTTATTAGTATATAATATTAATGACATTTTTTAAAAATGTTTACTATAATTTTGATAAGTGAATTAGTAAAATCCACTGATAGTTTTTCAAATTTAAAGTTCAAAATATAATACATATTATCTAGTGAGTCAACATTGTGGCAAGCAGTTGTTTTGATTCTAGGCTAAGAAGTAATTTAATAGAGAAATACATTTAAATATTCGTGGGAAATTTAATGATTTGGGGAAGTAACATTTTTATTAGCAAGAGATTTTAGACAGGTGTTACCAGTTATTATTAATGGCAGATTTTCAGTACTTTGGATAATTATTAAGAAACTCCACTTGAGATTTAACATGAGGACTACCAGGAGGTCTGGAGCTTAGGAAAATTATATTAGATATTAGGGACTGAAATAAATCTGGGGATTAATTCCCATCAATCAAAGATACTCTTGTTTCATTTAAAGGGAACATAGGCAATGTATTTCAAGAAATGTTAGCAACATTTATCCCATCCATGTAGACGAAGGTATTGTATCGCCACATTTTGACACAATTTTGTGCATGGTACTAAATAACCTTAAATAGAAAGTTATAGTAAAACATTAAATACATTCTATGCTACATTTTATTTATTTTAGGCCATTGCCTACATATCTGCATAGAATTTTCCGGTTCTGGTGGTATTTGGGAATAACCATTAAATGATTCTAATAAATAAAACAAATATTTAGGTCTATTCTAGTAACAATTTTTTCAGTACGGTGACATGCAACTTAGGAGGTCAATACATTCCAAATAGGTTGGTTTCAATTCAAGAACAAGCCATTAATATTTTCGGATGACAAATTGGACACATTGAACTTGGAACATTACTTTGGTCCGAATGACAGCAGACTGAAATTTTGACCTTATGCTTTTGGCGAAGAAAGTGGAGGTAACCTGGTGAAGTTTTGGCGAATTGACCACCTATATCATGGAATAGTGTGTTCTTAAATAATACTTACATAATAACCCATTAATAATATGTTAAGAATGTTTGACTTGGTTTCTCGATATGTTTTATTTTTTTATTAGTTTATATAAGAGAGATGTATACCCTAAGAAGTAGAAACGTATTTGAGAAATTTATACACAAGTAAAAACTACCGATGTTTTTAATAGATGAATACTTACATAATGAGTATCATCTTCTTGATTGTAAGCTAGCTTGACGATACCATAAGAGCCCTGAAAGACAGATAACATTAAGTAAACAATTTTTGAGAGGTTATAAATTATAACATATATATATATATATATATATATATATATATATATATATATATATATATATATGTATTAGATGGTTTTCGGGAATTCATCCGCGTAGTTGATAACTGATCCCTGCCGGGAGTATTCGAGTAACTAGAAGCGAAAGCAGAAGGCTACGAGAATTATGCGAACCGACCTGAAGAGGGCAGATGTGACTCTGCCGAAACGTTGTCATTTTACCATCGATCCCGGCAGGGATCAGTTATCAACTACGCGGATGAATTCCCGTAAACCATCTAATACATTTAGTGGCCGCGAAAACTTAAAAACAAATATATATATATATATATATATATATATATATATATATATATATATAGTCTTTTAAGTTTTCCCGGGTAAAATAAATAATTTGTGTTAATCATGATACATAAAAATCAGCATTCATAACTCTGTAACTACTCATCAGTCAGAGTTTAGCAAGCACAAAAGCTGTGGATTGAGAATAATAATATCTTTCAAATAAGTCATAAAACCACCCTCGCTATTTAAAAAAAAGTGGATAGTGCCATTTGGTACTGGCTAATGTAGCACATATTAATTTTAAGTCAAATCTAGTTTTATTAACAATACTTTACGTGGTTTTTGTTCGATATATTGTTGTATTCAATAAGAGGGAGGAGACAGGGGAGACAATACAAGTTCTTACTGTATATATAAATATATGAATATGGTCTATTACCTGTCCAATACTATCCATAAGTTTGTACTGATTTAACTGCAAGTACGTTCCGGATTTCTCAATGCTAACTCGTCTTGATTCTCGTAATGGCTGCCTCTTCCTATTGCTTCTAGGACTATGATTTGGGCTGTTATACGGAGAAAACTGACAATTCGGAAAAATTGGTTTACCGTCGCAGCTACCTGCAATCAGATGTTTATTGTCAAAGTTTTCAATTAGCAACATTGTTTAGAGAATTTAAAAATTCGTTTCAATTCAATTATAAAGGCCCCCAAGGTTTTTTATGTATTTTGAGTCCCAGAACATCAAGTTTTATCGTGAAAATCGATATATGGTGAGCATAAGATCTCGGCAATTTTTCTGGGATGACCGAGCAAATAGACAAAATTAATAATGAATACAAACGAGTTTTACACAAAATAATACAAGCATGAGAATTCATAGATTGAACACTGTTTTTGAATGAATAGAGAAGTGATTCGTCATTTGATGAAAATTTAGTTTGGATGGGGGCAGTGGGCGTTTTTTTGTGTTTGGTGAAATTCAATATCTGTGAAACGAAAAAAGCAACAGGAATGAAAATGTCTATATATAGTCCAATCTTCAAAACAAATACATACAAGCTTAATAATTTTGTGAAAACGGAAATATTCGATGGATGGGTGGGTGTTTGTTTCCAAAAATAACATTTTATTTGCTGAAAGCTAAATAACACAAACATCAAAACTGATGGATTGATTACGTAGTATAAATAAGTAAAAAATGATTGGTTTTCTTAGAAAAATTCATTTTATATGTGAAGAAAGTGAAGGTAAAAATGTTTTAGTTTACTTTAAACTAATTTTAGCCTAACCAATATCTCGGTTTTGCAAAAAATAAGGGCAAACTACTTACACTATTTATTTAATTCTAACTGAACATGGCCACTTTTTAAATGATAAATTTAACATTCTGGTATATATGTATTAAGGAATCGGGTTACTTTCAATTTACCCTTTTTAATAAATTCAATTAGTCTTAACACAAGTTGGCGGATTTGCATATATTGAATAGATTCTGAAAAGAAAATACTATATTTGTATACTTATTTCAGATTTCCGTTTACCTTTGTTCTTATATGTTAGAAGTATAGTTTATAAGCAATAGACGTGAATTCCCGTCAAAGGACGTCCAGAGCCGAACAAAGCTGACCTGACAACCTGAAATAGGGGTGGGAATTTACGCGTTATGCACTACATTTGGATGTATTATAAATGTGTTTCAGCTAATTTACACAGTACCCTGAAATAATTATAAGAATTATAGACTATTCAGACGCACCGGTCAAGACATTTCTTTCCGTCAGATCCGAGAAGCCTCAGTCGCAATAATATTTTTTCTTGAATGTAATTGATCCTGTCTATATAGAGCGGTGTAGTCACGAATCAGAACCGTTAGTCACATTGGAGTCTACGAATCGTGAACTGCTGATTTCTTCTCAACGATAGTATTTGTTTGTACTAAGGAGCTTTTTTCAAATTTAGAGAATAGTGTTAAAAATAGGTGATGATTAAAATTTTGAATTTATTGGTATGTTTACGTTAAAACAGTTTTGAGTCATTTTGAAATAGTAAAAAACTTTGTTTCATCATCAATCAATTTTGTAAATAACGTGGTAAATGTTGCTTATTTTATTGTTTTTAAATCATATCTCATGATTCACTTTACTTCTCTTGAATTGTTTCTCCTCTTCATTCAAAATTAATGCTATAATAGACAATTCTCCGAAAACGACAACAAGAATATATAATAATATATAAGAGCACTTGAGTCTACACTTCATAAAAAATGACTGAAGGCCGTCAAAAAGTCTGGCCGATAGATGGGAATACAGTCCCTATTTTGACTGAGACTTGACGGTGACAGTCCTAATTCGTGACAGTGACTGATCTGTATGAATAGACTTTTACAGTCAATAATTTTTACTCTAAATATTCGTTTGGAAAATTGAATATAGGCAACAAATCTCAATGGAAGACAGTGATATAATAATGCTCTAAAGTTTTTAAACAATAACTAGGAAAAACTGTTTCATGTCTTCGACGATATGGATTTATAGAATTTATTTTGAAAATTTTCTGAGGGAAAGGTCGTGTTTTTTAAAAAACCCTTATGTAGGTGAAGTCTCAACAAATAGTAGTAAATAAGTAAAAAGTAATGTGATCCCCGTGACAGTTTTGGCTAGAAGCGCCTATGTATATCACCCACTTCCTTTCACAGAAATTAATTGTAAATTGGAAACTAATGAGTTTTCCTATTATGCTCGACCAAGCAGAAAAAGTATTTGCTGAAAATGCTGAATGCAATATTACATCACATTATTTAGGAAAATAATTCTACTTGTCGATATTTTCGCAAATGTAGAGAAGTTGTATATAACTTTATTGAAATAAGTTTATATTTTCTTACCCGAAGGGTTTAACTGTGTCAAACTTCTTGCGCTAAGTTCTTTATCTTTTCTCTCAGAGAAGACATCAGACGTAGTATTCGTGAAAGGCACTGAATTATTTATCACAGGTTTGATTTCATTCGGCTCGGATCTTACTTCACCGTTAACAATATTATCGCTAAATTCTTTCTGAATTTCTTCAGTTTCTATCTGCTGAAAGGCTACGACATTTTCTGCTGCCGTTGATAAGCTTTGGGAAACTTTTCTTGATTGGTCAGTCGATGTTGATGAAACTTTCCCTGAAGCTTGAGCTTGGCCCCGAAAGACGTCTTCTTTCTGTTTTTGTGCGTCATTGTTGCTCTGGAAACAACAATAGGTATGTGAATAAATACTGTGTAAAAGAACTGTTAACAAAGGTAGAATAATAATATTACAAATGTACAAACTCATGGAATATAATTAAATATAATTGGGAAAATGTAAACTTGTTTACCATGTATTAATATGAGAATACTAGTAGCAATCGCAAATGATCATGAAAATCGCAGGACAACTATAAAATCTGAAACATTCACTGCATGATCTTCAACAGATTTTAATCGCTTTTTGGTAATTTTAATATTAATATTAATGTTTTTTGAACTTAAAGTATTATATGGAAGCTCTGCCGTGGGACTCTGATGAATAGAAAACTATTTTAGAATCGAAAAGTGACGTCACTTTTCGATTCTAAAAAGTTTTCTATTGATCGGAGTCCTACGGCTGGACAATATATTCCCATTTTTTCTGCTTTTTGATCAGGATGCGATTTTAGTTTGGGTTATGATTAAAGAAATAGCATCAATTTTACAAGAAACAGCGACATACGTAAGACATGTGTGTGATGGTAAGACTGAAAAAAGATCATAACTTAAGAAATTAAAGATCAAGTGTAAAATAATCAAGGCACATCCAAAACTATTGTACATAGAGACTTGAAAGTTGCAGGGTACCTTAGAACCATTGCGTAGAGGTGCCCCAAGAGATGACGTTGCAACACAAACAACCATTTCCCAGTAAATCGAAGAAATGTCACATAAATTTCTTCACAAATATCTAAATTTAATGTAAAGTAATATCAGAAAATATAATCATTGATCACACAGGGTATTAGAATTGTTACGAAATTTTCCCAAAGCCGACCCTGTTTCATTTCAGTACGACAACAAACGCTTTAAGATAAAAAAAACGATTCTCGAAAAGACTCGGCAGCGGAAGGAGTGATGATGATTTTTACTGGAGAATTCGACGCTGGTGTTATAAATGAAGCACGCCAGGATCGCCAGTTCAGTTATACCGCGACGACTAGCGTATATGGGATTGTTATTGTATTTGAATCAGCTGTTTTAATGTACATAAAGTTCTAGAAAAGTGAAAGTGAATATTAGTTTTATAATTTTAAATTGAACCCACGGACTTTACAACATTTGGTGATCAGAAGTAAAGGATTAAGTGCAGTTAAAATCCTAATTTGATTTATGGAAACCCGTAGTATGGACGAAACTACCAAAAAAATAGGCAAGCAGGTTACAGAAGGAATGGACGAAAAAATTGCACAGATTCTAGAAAAACGTGACAAGAAGGAAAAACAACATCAAGAAGAAATTCAACAAAGGTTAGTAAAATCTTTTGATGAAAAACGTAAAATAGAATTAGAAAATCTTGGCACTACGATGAAAAGCGAACAACCAAATCTTGTTTCCACGATGGAAGAAAAACAACAAAATCTAGTTTCCACGATGAAAAGTGAACAACATAATTTAATTGAAGGATTATTCTCGAAATTTGAAGAAAAACGACAAAATGAATTTAAATTATTAGATGAACACAGACAAAATGAATTTAAGTTATTTGAAGAAAAACAAGACAAAACGGAAGAAAAAAGACAAATGCAATTCGAACAACTAATGCAAATAGTAAGACAAGTTAATGAAACCGTTAATGAAAGAATGCAAATAGTTGAGTCAGATATAAAAGAGATAAATGATGACCATAAAAAATACCGTGGACACTCTTGAAACAAAAGTAGATGACCTCGATTCCATCCAAAGCCAGGTAAAAGTTGAAATCAGTTCAATTCAAGACACAGTTCAAGACCAAATCAGTGCAATCCAAGATAAGGTAGAAATAGAAATTAAAAAAATGCAACAGGACTTACAGCGAGGAAAATACCAGAACACCGTGAGTACCAGAGGTTCCGTTAGTAAACCACCTACATTTGATGGCAGTTCATCTTGGCCCATGTATAAACGGTAATTTGAGGCAGTGGCTACAGCTAATGGATGGGATAACCAAGAAAAATCTACTGCTCTGGTAAGAGGTCCGGTTCCAGAACTCCTCCAAACCATTCCAGTTGATGAACAAGGCAATTTCGACAAGATCATCGCCATCCTAGACAAACGATACGACAATCAATCCTTGAGCCAGGTATATCAAGCACAACTGAGTGGAAAAACGCAAAAATCCGGTGAAAGCCTCCAAGAATTCGAAGCAGAGATTAGACGATTACTTCACTTGTCCTACCCAGACCTGCCAGAGGAAACGAAAGACCAGCTGGCCACACAAAGTTTCATAAACGGCATCAGAGATGTGGAAGTACAACGAAATCTAACACTAAGTGGCGTCAAGAAAAGTAATGAAGCTCTACTTCGGGCTTTGGAAGTAGAGGCCGTCATGAACATGTCCAAGCCGAGGGTCCGAGCAGTTTCCTTTAACCAAGAAGAATCAGAGTCACCATTTCGAGCGCTGCTTGCTGGCCTGAACAAAATATTAGAAAGGTCACAAAGAACTGTCACCAGAGGGGCATGTTACCGCTGCGGACGGACAGGACACTTCCAACGTGATTGTCGAGTGAGGCCACCTGAACGATCACCGACCAGGGGTAACCAACAGAACAGCCACATGTCCAGGGACCGTCAGCCACTAAGCATAGGGGGGCGAATGCTGACTGTCCCTCCACCAGCCCCCAAAACGTTATCCATCCGGGGATTTTGCCGAGATAGCGGCAGCCTAGTCATCAGAGGCACCATCAATGGGCGAACAGTTACCATCACCATCGACACCGGCCCGCTGTGTCCATTGCCAAGTCCAGGGTTTTGAGAGCATCAGAAATTCGGCCAGTTACCAATAACATCCAGCTCAGAACAGTCACCGGCGAGTCCATGTCAATACAGGGTGAGGCAGATGTCGTGCTACAGATAGGGGACAACATGATCCGGCATAGGTAGCGAATATTGAGATTTTATACTGGGAATGGATCTAATTAGCCAGCATGGATTTATGTTCGACCCGAGATATGATGTTCTTCGGTTCCTAAATGAGGAATATGTATTGATACAGCCCGTCACCAGTTCAGTCACTTCCATAAAAATTGTGGCAAAGTCTACATCTAGAATTCCCGGTCGAACGGAACAGATCATTCATGGGAAGCTAGACAGCAATCCTGGGAGCTGCGTTGGAATGGTGGAGCCCCTACACTCAACTCATGACTACTTAGTTGGACGGGCAATAGTTAAAACCGGACGAGATATACCAATCAGAGTCCTAAATTGGTCCAACAACGACATCAGAATTGCCAATGGTCATGAGAGAGCTTGTTTCGAGTCATTAGAGCCCATCATCAATTGTGAAGAAGAGTACCAGACGTCGGTGAAGGAGACAGGACCCAGTAAAGAGTTCCTACAACAGTTTGCTGACCATTTGATACACCTGATACCAGAGAACCAGAAGAAAGCCAAGCAATTTATCACAAAGCACTGGCAAATTTTTAACAGTCAAGATGGAACCACCGGTCGCACCAACATCATCCAGCATCGAATAGATATCGGAAAGGCTCAACCCATCAGAATACCACCTAGACGACTACCATTGGGGCAACAACAGGCAGTCGAGGAAAACATTGAGTCCATGTTACAAAATTGAGTTATTGAGCCATCCATCAGCCCATGGTCTGCTCCCGTCGTGCTAGTTAAAAAGAAGGATGGAACCACCCGATTTTGCGTGGATTACAGAAAGCTGAATGATGTCACGAAGAAAGACAGCTATCCACTACCCCGAATCGATGACACTTTGACCACACTAACAGGCTCCCGTTAGTTCTCTACACTAGACCTAAAAAGTGGATATTGGCAGGTTGGTCTACACGCAAACGACAGAGAGAAGACAGCGTTCTCCACCTGTAAAGGGCTGTTTCAGTTCACGGTCATGCCCTTTGGGTTATGTAATGCACCCGCTACATTTGAGAGGCTAATGGAGTATGTACTGAGCGGGTTAACATGGAGGACGTGCTTAGAATACCTCGACATCATTCTAGTCATGGGCCAGACATTCGACGACCATCTGAAGAACCTGGGCGAAGTATTCTCCAGAATTAATAACGCCAACCTGAGACTCAACCCGAAGAAGTGTTCTTTGTTCCAAAAAGAAGTAGAGTTTTTGGGCCACGTCGTTTCCGAGTCAGGAATCCGCACTAACGAGGACAAGATAGAAGCAATCCGTGATTGGCCAGTCCAGAGGGACAAGCATGAACTCCGAAGCTTCTTGGGCCTCTGTTCGTACTACCGGCGTTTTGTTGAGGGATTTGCCACCATTGCCGCCCCTCTACATCGGCAGACCACAGAGAAGGAAACCTTTCGTTGGAATCAGGATTGCAAAACATCTTTCAGACGACTGAAGGCAGCACTATGTTCCAGCCCAATCCTAGCCTTTCCTACACAGTCCGGCAAGTTCATCTTAGACACCGACGCCAGCAACACCGGTTTGAGGGCCGTCCTATCCCAGGTGCAAGATGGTGAAGAGAGGGTGATCGAGTACTACAGCCGTGGATTTTCGAAACCAGAAAGAAATTATTGCGTCACCAGAAAAGAACTTCTTGCAATAATAAGGGCTGTAGACCATTTCCACAAATACCTCTATGGTCGCCATTTCTTAATCCGAACAGATCATGCCGCACTCAAATGGCTGCTGGACATGAAGACACCGGAAGGACAACTGGCCAGATGGATGGAGAAATTACAGCAATACGACTTCAAGGTGGAACACCGTGCCGGCCGGTTGCACAATAATGCCGATGCCCTATCCATCAGGCAGATCCGAGTACAGGCCAATGAAGACTGGACAACGGAACAGTGCATCCAGGACCAAATGGCTGATCCAGACATCGAACCAATCTTGTCACTCAAAACGAGAGGAGCACCCAGGTCACGATGGGACGAGGTAGCTAGATACTCCGGCGTGCTGAAGTCGTTTTGGGCTCAGTGGGACTCTCTAAGAGTAGACAATGGAATGCTCAAGCGAGTTTGGGAAAGCGCTGATGGACGAGAAACCAAGTCCTAACTGGTAGTTCCGAAGAAAAAGGTACCAGCCATCCTGACCGAAGTACATGATGGAATAACCGGAGGCCACCTGGGCATGAATAAAACCCTAGACAAAGTTCGCCAGCGGTACTACTGGGTGAATTACTTTGAAGAAGTCAGAGCTTGGTGCCGCAAATGTGCCTCCTGTGCCGCCAGTAAGGGTCCGAAAACCCGGACCAAGGGCAGAATGCAGCAGTACAATATGGGCGTACCATTTGAAAGAATGCCATCGATGTCGCCGGTCCGTTTCCCGAGTCTGAGAGGGGGAACAAATACATTCTGGTCGCAATGGATTACTTCAGCAAATGGCCTGAGGCATATGCGATACCCAACCAAGAGGCAACCACGGTAGCGACGGTGCTTGTAGAACAACTATTCAGCAGGTTTGGCGTCCCGATGGAATTACATTCAGACCAGGGGCGTAACTTCGAATCGAATGTATTCCAGAAGGTCTGCACGATGTTGGGGATCAGGAAAACGAGAACAACACCATTACACCCACAGTCAGACGGAATGGTGGAAAGATTCAACAGGACCTTAGAACAACACCTATCCAAGGTCGTCAGCAATAACCAGCGTGATTGGGATGAGCATATTCCCCTATTCCTGTTGTCATATCGCTCTGCTGTACATAATAGTACAGGCCTGACCCCGGCCAGGGTCCTATTCGGAAAGGAGCCGCGATTACCATGCGACTTGGCATTTGGCTCCCCCGAAGAACCTCCCCAAGGCATCGACGATTATGCCGAACAGCTCCGACATAAAATGCTGGCAATACACGAATTAGCCCGAACACAGATGTTGGCCACCAGTGACCGGATGAAGACGCGATATGACCTCAAGGCCAATTCAGTCGGGTTCCAGGAGAGGGACAAAGTCTGGCTGTACAACCCCCAACGGAGCAAGGGTAAATCCCCAAAGCTTACACCCGCTTGGGATGGTCCATACGAGGTGGTCAAGAGGCTTAATGACGTCGTCTACCGTATCCGTCGAAACCCCAAGGCTAAATTGAAGGTGGTTCATTTAGATCGACTCGCTCCCTACCATGGAGGGGATGTTTCTGATCGGAACGATCAGAATTAAAGGGGGGGGGCAGTGTTACGAAATTTACCCAAAGCCGACCCTGTTTCATTTGAGTACGACAACAAACGCAGCGGAAGGAGTGATGATGATTTTTACTGGAGAATTCGACGCTGGTGTTATAAAAGAAGCACGCCAGGATCGCCAGTTCAGTTATACCGCGACGACTAGCGTATATGGGATTGTTATTGTATTTGAATCAGCTGTTTTAATGTAAATAAGGTTCTAGAAAAGTGAAAGTGAATATTAGTTTTATAATTTTAAATTGAACCCACGGACTTTACAACAGAATATTACAAAGAGAGAATGGACGAGATCAGTTGATCAATCGGAAATTGCCCCATGACATTTATGGCAATTTTACGTTGAAACAAAGCTAGTATTTATTAGTGTTCCGTATATCCAAAGCACATCAAAGCAATTTTCTTCGAAACTACTGGACGGAAAATGTTGACTCGATCAAGAGTACATATCGTAAATGGTATATGATATGGTTTTAGGGGTATTTAGGGGAGAATTTACAAAATTCGACCCTTCCTCCTTATCTCCTAAACTACTGAGCCTAAAATTCTGAATAAAAGGAAATATACTATCTTGCCCAAATTTTACAGGAAAAGTAAGGAGGACAAATTATAGAATTAAATGATTTTTTTTTCAAATGCATCATGTTATATATCAAATAAAAGGGCTCATTCTGGGAACACAAATATGTATATTTTTTCATATTTAAAAAATTGTTAGTTTAAAAGATATTATTATCTCCGAAACTATAAGACCTACAATTTTCATGTAATATAACAAATCAAAGTGCTCATTATGATGATTACAAATATATTTTTTCATATTTTTTAAATAAACTGCATAAAAGAGCAAACCCTGATATTAAGTTTGGGGGCCACGTTACAGAATTAAATGAAACATTTAAAATTTTTCAAACGAATTATGTAATATATCAAGTAAACTTGCTTATTATGAGGAATACTAGTACATTTTTTTCATATTTTTAAAATAATTTATTAAATAGTTATTAAAAAGATATATAAAATGCGACCGATTATCTCCTATATCTGCTTGGTAGAGCCTTACTCAAAATTTACAAGAAAAGTAAAAAACAAATTCTAACATTAATTTATTTAATCTAAAATAAAACTTTGTTTAGATCTACACTCGTAAAGTAGTTTATCAAATAAAAATAATCATAATCATACCAGTATATTGTATTTGGATTTTAAAATAATTTGTTTAAAATATTTAATAACTTATTTAAAATGTGAACCCCTTTATCTTCCAAACTACTCAGCCGAAAATTCGAGAAAAGATAATACAGGGCTTCACTGAAAGTTTATTGGTAAAATAAATCGAAAATCCTAATCTTAAGTTTGGCGGTCAAATTAGATAATTAAATAACCTGCATTGTATCAAATCTCAAAGTTGGTACGGAACTCTTAGTCCAACTAGCGCTTACCAAATTATTTTTTTATATCTAAACTGACATCTAAAAAGCTAAATCTGATTGATTCTCACTGACAGAAACCTACACTGTCAGGCTATATTTTGTTTTCATAAACTGTTGAATTACTGAAGGTTTCTACTGTTTGTTAAGAAAATTCAATATCTCAGAGACAAAAAGTGTTACAGACTTGAAATTTGGTATATTCTTCTCCCCAAATAAATGAAAACGGAATTAATCATATTGTTCATGGAGTAGCATATGGAAAATGGTTTAAAAAATACTAATTTTGGGGATCCAATAGTCATATAGTCATGAGAACAGAATTATTGGATATGGCGATGGGGGTTACCATAGTTTTTAAAAATATTTAATGCGTCAGAAATAAATAGTGTTACAGGTGTGAATAGGTTCACATTCTGTGAAATACCAAATATCCGGTACAAGGGCGTACCCAGCTTTTGGTTTAAGGAGTGGCAAATTTAGAAAAAAAAATTGATCTAGAGGGGTTAAAACCGGAAAAAAATTGTCCTAGAGAGAGGGACAAGTCAGTAATTTTATGGGAAGCTTTAATGGCTCATGGCCGGTTTATCTGGCCTGGGGGGGGGCATGATTCGATAGGATATTTTAGAAAGCCCACTTTTTTTGGTAACCAAAAATTTTGAAATATTAATAATAAATGATATTGTTTCTTTAAATGAATAAATACCAGATATTTCAATTTGCTAAAATTTTATTACTGAATATCTGGTCGGGCGGCTCTAAAATTTTATTACTGAATATCTGGTCGGGCGGCTAACTGTAAGAGTTCTAACAATTTTCCAGAAAATCAACTTCTTGGAAACAAAAAGTGATACAGGCGTTTAAATCGGGGAATGTATGTATCTTCTACTCAATTCACTAGAATGTCAAATGTACAAATTTTAAAAAGTCACAAATGTTATAAAATATCATTATATTCCTGACATTCAAATGTCAAAAACATCAAAAAAGTCGAAAACTTCAACCAATGAAGACATAAATATCAAAAAGGCCAATCAGGTCAAAAATGGCATGATATCAAAGAAGTAAAAGTGTAAAAACTGCCAAAAAGCGGAATAAAAGTTAAAATACAAAAGTTTTAACAAAATGATAGATATTTTAGTTGTTCAATAACTCACTTCGCCCTGTAAGAATATAAAAGAGTAGGAAAGGAATATTTCTGCAAGAAGCTTTCGCTTTCATCTGTCTGCTTGAAGTCATTGCCTTTTTAAAAACAAATTATTTAAGCATAGCTCTGCAAAATCTTGGACTGAAAAAAGATTTGTTTTTTGACAACTAAAAACACATGAATCCTTCAATTATGTTCTTGTTTCAACTTAAATATATCTATCATAATTGTTTCTGACATTAGTTAAAAAATATTTAATGTGTGTTATATTTAATAAATTCGAATCTTTTCAACCGTCTGTACTTTTATTTTCATTATGAACATAATGAAAATATATATACAAATCATATTTATTATATATACAAAGTGTATATTAATGTGAATGTAATATAAAATGAAAATATTTAAAGAAAATTTGGTATCAATTGTTATTAACATTCACCTTTTCAGCTCTACAACTCAAAAACTGTTAGTCAAAGAGTTTTTGCTCAAACGAACTTTTTTATACCAAATTCAATTTCCTATAAAAGCTGTAGTTTTATTTTGTCTAAAAAAATTAATACCAGAGTAGAAACCGAAAAAAATACCTTTGTTATTTATATGCGAAGTAGAATTTTACAATGAGTGAAGCTTTTAAATAACTTAGAACTTATTTTCCGCGGCAATATTTTTCTTTTTCTTTAAATTATCAGATTTTCAGGTAGGACCAAAATAAATCGCATAAAAATAGAACACCCTAATATATACAAAATTTTGGTGGATGCGTCGGTTCTTAGTAAAATATTTTTGTTAGCTTTGTATAGGTATAGCATGAGCTCCATGAAACCAATTTATTGGACTGTCATCCATATACATACAAACAAAATTTCAAATTTCCATAAACCAATCAGAAATAGGTTAAAATTGACTTTATGGTTTAAATATTTAATTAGTTGCAAGTGAAGGTAATAAATTCGTATTAAAAACTGGATACAACACTCAATAATATTCAGAATTTATAGCAAATCATGAAAAACTTTTACATTACAAAATATTGAAAAAATATGATAGATCTCGAATAAGCTCCTAATTATTGAAGTAAATTAAATCTGATAGGGAGATTAATAAAATATTGTAGGTAGTGTTGCATCTTGAATATGTAAACATTATCTAAAACTGAAACCTAATATGGTCTTTAGGAACTTATTGCATATATGTTTACTGAAGTCGCTTGAAAACGATTATAAAATGACCTGTCAGAATCGCATCGGTTCTCTTTAGGGTTATTTGCAGTGTCCTCGTTCCGTGTTTACTCTCGTTACACAGCCACTAACGCTCTTAAAATGGTAATCTTCGCAGGTGTTTTTCATGTCTCGTAAATGGATCCCTGTAGCCGGCTCCCCATGCTAAGACACACTAATTGATATATCCCCTTGTAGAATTGTTGCACTCCGGGGGCGATCACTCCTACTTCTCTCACCAATCTAGATTTCATTTGATTTATAAATTCCAGTACTCTTGTGACCTCGTGGTGGCATGTATGTTGTTTTTTTTTCCTTCCTGATAGCATTCTCGTGCTTATGTTTTCGAGCTTTTTCCTCCTGTAGGATTGCACTATATAACAATTTTTGCAATTGTCGCATAAAACATTTCTTGTTTGTTTGAAAGGGATCCTCGAATTTCTTAACAACAAGCTGATTTACCTGTCCGTCCTGAAAATAGTATCAGTATTGTGGTCGTAAAATTCAAGCAAAATTAGAGCCTCGCGTGGAGAGATTACTAGTTTTACCCTACTGATGACTCGTTTTGACGATTGAAATTCTGCTCAGTACTACTGGAACTGCAGGTTCGGAGGCAACCATATTTCTCTTAGGCCACAAGTACGGGATTTCACACCGCGTTTCGGCGGGAAAAAACATGACTATTGCAAATCGTGTAGGCCAGACGCGGCGAGAAATCGCACTGAAAGGGTCGGTGTCGGGCGCCTCTTCAAGGTGAGGCTGTCTTGGCGGAAAAGAATGCGGCATTTATTTGTAGTCCCCTATTTCGTCATGAAGCTCGAAAGTGATATGATTATAATCGAGGTGCAGAAATTTCCGATCTTTTATGACATTAGCCATGTAGATTATAAACATCGGGAGTTGAAGAGTGATTTCTAGATAGCTGTTTCCACATAGATGGCAGACGAATGACTGTAACCAGCGTGTGTGACCAGGGTAGAACTCAATTCCAGGCACATGAAAAACTTGCTGGTGTGGCCTACTATGTGGGAACTCGAAAAAAAAAAAACGTAGAAAACGCCTCGTGAAATCCAAGTCGGGTTGCCGTAACCTTAAAGTTTAGAAAGTCAAAACGCTCAAAGCAATGTGATTTTACTAGGCGATCGAAGCTCACTGCTGTCGTCGCACTAGCCCTAATTACCGTTGGAATCATGGGTCGGCGGTAAGACTGATCTTTGGCACGTCCGACCAGGTTCCCTATCTAATACGGGCATAAAACTTCTCCACAGAAGAACATCTCTACAATATGAACTATGAGTTTTCCTGTATTTAAAGAAGTGTATTATATATTGCGTATACATATTTATTATCTGCTGTGGAAACTGTCAATCATGCTGATGTCTGCTATTTTTTAAAATTTTTCAAATAAATAAATTTGACTGATGTAGTTTTTCTTGATTGTCAATAACCCTATACAGTGGGTCTTGATAATATATTCTTTTACCAATAGTTCGGTCCAGGTCTAGTGACAGTGCCCGGGTTTCAGCATTTATTAATAATTACGAAACTAGATTCTTTAAGTGTCCTCCGTTCTACTCAATGGTTCCTACCGCGGATTAGTAGTTATTTACAAAATTAAACACTCGAAAAACACTACAATATCTCTACCTAACTCTGAAAATGATCTACAATGCTTGTCGCTGCGACATATTCCATAACAATAATGCTTTATTTTGCTCCATTCTAGATTAATCAATAAGTTAATAAATATTATAAATATTAATTAAAATCGTTTTATTAATATTTTAAGTTTACATCTATGAAAACCTTTTAAAGTGCTGGTTTGATTTACTAAGGTTTAAGTTTTTCGGATAAGTCCGGAATATATGGCAATTTGTTCATAATTTTGTTTAGTGTTGATGTTGGTTGGTATATATTGCTTGCTGTGTTTTATTGCATCTAACTCCACTCTATTCCGGCTATAGGTTTATGCTTTTATTTATATATATCTTTGGATATTGTTTTTTTCATTTTAATACACTTTACTTCGTTGTTAAATATTTCAGTAGATGAAGATATTTATTTATATATTTGTAGGTTCTCGTTCTGTATTTAAGGTGTTATTTAATCTATATTTAAGTCATCTAATCAAGCAAATGTTTGTAGATCTTTTTATCATCATTACGAATTTAATTGTTAGCTCTGGACAATTTATATAATGAGTAATGGCATTGTACCCGTACTTCCAAGTTACATAAATGTCATGACCATATCGTCACCAACCTTATCAAATAAATTACTATCAAAATTATATATATTGACAGGAGGGTTAGATATTATTGGAATAGTGTTAAGCCGGCTACAGACTCACGCCGAGAACACCCGAGAAGCGTGAATGTGATCGGTTTCACATCGCCTCGTGCTCGGGCTCGCCTGTTCTCCGGTCGATGTTGGTTTTATTGCCTCTTCAAAGGGTTTCTGGGGTTAGAAAAAAGAACTCCATGAGAAGGTCGGATAAGTGTCGGTTCTCGCGCAATATCTTGGAAAGATATCTCGGTGAGACTTCTCGTGTGAGTCTGTAGCCGGCTTTAGAGTCTGAATTGAAAAGTTGAGAAATAATTCAATTTTTTGTTAATCTTGATTTTTAAAAGTGTCAAATAATAATCCTTCTACTTACGTTGCTGCCTTTTCTAATTCGATTGTGCCTTGCTTGTGTATCCTCTGAGAACATTCGGTTCACATCGTTATGTAACGAGAGTTCTTTGGGTAGAAGCTGTGTCCGAGCGACGTCTTGAACTGAGCGTGCTATATCGGTCTGTTTTCGAGTAACATCGGAAACTGTTGTGGGTTTGTAACTGGAAAACGGGATTGTTAGTGTGGATTCCACTTCTTTGGTTTTTATTTCGACTTCTAATGCTGAATGTCTGCAACAAGGAAAGTTGGATATGTTAAAATAGTGTTTTCAAAATTTTTTACGTATGGTCGGTAAAACGGCATTGGCTTCATCAATAATATAAATATCTTAGAAACTTAAGATGTTAAAATGCTTTGAGGAACGCCGTTACCTGAAAATAAGGTATAAATCCACCGAATTAAAAAAATCACAGTATCGTTGAATTTAGTAGCATAAAATCGGCAGAAATATTAGCATTATAGATTTTTAAGATGCATTAAGGTAAGCGCTCACATGGCGTACTAGACCGACCCGGGAGGCAACGGGGACTTCCAAACAGGAGAAGGTTACTAATTCGTCTACAACTTTTTTTATGTATGACAAGCGACTATTCAAAAACTGCTTGCGCAATTTTTATCATTTAAACTACAGTATATTAAGGAACATTACAGAAAAGTCCCATATAATTGTCTATAACATGAGATTTATGGTTTTCTAGAAAATCCGAAAAAAAGTAAATAAGGGACTAGATTTCAGCGATTTTCAATGAATCTTCACTGTTTTCTCTAAAACTGCTCACGCAATTTGAATATTATGAATTATATTATACAAAGATATGTTCCAGCTTGATTCCGTACATTTTTCTATAACGCAAAACATACCATTTTTCTGAAAATCGGAAAAATATATGCACAAAAACTGTAAACATCATTATAAATGTCAAATTATCATCGTAAATATATAGTATAAATGTCAAGATTAGCCATGAAAGTATGTCGTACAGGTTTGTAATGATTTTCATTTTGATGCTTTTGAAGTCAGGTTATTTTAGAGACGAAGTTAAGTTACAGTCGCGTGAAATTGCAGAAAAATTCCATTAGCTTATTAAAACGAAAATTTGTTATTTCGGCGATCTCGTCTGTGTGGAATACGGTTGTGTGCGTGCGTGCATCTTATATTTGGTGGTACATAAGCAGTAGCATTCATGGTTGAAGTATAAGTAGGAATTGAATTAATTATACAGGCTGGTTCTAAAAATATTGTATTGGGTAGCACATAAGTAGTTGTATATACAAGGTGGTTGAAATAAGAGTGGAGCAAAACTATAGTTATCCAGAGTGGATATTTGCGTTATAGAACGGAGGATAATTACAGTTATACAAAAGGCTTTAAAAATTGTCAGAAGCAGTTGAATATACAGGATGGTTGAAATATAAGGTGAAGTATAATTGCAGTTATACAGGGCGGTTTAAAAAATATATATAGTTTGGAACATAAGTAGTTGCTTAGACAAGGGCTTTGAAGTAAGGTTGGGGTAAAATTATTGTTAGTCGGGGTTTATGAAAATTTTGTTATATAAGCATAAGCGGTTAGGATATTTGAATTATAGGATGTAGGACGGTGAATAATAATAGAAATGGGTTAAAAAAATTTTAGAAGCAGTTGCATATATCGGGTGGTTGAAATAAATGGTAGAGTAAAATTATAGTCATTAAATGTGGTTCAAAAAGGTGAATTTTGTTATATAGGTTAGATCATGAGTAGTTGCATAAATGACATATGGGGCGGAGTAAAATCATTGGTATACAGGAATAATTTAAACAATAGAAAAATAGAAAGAGTCAATATTGTGGAGAGGATTTATATTCATACAGGGTGGTTTTAAATATATCAGGACCGTAGTAATATTGTGTTGAGTTGAATTATAGTTGTACAGGGTGATTCAGAAAATGATAGACCTATAAGTTATATAGGGGTTAACGAAGCATATACAGTGTGGATGCAATATAGAGTGAATTTGCTACATTTATAGAAAGTGGTCCAAATTACAAAACACATAAAAAAGTTAAAATATAGACAAAGAATAAAAATTAGAGAGGGAGAAAGAGAGAGAGAGAGATACGAATACGCTAAAATTTTCAATTGAAATATACCTTAAATCAGATAAAAAAGAAGATATGTCAGAAAATAGTGATTGATTGCATACGGTTTCTAAACGGTTTTTATTTTAAGTCAGCTGAAGTCGGTTCTTTTTTAAATATATATTATTTTTACCTAGTAATGCACGAAACAGGCACTAAATAGAAGTGAATAGAGACACACCATCCTCACGTCTACAGTACAGTTATCTCGTTTCGTCGACGACACTTTAGTAAAGAAGAATGAAAAATAGGTGATTATTAAATAAAACTAGCTGTCGCCCAGTGGCCGAAATTCGATCAAAATCATTGTCAAAAATTTGAAGATAATATACCTATAAGAATTTGAATATTTTCAACATTTTTTTCTACTATTATTCACTTTTCTGGGTACTTATACTATTTAGTTCACTACCATTAAAATTAAGTCAAAAATTATTTCGCAAAGGATGATTTCAGTTTTGTTGCCTTACGTTTCCAGTTAATGTACATGTAAGACGCTTAAACATATTCAATGAGCAACATCAAATAAAGTAATGTTCCTGAATAGAAAAGAATATAAAAATTTTCATGCCATCATATTATTTGAATAAATTAGAAATACAACTACACTCGAAAAGTTATGAATTGATTTTGCCCTCCAACAATTATGAAATAGATGGTGTCCATAACTATTATTAACGGACAATTTTAGCCGTTTGTTTGATTTTTTATTAATAACTCTAAAGGCCGTCAGTTAGCAATTAAAAAACAGAAGAAAATGCTACCGAACTCATTTGCATTTGAATATTTATATATAGATTTTCAACAAAATACACAACTTTAAAATGTCAACCCTGTATTAAGAGGCAGGATTTTGTACGAATGGGGTCATGTAATGTAAAATAAAATATGTATAAGATATAATAAAAGGACAGAAAACAGTATCTGCGGGTAGATTACTTATTGAAAAATAATTGAAATACATTTTCCGCTTTTATATAAAATTTCAAAAAATATGTATTAATGTTAACAGTATCTCAAATAATAAATTAATATTAAATATAATATTTTTAAATCTTAGTTTCTCTAAAATGCTTTGCAGTTATTCAGATATTTCATAATTAGGATTTCTAAGCAAAAACTGCAAGAAATTAACTCATGGTACTATGAAGATGCAGTATAACTAATTACAATATATAAGTGCCTACATATTAGTACAGCTTAAACTGTACTATATGTTAAGATTCAGTATAATTTCATCAATTTAAATTAAGCACAAAATTAGCGATGACAATTTCTGTATTAGGTTAGAAAGAAATGTAATACCTTTATTTGTTGACAATTTTTGTAAGTATATTGAAATTGAAACATTGAAAATAATATATTGATAATTTTTAATTTATTTTATTTAATTAATTGAAAAGGTAACGGCTAACAATGTTATGAAATGTCAAACTGAAATCAAATTTGCTGCAACGACGATGGCGGTGAACATTAGAATTATTGCCATGATGTCAAATCTAACTATTTATCTTAAATCTCACTATTTGTATTCATATCATGGGCTTTGCAATCTTAGTTAAATTGTATGAAACTATTAGCCATTAAAATAGAAACAATATAAATTAAAAGTGTAATGTTAAAATAATAAAATATTTTTAGAACTGCATTGATCAGTTGCCACACAATACACAATTATAATTTTAGTTGACAAACCATAGTTAGAAAGAAATGAAAGTTTCAAACTTGCGAGTATCCACTAAATGGTCGTTATCATAAAACATACGCTTTTGTGAGTGAGATCTCAATAGCATGATAATGTAGAATAACTTTCGGAACCGATCAAAATTTTTTAGCTTCTGGATTAATTTAGTTTGTTGTTCTCGTTCGAGTCAATACAACTTACGATTTATTCTCCAAGCAATCTGACGGCAGTGTTTGGCATTGATAGTATGGACGTAAATTATGATTTTTTTATTTTATAATGAACCAATATTATAAATAAATATTAGCATTCGGCATTGAAGGTCGTCACTAGGTACTAAACGAACCAAAATAAAGTAAATCGGTTGAGGGACAGAGAAGAATGTAGTACCGAACCATTTTGTGTTACCTATTTATATATAGACACAAACAAATACCATTCATCTATTTTCATCACATATTTTATAATAACTTCTAAATACTAAAAACTATTTATCGCGAATATTTCTTTACAATACTGTTCCGATAAGTAATAGTTTCTCTCGTTAGATGAACTAACGTAAAGGCAGTAATTAAGGTCCTAAGAGAGTAAGATGTAGATAAGCAAATATGTACAGGGAAGCCAGCGCCCAAAACAATATATGAGAAGGCAGCCCAGGATTTCACAATTAGAAAGTAATACGGCAAGGTAGGCAATATGATCTAAGCAATGCAGAGAAGTATTAGACATTATCGTTAAGAAATTACATGTAAACTATAATGAAAACGTAGGGAATATCCTAACCATCTTCGACTTGGTGATGATTTTCTTAAAATTCTGAAAGCTGAAGCAACAAATAATGAATGCTAAAAATCGAAATTACACAAAAGCTTCAGGTTACTCAGAGATCTATAAACCTCCTGTTACTGTTACTGTTACTCCTAACAAGATGATATCAAAAACGAATATAGAGGATAATAAATAAGATCAAGGTAATAAATGTTATCCATAGAGTAGAATCCTTCAGATGGTATTTGGCAATAAGGAGACAACAGGTCGATAACAAAAATCACTCAGTGGTATCTCAGAGGTGTAAAACGATCTAGGACGTCCTAATATAAGATGGGATTACGACATTAAGACAATAATAGTTATAATCTTTAAACTAAGTTTTAAAGTTAATATTTTCACTAACTTTCCATATTAGAAAAATCGTACTGGAAATATATGCACTATAATGAAGACCTACTATTCTGTTAAATCAATACAGTCAAAAGCCTAAAAAGCGATTAAATAGTTACTGTATAAAAATTCTTTTTCAATTTAAATGTCAGACATGTAGAACCAATTATTTGAATATAATAAAGCTGGAATCTCTATAGGTCAAATCTTGTGAACATCTATTTCCTTTTGTAATGTACGGTTGATATTTAAGTCAGAAACAAGAAACTTTGTTCTGTTCAAAACGTATTCGTAATTTGCCTAATTGGGGTAAAGCGGTCCCTTTCTAGATTGTTGGCTTTGTTTCCCATAGGAAGAGAAATCATATTAGGGGAGAAGGGACGGTATCGGCATAATAAAATTTATTGATCATCATCAGAATAGGAAAATCGGTAAAATGTTATTTAGAGGAAGTTGAGTGTGCGGCATAAAATATAGAGATTGGAATGAAATAAAGTAACATTTTTCCATCCAGTGTGACATTTTCCTTTGTTTTAGCTATACTTTTATTCATATATATACATATATATATATATATATATATATATATATATATATATATATATATATATATAGGCGTAAATATCATGCACGTGTAAGATACAAAGTATCATATTTCGCTGACCAGTTTCCTGCTTCACTATGTAAACGTGGGAACGCATCGACTTGACCGTTCTTTTGATTAGTCAGCTTTTTAATGTTATAAATCAGAGCGACGCGGTCCCACGGTCGTCATTTATCTTTAGTATACTTGTACCATTTAGTCATTTCATTTAATTTTCAATTTACTGTTTTATTTAAAGTTTTAATTTTTGTATTTCAATAAATAATTTTTTTTTAAAAACTCAAAAGTGATTTACAAGATATAAAATTGGCGCAGTAAGTAGGATTGTCCAACACAGCTAGAACACGTGTACACTCACTAGTTGTGTCGATTTCCAAATCCTTGTGGACAAGAACTTCCAGACCGAGACAACAACTGTGGCAGCGAGAACCTGGAACACGCAACCTTACAGCTAACCAGTCCTCAGCTTCTCCAGAACAGTCTCATGCCTAGGGTACTAATAACGTATGTAGAAACATCTCGTTTTTGATTCAATTATTTACCAATTGAAACGATTTTTATATTTATTTTTATATTATTATTATCAGTTCTCTCGTTTAAAATTTCCATATATTTCTTATTCCTTTGAATTACGTTTTAAGCTATTGAATAATTTTTGAAACGCATTTACTATTATTTTGCATTATTTTACCACGCTTTATTTTATTTTATTGTCGCAAACTGTTGAATTTATTTAACCAATCTACTCATACCTTAATTTTGAATTTTTATAAATTATTTTGTGTTACTTTGCTTACTTCCATTTTACTATCTTATTAAATTTTTATTTTGGTTTTCGTTACACTTGAATATTTGAAATGGCAACTACAAGACAAGGTGCGGCGACTCCTACTGTAGAGCCATACAAAATATCAGAAATTTTCGCAATAATTCCGGAATATGACGGAAACCCTATATTCTTAAACACTTTCATTTCTTCATGCCAAACTGCACATAGTATGGCAACCGACTATCAACAAGTGCTTTTAATATTGCACATAAAAAATAAACTTCGCGGCAGAGCTGCCGAACTAATAAATTCTCGCAACCCGACTCAACTGACAGAAATTCAGACACTCTTAGAGAACCACTTTGGAGATCCTAGAGATCTCTCAGCCTTGATACAAGATCTTCAAAGAATGAGGCAATTAAATACCGAATTCCCCTTAACATTTTCAGCCAGACTACAAACCCACCAAGCAAAAATGCTTG
The DNA here is from genome assembly GCA_034190945.1 of Octodonta nipae. Lineage (NCBI taxonomy): Eukaryota > Metazoa > Arthropoda > Insecta > Coleoptera > Chrysomelidae > Octodonta > Octodonta nipae. Next base: position 97,543,438 of record CM067219.1, read on the forward strand.
CTGCGGTTAACAAACAAAACTTGACTCAAAAAGAGAAACAGGCACAAATCGACTTGATCGAATCCATGGCACTAAATAGCCTCCTAACAGGTTTAGAGCCAAAGATAGGACAACTAGTTCGTGCTAGCGATCCTAAAGACATTCTCACCGCCGTTTCACGCATAAAACGTGAACTTCAACTCCATCACTTAGAATCTCAAAAATTTTCAAATTTTAGAAACCAAGGTCCACCTCCTCGAAAACCCAACCAGTTTCCAGTACAAAAACAATGTTCATTCTGTAAAAGAATGGGGCATACTGTTAACGAATGTCTCACTAAATCGAGACAAATGCAACAAAATCAAAACTATGGGCAAAACTTTTCAAACATACGTCCTAACCCATTTTCTCAACAACCGAGCCAATTCCAGAACAGGCCACAATTCCAACCCAATACTCAGAATTTCCAGCAGAACAGAAACTTTCAACAACCTCGTCCTTCGACCAATACACAACCCCAAGGTTCAGGTCAATATAAACCTAATCAAAACTTTTTCCGACAACAACGAACACATCACTTGAACAACTCTTATAATTATGAGTACGACCAACCCAATACTCACTTATACGAAAGTCAATACCAAAATACTGATTTCGGAAGTTACGACCAAGACTATTCCGATTCTACACAAACCGAGTACGACTATTACTCAAAAACAGATAACACAGAATTTGACAACTACGTTGAAAACGAACACGAACTTTCCCCCGTAAATTTTCAGAACCTCCCTTTCCAAACGGAACCCCCGGAAATCACAGAACTTCAGACCCAAATTCAAACGCTAAATCTAGACAGTTTCGACCCGAATTTGAACTTCCCCGAACAGAGCTTTCTATAAGACCGCTTCTGACCGTAAATTCTAAAAATCTATACTACATCACAGTTTCTTCTAACATATATAAACTCTTAATAGATATCGGTGCTGGTCTTTCTATCTTCAAACCAGACACCTGCACCCGTTTCAGAGATAGATTTCAGGAAAACGTAGTAATTCAGGGAATTACCAACCAGAAAATTCTTATAAATGAATCGACCCTCGTCCCTTTCAATATAAAAGACCCTCACAAGGTTTATATCTGTAACCTTGATATAGAATTCGACGGTTTGTTAGGCTCTGACTTTCTCGAGCACTACAACTGCATTATAGAATTTGACAAAAAACAACTAATAACGAACTTTAAGACACTTCCTCTGTATAAAGTGACAGACGATACAATCAGTGCCACTGAATCTATACAATGTCCCCCTTCTTATACGTCCATTAATACAATTTCGATTGAACCCCGTACCGAACAAATTTTTAAACTTAGTTGTGAACTAAGAAACACCGAAGCCCTTCTAACAGGTATGGAAATTGAAAAAGTTCACCTCCCTAATGCTGTTGTTACAGTAGACAGCAAAGGCCAATTTCTAACCTCCATTCTAAATGCGAATGCCATCCCTAAAATAGTAAATTTTTCAAATCTAAAACTCGAACCTTTACAAAACTTTTCTGCGAACTCACTCTCACAAAAATACTCCTTTGAACTATAACGAACCCGACAGACAAGAAGAAATCGTTAAACAACTCCGACTAGAACATTTAAACGACGAAGAGTCAGACTTAATTTTACAATTATGCCTTGACTTTTCAGACATATTCTACCTCGAAGGCGACCACTTATCATTCACAAATGAAATCAAACATAGTATTGATACCAACAACGCGAAACCCGTGTATACAAAATCATACCGTTATCCCCAAGTACACAAACAAGAAGTTAAGTCCCAGGTAGCAAAAATGCTGGATGAAGGCATTATACGACCCTCTAATTCGCCTTGGTCCTCCCCCGTCTGGGTAGTGCCAAAGAAATTAGACGCCTCTGGAAAACAGAAGTGGCGTGTTGTAGTAGACTACCGCAAACTTAACGAACTTACAATCAATGACAAGTACCCCCTACCTAACATCTCAGACTTACTAGACCAACTAGGCAAATGCCAGTACTTTACGACTCTTGACCTCGCCTCTGGTTTCCACCAGATAGAAATAGACCCAAAAGACATCGCGAAAACTGCATTCACTGTCGAGAACGGACATTTTGAGTTCGTCCGGATGCCCTTCGGATTGAAGAATGCTCCTTCTACCTTTCAAAGGGTGATGGATAACATTCTTATGGGAATCCAGAATGAAAGATGTCTGGTTTACATGGATGACATAATCATTTACTCGCCTACAATACATGACCATCTATCACGACTGACAGACGTATTTAAAAGACTCAGAAAGGCTAACCTTAAAATACAGCCTGACAAATGCGAATTTCTCCGTAAGGAGGTCGCTTACTTAGGACATCTTATAACTAAAGACGGTGTAAAACCCAATCGATCAAAAGTAGACTGTATTTTAAACTTTCCACAACCAAAAAACCCTAAAGACATAAAATCCTTTTTAGGCCTTGCTGGTTACTATCGTAGGTTCATTTCTAACTTTGCAAAGATCTCCAAACCACTGACAAAACTATTACAAAAAGACCAACGGTTCAATTTTAACGAAGAGTGCGTAAAATCCTTCAATGAACTAAAACGAACATTGACTTCCACCCCTATACTCATTTACCCAAATTTTGACGAACCGTTTATACTGACTACAGACGCCAGCGCTTTTGCCATCGGCGCCGTATTATCTCAAGGGCCAATAGGTAAGGATTTACCGATTGGATATGCTTCTAGGACCCTTTGTAAAGCCGAAACCCGGTACTCCACCATTGAGCGAGAGCTCTTAGCCATTGTCTGGGCGGTTAAGCATTTTCGTCCGATAATCTATGGCCGTAAGTTCCTACTACTGACCGATCATCGCCCGTTAACCTGGCTATTTTCTATAAAAGATCCCGGTAGTAGACTTGCCCGATGGAGACTCAAACTAGAAGAATACGACTATGAAATTATTTACAAGCCTGGTAAAGTTAATAATAAAGTTAATGAGAACTCCTGGTTCGAAACGGCTGTCATACGTTGAATGATATAGTTCTAAATATGTGGATATATATCTGTATATATATTTACTTATGTGTTTTTATATAAAACACTCGAACCATCTGTTAAAAGTATGGTATATGTTATAGCATAGTATGCCTTAATATACTTAAATTACTAAATAGACGGTAGATGTCACCGACATCTATTAGGTTCAATACACTGACTGTTGTCTTACTGATGTGTATAACATCCAAGTATTTCACTTTAGAACTTGTCATTCAGGGAAGCGTATCTGACGAGAACTCCTGGTTCGAAACGGCTGTCATACGTTGAATGATATAGTTCTAAATATGTGGATATATATCTGTATATATATTTACTTATGTGTTTTTATATAAAACACTCGAACCATCTGTTAAAAGTATGGTATATGTATATAGCATAGTATGCCTTCATATACTTAAATTACTAAATAGACGGTAGATGTCACCGACATCTATTAGGTTCAATACACTGACTGTTGTCTTACTGATGTGTATAACATCCAAGTATTTCACTTTAGAACTTGTCATTCAGGCAAGCGTATCTGACGAGAACTCCTGGTTCGAAACGGCTGTCATACGTTGAATGATATAGTTCTAAATATGTGGATATATATCTGTATATATAAGAACGCTGATGCTTTATCACGGATTAAAATCAACCATCTTGACAAATGTTCATCATTTCAGTCAAAATCAAAACTAACACCCTTCAAAGTCCTACCCCTAAACGACGAATCCGAAGACGACAGTCCTGAACCCGAACAAAATGAAATATCTCTTGAAACTATGTCCGAAGAATTTAAAACCTTTATAGAACGTTATAAAACTACTTCTTTAATTGACTACAGCAAAATTGAATTCTCCAACTGTCAACTATTAGACAAAACAAATAAAAACATTTTCAGGAATTTCATCACGACATTTTCGAAGACATTTTCGAAGAAGTCGCTGACTTCGAAACCTTTAAAATTAATGTATTCGCCAGCAAAACCGTAAGCAGAAGGCAATATTTCATAATCCCACTTCCAAATGATCCTGACATTGTAAATGAAGTTCTTTTTGCATCAATATACAAACATCAAGATACTTTATCTCCATCTAAAACATACTGTGTCGAAAACAATCTCGATCTTCCAATTTTAGAGATGCTCTCCTTCATTTTCGCTGAAAAAGAAATCAAATGGAAAATTTGTCAAAACGTTACCAAAACCCTCGAAAAAGACGAAATACCGCTTATCCTTGAACGATATCATAACGGGAAAAATAACTTGCACCGCGGCATTAACGAAACCGTCCGCCGTATTAAAGTAATGTACACCTGGCCAAGTTGCACAAAAGACATTGAAAATTTCGTTAAGAACTGCGAAATTTGTCAAAAAACTAAAGCGTGTCGCAAAAACCTAGACAATCCCCTCGTCATTACGGAAACGCCTAAAACACCATTTGAGCGAATTAATATTGACATACTAGAAATACCTAACAGGAACTATATCTTATCTGTAAGAGACGAACTGACAAAATACTCTCAAGCTTATGCTTTGGCAGACAAATCAGCCAAATCAGTTGTCAGTACTATGATGTTATACTTCCAACATTTTGGTACGCCATTGCGTATCCATTGTGACTATGGTAGGGAATTTGATAACGCCATATTCAAAGACTTGTGTAAACTGTACGACATCAAACTAACTTATTCAAGCGTAGGACATCCTCAAACAAACGGCTCTGTAGAACGGTTTCATTCTACTTTGTTAGAAATGATTCGAATCCATAAAGCCGAAAATCCAGATGAACATCCCCTAAATGTACTCCCGTATGCGGTTATTGCTTACAATAACTCGACAAACAAAACCCATGGCTTTTCACCTTACGAACTAGTGTTTGGACATACGTCCAGCAGATCACCTGAAACCACTTACAACCATAAGAAACTGATTAGTAAATATATACGAGACTTGAACAATCGGATTTCCTATTACTACAAAGTAGCCCGCGAAAAAACTAACTTACAAAAGCAAAAGGCTAAAGAACGTTTTGATAAACACGTTTCGGACAAACTTCCCGAATTTAAAATTGGTGACAAAGTTTACATCAAGGAATCCCAAATTAAAGACAAACTTCATAATAAATTCAACGGTCCATTCCAAATTTTAGACATTCACAATAATTCAGCCACACTCTTACATCTCAAAACAAACCAACGAACGAAAGTTAACTTTGACAGAATGAAACTCTGTTCTGAAAACTAACTTTCTTTTCAGGTTACTACTGCTGTTCGGATCAGCAGTCTCACAGTTCAACATCAAACCAATAAACAACACTCTTGGTATTTACTATCACGACGAAACTAGAATAGTCATCTCCAACTATAAATGGACATTACTAGTTCATCGTAACTTGACGATACTCAAAGAAATCTTTGAAAACAACAACAGAATCCTCAAAACATTAGAAAACACTGTCGATCCCATCCCAGGTTTCAAATTTCATGACACAAGTGCATTCCGAATTGATGTACAAACTCACATCAGTCTCTTATCCCAAATTTCAGATTCAATTAAAACTAAATTTTCAGAAATATTCATGGACACTAAAAGATACAAACGAGGACTAATTAACGGTGTAGGAACTATCTTTAAAGCCATCACTGGAAATCTTGACGCAACCGATGGCGCATTTTTCACAGATAGTATCAACAAACTTAATCAGGGGCAATTACAAATAGAGAATCTCCTAAAAAATCAAATAAGCGTAACTACTTCTATTATCAAAACTTTCAATGAAACCATTCAGAAACTCCAAATTGACGAAGCAAACTTTAACGAAAACATTGACGCAATCAATTTGGCAATACATACTCTAAACGACAAAATAGCCCTTATCCAAGCAAAACAGTCATTTTTGGGAATATGCGAAAAATTAATGGCAAGCTATTTATTTCTTGAGGATAACCTCAATGATATTTTAAATTCCATAACGTTTGCTCGATTAAAAATAATTCATTCCTCAATAATCACACCTGATCATTTGATAAAGTCACTACAGGAAATTTCGCAAAATCTTGTCAAAAACAATCTACCCAATATTTGGAAGTAATCGAATTAGAAGCGTTTCAAACTAATTCACATTTAGTCTTTATTTTAAAAATTCCTCTTGTAGAGCAACAACTCTACACCGCCTACCACTTATATCCTATCCCAATTTTAGATGACAGAACTGGTTTTCATCATATTCTTCATTCACCCAAAAATATATTGCGCGAAACGATGATTCTATAATGTACATACCCATTAAGGACTTGAGTGTATGCAAGCCACTAACTCCACAACAAAAACTGTGTTCTGAGTTATATGCCTACCCCATCGACTCCAATGCACCCTGCGAAGCTCAACTTCTGAAGAACATCCGTAGTGTACCGGAGAGTTGCCAAAGCTCCGTTGTATTCAGTGAAGGATACAATGTCCAAAGACTAGAAACTAACACGTGGATTGTTATAGTGTCCGAGCCCTTACATGTGACAATTAATTGTGCGGGAATAGATACTAAGACAATAGTTTTAACAAACAATACCATTATTCGCTTACAATCAGACTGCAGTGCTTTCGTGGAATCACAAAAATACAAGCGGAACCTCAAAAACTTATAAACATTTCCGACAATTCATACCCTGTATTAATCCCTTACAACTGTTGCAGTTCTCACCCCGAAAAACTAGATATTCCAGAACTTAAACCCCTTAAACTGGACGATTTAAACATGGAAGAACTATCCATAGCCAACCACAAGTTGGATCAGTATTCAAGGGATCTTGACGATCTCATCAACCAACCCTTCGTTAATAAAAACATTTCCTGGTTCACATATGCTACAATAATTATCATTGTAACAATTGTTATTGTATACAGCTCCTTGAAAATTATAAGGCACGTTAAGAGACCTCCGAAAAACGACATCTCTAATCCAGAGAGCCTGAGACCCTTGGCAAAACCGTTCTCCAGGCTCATACCAAAGCTGAGGCCCCACATCGGAGAGGAACCAGAACATCCAGACCTATAGAAGTGAGAACTTTTATTGATACGTTTCTATAGACTAATTTCACTTTCTGTGTTTAATATATTTTTTTTGTCTTTTTATGTAACCTATTTAGTCTTAATCATTATGTTCATTTTACTTTTATTTTACTTCCATAATTGTATTTTTTTTTTGCTTATCTAGCTAGTCCAGTAAATTCCAAAAGTTGATGTTACAGCATCAACTTTTCTTGGTAAAGGGGAGCTGTTAGGCGTAAATATCATGCACGTGTAAGATACAAAGTATCATATTTCGCTGACCAGTTTCCTGCTTCACTATGTAAACGTGGGAACGCATCGACTTGACCGTTCTTTTGATTAGTCAGCTTTTTAATGTTATAAATCAGAGCGACGCGGTCCCACGGTCGTCATTTATCTTTAGTATACTTGTACCATTTAGTCATTTCATTTAATTTTCAATTTACTGTTTTATTTAAAGTTTTAATTTTTGTATTTCAATAAATATATTTTTTTTAAAACTCAAAAGTGATTTACAAGATATAAAATATATATATACCCCCGGTAGCGCAGAGGGAATGTGCTCGAACCTCCAAAATTCCACTAATTCGGAGGCTGAAACCGAGTCTCGTACCCGGGTTCGAATCCCAGCCATGCCACGGCTTTTAATTAATAAAAAGACGTGACGTCATCTCGGGGGTACGGTCGTCTCTGGTAACTGGCAAAATCCATGAGAAAGAGAATCATTGCTCCTTACCAACCCGCATTGAGGCAGCGTGGTAAGGTATGCCTCAGAACCTCAAACATGTCGAATTACAAAACTCACGGAATTGTACCCCAGGTGGGTAAGCAATCCCACACCGGGAAACCGGTCTGCCTCAAGGATTCTGGGGGAGGCAAACATTCGACTACACTACATCTAGCAACATATAACTGCCGAACACTCTCGAACCAAGCTAGAATTGTAGAATTAGAACAAGAAGCAGTAAAAATCAAGTGGGATATCATTGGCATAAGTGAAGTTAGGAGGAAAAACGAAGAGCTAATAACACTTGAATCAGGCAACCTCCTATACCACCGAGGAACACCAACAGGAAGAACTAGTGGTGTTGGATTCCTCATCCATAAGAGATGGACCGATAAAATTATAGGCGTGTCCGGAACATCAGACAGAGTCGCAAGTCTAACATTGTCGCTTTCGAAAAGATACTCTATTCAAATAATACAAGTTTACGCCCCAACAATTAGTCATTCTGACGAAGAAATCGAACAACTATACAGCGAAATCAAAGAGGCCTTAGATACCAACAACAGCCATTTCAAATACATTATCGGCTACTTCAACGCGAAAATTGGGAAAAAACAAGACCGAGAAGGATCAGTGGGGAACTTCGGGTTCGGTGAACGAAATGAAACAGGAGAGAGATGAGTACAGTTCGCACACTCTCAGAACATGTACATATCAAACTCCTTCTTCAAGAAAAATTCTAATAGGAAATGGACTTGGGAAGCTCCAAATGCGTCAGTCAAAAATGAAATTGACTTTGTCCTGACAAACAAGATTAATACCATCAAAGATGTAAGCACGCTAAATAAATTCAGGACAGGAAGCGATCACAGACTTGTCAGAGCAAGGATTGTCCTTAATACGAAACTGGAGAGATTTAAACTTACTAGGAAGAGGCCCGCTACTAGCATAGACATTAACAACCTGAAAGAAAATTCTGAAAAATATCAGACGCTGATAGAAGAGAAGCTCCGGAAACAACAAGACAACACACAACTAATGAATACAATACTGACCTGTGCTAAAGAAATAGGCGGAAGCCAACAACGAAACGAACTCAAGAAGCTTAGTTCGGAAACAAAGGCGTTGCTTCAGAAAAGAAGAGAACTGAAAAGGACAACAGACATCCAACGCATAGAATACAGTGAACTATGCAAGACAATAAGAAAGAAAATTGCAGAGGACATCAAAAAATACAACGAAAAATTGGTAGAAACTGCAATTGAAAATCGGAAAAGTTATAAAAACACTAAGAAAGCATTAATAATTGGGAAAAGACAAGTAATCGCATTGACAGAAGAAAATATCAGAATAACGGATAGACACAAAATAATGGAGCATGTCACGAAATTCTACACGGTTCTATACAAAGCCCCCGAATCCCTGGAAATACAGCTGACGAAAGAAGAAATACCTGAAATACTTGTGGAGGAAGTGGAATCAGCGGTCAACAAAATGAAAAATGGCAAGACGGCAGGTAACGACGCAGTAACGGCTGAACTACTAAAATACGCTGGTAGAGAAGCATGGAAACGCCTAGCCAAAATATATACGAATTGCCTAAGAACCAGACACATCCCAGAAAAATGGAATAGCGCCCTCATAGTATTAATCCATAAGAAAGGCAATAAAGAAGACATTCGGAACTACAGACCGATAAGTCTCCTGCCGGTAGTGTACAAAATATTCACTAAAATCATACAAAACAGAATGCAGAGTACACTAGATTCCGCTCAACCCCGAGAGCAAGCCGGATTTCGTAGTGGCTTCAGCACAATCGATCACATACACACTATAAGGGAAGTTATCAGTCGAACTAGAGAATATCAAATACCACTTGTCTTGGCCTTTATTGACTTCGAAAAAGCATTCGACACTATATATCCGAAGGCGGTAATCAACGCTCTGAGTGAACAAGGTGTAGTAAGCCATACATAGGAACGTTGGCTAATATATACAAGGAAGCCAAAGCCAAAATCAGAATATACGAAGGCAGCCCCGAATTTCCTACTAACAGAAGAGTCAGACAAGGTGACTCAATATCACCGAAGCTATTCACAGCGGCATTAGAGAGTATCTTTCGACGATTAAACTGGGACCACAAAGGACTGAACCTAGATGGAGAATATCTGAACCATCTGAGATTCGCCGATGACATTGTCCTAATTGCCAATAACGCAGGAGAACTATAAAATCAAATCAATGAACTTAGTAGAGTAAGTAAGGAAGTAGGCCTAAAATAAATATCGGAAAAACAAAGATAATGTACAACGAACTAGTAGACACACAAGACGTCACAATAGATAACACAGTTCTGGAAATAGTAGAACAATATATATACCTAGGTCAATTAATACACATATCAGGTTCGCTACTACCAGAAATAAACAGAAGGATCAAACTTGCATCGATGACGTTTGGAAGAAACTCCATAATCTTCAAGTCACGAATGGCATTCCGCCTTAAGAAGAAAGTATTTGATCAGTGTGTTCTACCAGTACTGACATACGGTTGTGAAACCTGGATTCTGAAAACCGAACTTACAAGAAAACTACAAGTAGCACAAAGGTCTATGGAAAGATGCATGATCGGAATAACGAGAAGAGATCGGAAGAAAATAGAGTGGATAAGGAACAAAACCCAGGTAATAGATGTTATCGACAGAGTGAAATCTCTGAAGTGGCAATGGGCAGGGCATTTGGCAAGAAGACAAGATAATAGGTGGTCAACAAAAATCACACAATGGTATCCTAGGGGTGTTAAAAGACCAAGGAAACGCCCCAATATAAGATGGGACTATGACATCAAGAAAATAGCAGGCATAACCTGGTCCCAAAAAGCGTACAACAGAACAACATGGAGAGATTTGCGAAACGAATATGTAAGAGAGGCTACACCATAAAATAATGGTCGAAATTAGCTGCATATGATGATATATATATATATATATATATATATATATATATATATATATATAATGAGGAAGGACAATAGTGCTTAAATTTCAATTAATAAATTAATAACCAATTTCTTCTAATGCAATTTTAATGAAGTAGGTAATTATTATTTGAATAAATAGAGTAACCAATATGTTATCGCGAGATATGAATGAGGATATCTAGGCGTTACTGAGAATAATTTAATAAAACTAGAAAAAAAAACAAAATTGTAAGTGTATTAAACCTGAATTTTATATAACCAAGATAGGGCTACATTTCTGATCTTTATCACAAAATATATGAGAAGTTTCGACATTAAACACGTAATTTCTCACGTTTTAAGTTAGTGAAAACTCTTATACTCTATACACCTATAAAATAGTAAAACTTTTCTCTTCTGCTTATAAATGAGTTGTGTCTGTCTTTTGCCACTTTTGGTAATGACTGCTAACTAAACCAGTTCTATCTTTCACATATTCTACAATCCTATTTCAATTTTCAGATGCAAAGTCCTTTTTATTTCCAGTATAACTTTTATAACTGTTTGTAGTAAGGAGAAGCGCATCTCTCTCGCTTTTGGCTGCATTGATAATATTCTGTATTCCCTTTTGCCTGGTGCCGTCTGTATACCGTATATTACTTACATTTTTATATTCTTGAATATTTTCTAGCGCTCTCTAGAATATATATTCTGAGTATATTCTGAGAAAATTTGGAAAGAAAAAAATAGTTTATTAAACCTGCCTTATTCTTTGCCAGATGGGAATGCACATAGTTATTTAGCGACTAGAGTTACGATTCGATTTCATTCTTGTAAACGGTAAAGTATTTGAATGATATCTTTTGATTAGACTCGTGGTTTGCTTTCCATTTACATTAGTGTGTAAGTTCAAAATTAAGAATAGGCGACAGTTTTATTTGTGATAAATAATGGCCGATCAATTAGGGAAAGACATGACATGCTCTTAATTTATGGGGAAAGCAGACGTAATTGCAAATAGCAAGAATCCAAACAGACGCCTCCCAATGCTAGGACATTCGTAGCTGTTTCGCAAGGCTTCTGGAAACAGGTGTGTAATACTAAAATTGTTCTTAGTGCTGAGGATCAAATACTAGACCTTATCGAACAACCCATATCGAGACACGGAGTTTGAAGTAGCTGCAAAAGTTGTTCATAGGGGAACAATTGCTCTATCCATTCACATGAGCGGGTTCAAGGGCTCTCAATTGATGATTTTCAACCAAGACTCAATTAACTTTGTGAAACAACAGATTTTCAATGCACGACTGAGTTAGCATTAAGTTAACGTGCGATTTCAACCTTTTGGATAATCATATGAATGCAAACAATATGAAGTTGGGAAACGAGTTTTTATTGAGCCTTTGGGTTAATATTGCTTCTAAGATTAATTTTTGGATTTGTAGGTGGGCATTTTGAACATGGATTTCTATCATTATAATAAATTCGGTTAGGATTACATATTTACTTGTCTAATATAAATAATATTAATTAAATCAGTAATAATGACTCTTCGAATAATTTAACTGGTTACGGGAGTTTGTAAACTGCAATCAGCAATATCATCAGTCAAACACGGAGACAGTTCTATCTGACAATAATTTACTTAATATGTTTTAGGGATTTTCTTGAGATTTGAGAGTTTTTGTTTAATTTGGTGTATACACCTCCACCTAAAATATATGACGAAAAAACATTCAGATTATGTAAAGCTATCCCAAAACTCTTTTTTACTCAAGATTAGTGTTAGGTAAATACTGCTGGAAACATTCTGCACGAGAGAGCATTAAGAATGTGATTTCAACTTTTTGGAAGTGCAATCGAATTGAGCCTTTGGGTTAGCGATTAATTTTTGGAGGGTTAGTTTGTAAACTGTCAGCGTCAAACACGGAGACAGTTCTATCTGGAGATTTCAAAGACGAAATAACATCAGATTATGTAAAATCCAAGGATGTTAGGTAAATACTGCTGGGTGACCAAGTGCAACCAAAGCGAAGGGTTAAATATTTTAGCAAATCAGAGATCACAAGTTTCAAATATGCATTTTCTACATACATTTTAGGAGACCTATACAAGTTTAATATATATTTAGCAAACAAAACTCTGTAATGGTGAATATTTTAAAACTGATTTTATTTATCTTTACCGACTAAAGTATGCATTAACAAAATATAAAAAAAGTAAATGTGACACTACGACGCTGAAGTTTTGCTAACCTGTGCTACCTTCTTCATCAGATGATAATTGGTCCCCGTACGAATTTCACAATGTTTTAATTTGGAATAAACGTTACCAATATCAACAACAATCATTAATGCTATAAATAAATTGATTGCCATGGCCCAACTACTGTGATTTTACCATTTTTAAAGTTTCATATTATTCATTGTAATGAATGATGAATGTCAAAGAAACTCTCAACATCGTTATACCTAGTAAGAAGGAGGAAAGTAGAACATTCATAATATATCAAAAAACAATGAGATTACGTGCCAGGAAAGAATTTGAAAATGGGTTTAGCATTTATAAATCATTTAAAACCATTAAGAAATATAGTTAAAACAACTAGACTGAAATGGTGCTGAAAATGTGGTAGCCAAATCAATATGTTTGTAAGTAGTAATTTAGTCATTGCAATCACATCCTAATATTTCACATACATTTTAAAACGTTTAAAAACCACTTTTAAGGCTACTTCTTAATAGATGACATCAACGAACCTCAAATTGTACAAGCCAAGTAATTTATTTTTTCTAAAATTTCAACAGCTTGGTCTTTTGGAAAGTACGCTGTTTTGACAACATCTGCTAATTATTTCATTTAGAAATTCAAAGATGCTCATATTGATAGCAATAAAACGAAATAAAAAAAAACAAATAAACCGACTGAACACATCTCAGCGTAACTAAACTCAATAAACTAATAAGAGTGTATGCTAATACGAGGATGTGTAGTGAGGTCCAATTATAAATGGTAAGATTTAATCGCAAACTTATTAGAAAACAAGTCTTAGTCGCAGATAAAACAATCATCAGCAAGACCTCCAACGAGCTGACCAAATTCACAACTCTTTAATGGTATCTCGTTAATTTCATAGGAAATAATACAAGATAACCAAATTTAGTTAGTTAAACCAAATAGAAACAGAGTCGGCATTAGTATTATTAATGAATAGAAATTCTAACAATGAAATGAAACGGAAAACTGATCTTTGCGAATACTTTATCTAGTCGCAGGTGCAAATAGAATTAATGAAAGCTTAGAAAAAACATAAAATGTAGTCAAAAAGAAGAAATAACAATTATATTATAATAAATTATTACATTAATTAATTAAATTAAAACAATTTAATTAATTAATTAAATTAAAACAATTAATTAAATTAATTAATTAAAACAAAAATGTTATCCGAAATGAAAAAAAAAGTATTTTAAATTTTGAACAATCGACCAACAGCTTTAAGAATATAGTACGTTCAGTATTCAGAATAGACTATAAAAAATATATAAATTTAAGAAATTCATAATTTACATTTTCGGTAGGTAAATTATTAATTTCTTAAATTTATATTTCCTTTTCATTGTCTATTTCTGAATACTGAACGTACTATATTCTTAATGCGTTAGGTTGATTGTTCTAAAAATTAAAATAATTTTTCTTTAAATTTCTGGTAACATTTTTGTGTTGAATTGCCTTATTTTCAATACTCGTTTTATTACCATACCATTGTTACTTCTTCTTTTTGAATTTGTTTTATGTATGCCTATGTAGCGACAAATTATTTGAAAAAGTTGGGGGACTTATGAGTAGTTGGGATATAGGAATATACGGGGAGAAATTAACAAGCGCAAAATAAATAATTTAAATTTGTTTAAGTAGTCCGTTTACTTACTTTATTTTTGCGAAATAATTTATGACACACAAAGTAGGCATTTACACAAGAAAATGTAACAATACCAGAATACCAGAAAATTTTAAAAATATGTATGTACAAATTAAAAAGACGTACTAATAATTTTGTCAGAAAAAAATAAAATTTGTTAAATGAAAACAGAAATAGATGAGAAACTAACTGACTAATGTAAAGTAGACAATTAAATCTTACTATATAGACAACTAAAAAATAACAATAGCAATGTTGACAACTTGGGCAGGACAAATACAATAAACCCCATAAAAACGAATAATTTTTCCAGTGAAAGAGTAGGAATTTCAAGAGAAGAAGCAGAATTATAAAACACGATTAACCAAATATTAAAACACCAGTAGCATCAATATTTCAAGACTACTAGCGAATATATCAAGTTTACAGATGTGTAAAGCAACACAATTTTACGGCCAAATAAATAACAGAATTTTATCTGCCTGTCAACCTTTATAGGTTACTATATATTAACGAAAGCAGTAGTGTTTCCAGTATGTAAAAGCTTTTTGTATAAGTGTGACATTTTAAATTGAATTTTCCATCAAAGAAATTCTTAGAATTATGTGATGTGTAGTTTAGATTCGTAGCGTCAGCATATGCAGATCTACGGTCTGTGATGTAATTTATATTATTATTATTATAATTTGAATGCAGATTAAACTATATGTTATGCACTATGTTGGTTGTACAATTCTGTAGAAAACTTATAACGTCAATGAGAACTGTTTCAAATAGAATCAATCCACTTGTTTAAGCACTTTTTTGGGAAATAACAGCACAATTGACGAAATATTATTGTCAAATATTTTTATTTTAAATTTAGGTTTGTGCCTTGTTTCATAGTTTCTTTGCCATTGACAACGGATTCTGACCTAGGTCTATTTGAAAATATACAGTAACTTCGTGAGTTGAGATGTTATTTCCCAAAAAAAAAATACTTAAACATTGACACACTATGCCACAATTATCATTCAGGAAACAACTAGAATGCATTTGTTTAAGGTACTTTTGGCAAGGCTGAAAGTACACTCCAACTTTTAGATATTTATAAAGACTCATTTCTTTTTAATCTTCCTCTAATGCAAATATTATTTTGTTCTCTAGGTAGTCATATTTTTTTGCAGACGCCAAAAGCTATAATTGGAAGAAGCTTTATTTTTTCTCTTCTTTGGAAATGCTAACAACTTTAATCTCCATACTTTTCAAATCTTCTGGTAAACAACACTACTTGAGCTGTTCGTGAGTATAATGATGCACCTGTATACTCAGATCAGAGAACAAACTTCTGGACCAAAAATATAAATTAAAAGTCGTTGCCGAAGCAATACCGGAACTAAACTGGAAATATGCAGAATATATCTCATATGAGGTGTAAACCGGCCTATAATAGAGATAAGAGATAGAAGAATTGCAGTTCATAATTTTTGTTTTCGGGAATCGTCGAATAAAACTGGGAAAATAATACTTCAGTTGTTTATAATCTAAATACGCAAAAAGTATTAACGACCCAGTTTATACATAATACAGTAGGTATCACGTTCCGAAAAATTTTAGCATAATATTGTCAATTCAAAAAAAAAAAATTCAAATATCCAAATGAAGTAAGAGGATCCATTCAAAAATTTCCGGGCATATGAAAAAAAAACAAAATATTCCCTTTTTTCACCATTTTCATTTTATTTAGTTAGAACAGGGCTATATATTTACTGATAACATAGAACTTTTCCATATAGAAAAGGATAATAGTAGCATAAATATTAATTTACTGAAGTCCACTCCTAATATTTTTAAATTACTCAAAGTAAACTGACCCTAGTAATGTTTACATAATACCGTATTTAAGAAAAGAGTTGCTAAACATGCTGGGTTAGGTGTTAGAAACAGATGTGTTTATTTATAATGGATTTAAATGGATTTACTACAACTAATACTGACTTGAATTAAGTATTTATTCAAGACGAATAAGTGAATTATGCAAAAAATTCTATAAAGTTACGTGAAACGTAAAATAGTAGTCTCCAAAAATTTATCGAAAGTAAAAATTTCCTTAGGCTCCTTTTGAATAATCAAGTTTTTGACATTTAATCAAAGTTCCCATTAGAAGATTTTCTCCAGTTTAAAAAACTGAAGGCAGGAAAGCTTTGAATGATTAGAAAAATATTGTAACAAGGACGTACAAGATATCTCTTTTCGTTTTTGCACTATAATTTTGTAATCCAAATCTCTTCGGAAAATCTTCAAACTATTTCAATTTTGGCAGGGCTCCAAATACAATATTCTATCAATCACATCACAGATTGAAAAACTCATATTGGTTAATTTAAAAAGCCTAAGGAGTTTAAATTTCAAATTTTACACTAATCGGCTTCATCGAATAATAGCAGAGTAACGTTATTACACTTGATGCTTGAGCCAAATATACCAACTGCAATAACCAGCTGTATTAACAATTGTTAATTATTTCAAGAAGATCTAAAAGTAAAATTTTTATTTCTATAAATTTATGAATATTTGGACATACAAAAGAATGATACGGAAAACTGTAACAAACTATTATAACTAGGTACTGTAGTTATCATATTTGGACACTTTGCAAACGAGACTCTAGATAAAACATACCACAGTTACATCTTCCAGAAAATTTTAGTGCGACACGTACAACATTGTTCTACCATTTTTCTATTCCGTCAATTAATGTAAGTTTTAAAAATTTATGATTTTTTGAAAATGTCCTTTTAAGATAAAAAACTCCACCATTCTGAAAACAATGGGATATCAATAGAGCAAAAACCATTGCGGAAAAATGAAAATAAGTGTACCTGCTTGCCGCATTGTTTCCATAATTACTTTAACTGTAAGAAATTTCATGAGATCAAATAAGATTCATCATTTTTACCCAGTTTTCATTTTTTTGCCGTGAAAAATGTGAAATTTGGAAAAAGTTCTCAGATAGAAAATTTTATTACGATCCAATTAACCTCTTTCTCTACCCTTTTCTAAAGCAAAATGATACTTTCAGAGATATTTGAGCTAAAACATAAAAAGCAGGGTCCAAAACGACAACTTCTTTACTCTAAACTTTTCCCAGAGCTTTTGAACTGGACAATATCGAAATTCTTATTCCTAACAAGCTCCCAGAGATATTCTCATAAAAATTTTAAGGTTCGACCGAGAACACCATACCCAAAACGGATCCCACCAGGACTACCACATTATTTAATTTATTAAATTCAGTTTTATGTACAAAGTACATAAATAGTTATTCGAGATTTCACTCAGCAGAGGAAAGTAAAAATCATTTAAATTCCCGACTAAAAAGATATTTCGATAAAATAGGAATATTAAATTATTTCTGAATAAAATTTATATGAAAACTTAAATGATAGGGATTTATTTTCAAACTCTTAGTTACTTACATTTCAGTCATATTCATAAAAACTACGATAATTCAAAATGATTATTTTGTTTCTAGTGCACAAACTTCTTCTGTGTTGAACTAGCGAAAGACTCATCGTCGAAATGTTGATTAAACACATACATTTAAATGAACTACTAATTGCCTTTTAACAGGCAGAACAAACAATTATCATTTTCCTAAAATATTTCAGTAACAATTTACACGAGACTGACGTCAGCAGACAATTTTAAAACAATAAGACCAGCTGTGTTTATGTTCATTGTCTGGTAGGCATAAACTGAAATGAAAATAAATAAAATCCACTTTCCCTTATGTCAACCGAATTCGGGCTGTTATGATACTGGGAACGGTAGGTGGGTTTATTTCTGGAAAATTACGTAATATTCTACACTCCTTCATGCTATAAGATTTGCTTCATTTATCAAATATTTACTTAATACATGAAGTTTTTTGTCGCCAGCGAACTTTCTTTTTTGATAAGTTTAGTATATTATATATCTATCTGAATGTCTCTCCTGCTAGGGTGTGAAGAGCTGAGGTGTAAGGGAAAGATAAATGGTCGCAGTAGGGTGTGTTTATGTGTTGTTTCCATCTCGATTGTAATGTGGATCGCACAGGGTAACTCGGAACTGGTAATCAATACAAATTGATAAACTATTTGTATTGCTTAAAAAATATTTTAATTGTATCTCTATTCCAGAATTACACTATACATAACTAATTTAATATTATGTGGATCTACCTCGTAAATTAGCACTCTCTTGCAATCTTCCCAAAATTCTACAAACGTCTAAATTGTTTGCTAGTTTTTGATAGAAATAACTGCCTTACCTAGAAATCAAACCAGCCCAGAGCACCCCTAAACAGACATACCCAATAGTTTTTATATTTAACATGATTAAGATGCATTGAATTTATTTAACTCACCTACAAAAAAAAATGCCGAATAGCTTTGGTGGAAATTACATACAGACATTAATCGGTGGATTAAATGGTAATTAAAGTGTGCGATTAATTAAAATACAACTAATTTATTGAAACGTATATAATTTGGAAAATGTTACCGAATGTGAAAAAATATTATTTCAAAATTACAGCAATAAGTTATCTTAATACAATCTCAACTCCGTGTTTGTCATCTTGGGTGTGCTGTAGTACACCGGAGGCTGCATTCAGCCTGTATCCTTTGCTTGGGTATTTCCACGTCGCCCGAGGCAGCCCCAAAGTACCACCATTACCAAACCCACTTATCATTCTAAGCCCTATGGCTCAAAAATCAGGTGAAGGAAGCAGGCGGTGTCACTCGACGATAATGTCAGGATGGATAAACTATGGTTTGTCGGCCTGTTTTGCTCTGCTCTGTAGGAATTTCTTCCGAATGTTTCATCTACAACGGAGGCAGACATCAGAGTTACATCTGAAGTAGAACATGTTCTGTGCATGCCGAATCGATATGGAAGAATTAATTGAAAAGGTATCGTCAGCTAAGTGAATTTGAAAAAGGTCGAATTATTGGTTTACGGCCTTTATAAGGTCTTTTGGACTACGGCATTATCGACTCCATCTTGTGCTACCTTTGACCGCTGAGTATCGACGGCAACGGCTATAGAGGTTTAGAGAAACAATATCGGAATGTGGAATGGCATCAGGTCGTCTACTGGGATGATCTGCTAAGTCTCGATTCTGCTTGGGTGGACATGATCGCCACATGATGTCGAGGAGAATGATATCAACCTAAATTTAATGCTGAGCGAACAGTAAGCATTATGGCATGGGGTGCTGTTGCACATAGAAGTAGGTCACCTCAAGTCTTTGTTCGAGACAACATGACAGCGCAACGTTATCGTCAGGAAGCAGTGGAGCCGTATGTACTCCCTTACCCTAATTGGCCCATGGAACCCATATTTCAACAAGATCATGCTCAGCCTCATGTTGCCCGAGTTTGTTTAAACTTTTTTTAAAGGACTAATGTGAATCTGTTGCCATAGCCGCCTAGATCTCCCGATCTTTCGCCGATAGAACATATTTGGGATATGATGGGTAGAAGGCTAGGAAATTTTCCCCAGCCTCCAAGGACTTTGAAGTTTCTAAGACATGAAATACAGGTATCTAGGGATAGTATTCCTCAAGAAGAAATATACTACCTTATTGAATCAATGCCAAGACGTTTTAGTTAGTAACACAGTATGAACAAAGTTAATAAAAAAATATTTCCTTGGTATTTTTTATTCGAATTTAATAAATTACTTCTTAGTGAATCATCTATGCTTTACCTAAACAATATTAAATTCAATCACCTCCTTCTGGGTGTTGCGATTTCTTTATCAGTGATTATACATTTAGGGTACAATATCACCATAGGAAAGGAAAATGAAAGAGCGAAAATCACTAGAAGAACATCGTTAACATATTCAGCTTTTGAACATGCATATTCTGAATAATCCATCACAAGATTTTTAACCCCTTTATATTACCCGTTGCCACACACCGATGGAGATCATAATCCTAATAGTTAAGAGTGCAAGTAATCTAAAAGTTACAAAAGCGATGAAGACAACCTAGATGAAGGATGTTATAGGGGAAAGAGCTGTCAAAAAGTGGACCTGAGCAGGTCACACAGCCAGAGAGTATGATGAAAACCTTGTGAACCTAACAGAATTCGAATTGCACCACAGAGAAGATGATTAGAAGATATTCGAGAGAGAGAGAGAGAGAGAGAGAGAGAGAGAGAGAGAGCTGGTAGAAAGTAGGTGTTACAAGCGAGAGATAGACAAACGTATAATAACATGGAGTAAGCTTTCATGCAGGCGTAGTTGGTCTATAGTCGAAGAAGAAGAAGAACAAAAATTATCAAAACACCAACCGACATTAGAAGGGGATTCCTCAATCGCCACCAGTTCAATGCAGTACCTACCAAAATATCCATCACTAAAACAATATCATTGCAAATACAATACACATTTGTAGAAGACACATTTAAAGAAAAAGTAAACAATCTACCTAAAACTAGAAATAAATGCAAAACCAGACGAAATTCGGCGAAGTATAACATCAAGCAAATATGTTGTTCTCTAAGGGATAACAACATTTATAGATTCTGTTTAGAATCAGTTATGACTTATACTATAATAAGAAAACAGAAAATAAAAGAACAAAGGCTATATTCCAAAGAAAAGAGGTGATAAAAAACTAAGGAACATTGCAGAAAACATTCAAACAGTCAGAAATAGAAACGGGGAAATTAGAAAGAATGTGAAATATAAGCTACTAGCGGACCCGACAGACGTTGTCCTCTCCCATGTAAACTTTTAAAATAGAGCTGTAACAATATAATCTGAACGCCATCTATCAGACGTAACTGAACACTCTTGAATATTTGACACAGCGACTACAGTGCAGTCTGCCGGATCCTATGTAAGTTGTGCTAACATCAACAACAATTTTTGAATAAATAATTTAACTAAAAAAACAATATCTAGTGACCGTATTGTGAATCTAAACCATCCTCAAACCCCCTGGAATACACACAAAAAATTTCATCAAAATCGGTCCAGCCGTTTGTCAAATGCGAGAATAATAAAGAAAGCCAGGGATTGAAAATCAGCAAACGATGACTACTAGGCAGGCTGCATAAAATTGGAGACACTCCTGTACATCAATATCAGAAAAACCATGAACTAGAAATAAGCTAAACTGCACTATATTAATAAAGAGAAAATTTATGAAAAACCCCTTCAGATATGCGACGGATAAATCAAGCTTGGCTTCCAGTCGTTTCATAAGAACAATGAAAAGTCCTTCTCTCACCCACAAAATCCGCTACAGAGATTTGTTCTCAAAAACACTATCTAACTTCCATTAGTCTTAATATAAAATTTTGATGGGTATTCGATATGAAGGTGAACAGAATCCATTCATTTTCGATGGTAAGAAACATTAAAAGCTCGATTATCTATTTCCACATTAACTTTCATCAAACATTGTTCCTTATGGTAGATCCGTCTTTAATGTAATAAATTTAATTGAATTCATTTGTGCTTTGTAATTTTGACAAAGATGAATTAAGGTTAAAAATTAATATCTATATTAACCGCAAATTATCTAATATTTTTTATTGTCGCTATTACTTCAATACGATTTAACTTATAGTTGTAAACTTTACTTTTTTAAATATCTTCAAGTATAATCCATTTCGTTAGCGAATATTTTTTCTAGCGCGCTTTTTAATTTAAAAATGGCTCCAATAATTGAATGATTTTAGTGAATAGAGTCGTTTGCAGTAAGTTATAGAATAACAAGTGACTGGTATATCGAAAACATATTGCATCATATTGTCGTTCACTCTGTCGATTA
The DNA here is from genome assembly GCA_034190945.1 of Octodonta nipae. Lineage (NCBI taxonomy): Eukaryota > Metazoa > Arthropoda > Insecta > Coleoptera > Chrysomelidae > Octodonta > Octodonta nipae. The sequence continues at coordinate 97,565,946 of CM067219.1, forward strand.
CAATGTATCTAATAGATTAGTAGTTTCACAGGAAAACAGGCGACTAAATGGACCTAGCATAGTAACTAACTTCTTGGATGCAATTCTTCAAAAGTTGATTGAGATTGTAATCAGACCCCAAGCTTACCAAAGTCTCTGAATGGATATTTGTGCATAACCGAACAGTTAATAAAAGTCGTACAGAAGATTTTGGTACTAACTTTTCCAGATTTTTTTAAGGAATCACAAGGAAATGGCGTTACACACGGTACGACTCCCGATTTGAAGTCTCTGTGAGCTAGATTTTCCTGAAACTCCTGGATGTCGGAATTCATTTTGCGATAAAATAAGAGTTTGATATCTAGATGAAAAAGAATAACTAAAGAGAAATGTACAAATAAATTGTTACAATCAAGACTTATATATACCATTTATTACGGGCATATGGTGACCCTGTTTCAGAATCAACTCAAATATCACAACAGTTTTGAGAGCAACTAGAAAAGTACCAAATTCCATGCTTAGACTGTCATAAATCATAAATAGGACAAGCCACCAAGAGGATTAAAGCTGGATTAGATGAGCATGAGAAAGTTGTAGATGGAAGAAAAAACATCAATTGCACAAGAGGTCACCTGAATGGCTCTCGAGTTGACTTGGGAAACACGAGTGTACTGACAAATATTTTTAGGACACCTGAAATCAAAAATCCCCAAGTAGAAGTGGCTTAAGGAATCACTATTTTGATACCTATTAAGAAAATTATTTACATATTATTCACTGGTACAAGCCATTAATTGCCATTATTTAGTTAGTGAAATTTCTTGAAAAAACGAAATTTATTTATCCATATTTCAAAAAATACTGCTTCTCGTATTACACCAAATATAATCCTATGGCAAAACTCTCATGTTACGAAATAAAAGGCTTGAAAAAATATCTGGTGACGGCAATTTTTCCCGGAAAGTTTCAACTCCATAGAGAATTCAATATAAACTTTACCTCAAGTAAAAGATAAACCAGACAAGCAACATCCTTTCATCCATATTTTAATGTTTGAGAAGCAAAGTTTTTTGTATGCTTTTGAAGTAAATCGACAAAAAATTCCAAGATGAGATATAAAGAATATTTATGAAGATATAATGACTTTTGCATAATTTATCATTTATAGTGTTTCCTTGGTGAAAAATCTGTTGGCACATTTTCCTGTACACGACTTCATCATTAATATAGTTTTGAGAGACTTTGATGTTTAAAAGGAAGAAAATTTTTTTAGAAGTTAAAAAAAATTCTACTGATTTCGTTACTTTAGAAGCTTAACGGAATTTGTATCCTCACCACTGGCTATTCAACCTTTTAACACATAGGGTGGTCCGTCAGTGCGTTCGAATACAAAATTTATAGTGCCAGCCGAGAAGAATGAAATAAATAAAATTTATTTTTTTGTTAGGGAAATTACTGAAATGAGTACAAAGCCAAACTTAAATATACAACAAAAATATGACAACTGAACGGATTTTTTTGAAATTTGGTATGAAATTTGGGAACATAAGCTACTTCTTTTATACATTTAACCCTTTTGGTGATGAAAAGTGATATCAACGTTTGTACGGAAGAACTCCAACTGCAGGAGCGATCTTGATAAAATTTGTCTTGGAGACGGATTAAGTATTTAATATACTCGTAACTTTAGATTATGTATGTTTTGTAATTTCGACCCTTAAATAGATGAAAAAGAACTGTAAAAGTTGCTAAGAATAATTGTATTGTAGGTATAAACATTTAGGTTTAGTTTTGGTTCATTTTTAAGTAATCCTCTTTATTTTCTTCATTCATAAGGACATCATTTATCTATATGACATATTAAAATTTGGTCATATGTAAACAAAACGGCAACTCGTGAGAATACTGTTGCATAAAAATCTTAATTCGCCACTGAATAGATAATACTTTGTTAATGTAATAAATGTAGAGATTTGTTTGTTTGAACAAGATAATCTCTGGAATTACTAGTCGGATTTTGTACTTCATGACCTATTTTTTGGAAAATGTTATAGACCACCTAACACTACTCGATAGATGAGTTGTGATCGAGTTATTTCGAATATGTTAATGATCGTGTAACTTCTAAACGATTTGAACTACTGTTTATAGACACTCTGGGCCCCGTACAGATGTGTTCGTATATTTTCTAAACGGCTTTACCGCAATAAAATATATTTGTTTTATCGACAATATGGTTTAAATCTATGCTAGTACCTGATTGGTGGCGGTGTACAAATGTTAGTGATCCTGTAACTTTTGAATCGGTATAGCAGGACAAGGTCTGCCGGGTCTGCTAGTGAAATTATAAACTAATAAAGCTTAACCAGAACAAACCGAATATTATATTTTAGGGTGCCCTTTTCGGCCTTCCGCTTATTGTAGGAATGGATTTATCTTTGCAAATCAGATTTATAAAAAACTTTAAAAAAATACAAATGGTGCCCAGATGGTTTACATTTTTTAAAGAGTTTTGAAACAGTGATAGGAGGCAATGTACTTCGCTTAATATGGAAATTCCCACCTTATATTCTGAACACAAACAATTTTCCTGATTTCTTAATGTATTTAGATTATGAACAATCACACTAATTTGAGACGATTATTTCTCCGATGTTCCGCAGGTATTACACCTAAATCTGGCTTCAATTCCGTCTTATTTTGAGGTTAATTTTGAAGTCTTATTATATTATCTTTTATTATAGTTAACAGTTACAGTGCATTGATATTCAAGAAGCTGATGTCCCAGTAATTTTCTGTTTTTTCGTCTCCTTTTTTACGACATGGGAATATAAATTCCAGTTTTCAGGTTACGATGCTATTGGGAGATCGAGAGTATGAGGAAGAGACCTGACAGCTCAAGGCATGGCAGATATAAAAATCCATGTAGCGGTCCCTTAGTTTACTCCAAATTGCAAATAGCAAATCTCAGATTCCATTAAGCCAATAACTTAAAAATATTTCACAAAGCACATTCTAAATATCTTGGAACCAACAATTGCCCGTACCACAGATTTGAAACCAAAAGTCCATATGCGTTATTTATCATACGACCCAGATGATTACCCTTTCTGCTTCTTAATTGAATTTATGTTTATGATAACATTTGAAACTTGTTTGTCATTTGGTAACTTAAAATAATGACAATCAGAAAAGTCCTGGCTTTTGTTATTATTAATCACAAAAGCCAATTCCAATTAGAAAGTAAATAAAACCGTAATTTTCGCTAATAATCAGAAATAGTCCCATAAAATATAAAACATAGCTCAATAAGCGAAGAGTGTCATTGAGTGAGGTCTGTCATAAGAGAGTGAGTTCATCTTTTGAGTAATAATATCATGCATGTGACGTATAATTGTCAACAGTGAAGTTTAGTTGATAATACCGTAATATAATTTAGTGTGATAAATATGAATTCTCTAGTGAATAAGTAGTGTCCTGCAGTGTCATAACACTCCACAACAAAAGTTATTTATTAGTGTTTTTTCGAAAGAAAACAATACGTAATATGTGACAAAATTCTTCAGTACATTTATTTTAGTCAGTATATTTTAAAATAATGCGTACATATTACTGAGACCAAAACTGAAACACAAATAAAAACACTAATAAAAACATAGGTAATTATTTTGCTACATATTAAAATAATATGAACAATAAATAATACATGTACAATGTTAAATAAATATCATTTTTTATTAGATTTGGTATAATTTTGCAGTCTTCATGTAAAAACAAATACAAAAATCTGTACTTACCCATATATACTAGTGTGTGTGTCCTACTTATAATTAAAGTGAATTACAGTTATTGAGAATTTGGGCATTTTGGTAATGTATGGTCCAGAATTTAAAAGTTTTCAGAAAATATCAAGTTGAATACATACATTTGTGTCGATCGCTTTGACATGAGCCTGCCGCTACTGTTGCCATTCATTCGATGGTTGTTGAGGTTGGTTCGCATAATCGAGGGTTTGCCTTAGAATCCAGTTCTCTATGTTCGATTCCTCTATAAGGTTTTTCCCTTTATCTGCTATTGTTACTAATTTATTCAGACTTCTTCGGTGCATTACGTACACACATCTAGAAGGCGGGCAAGCCTGGGCTCGCCTAGTGTGGGGCTTGCCTCAGGATACTCGAGAATAGGTCGCGCAGGAGAATTTCTTGACGTCGCCGCCGCTACTCGCGGAGAGGTGGTGCTCCGGTTTTGCTGGCGATTACCTTACTCAGGGCGTGCCGCTGACCTCGGGGCGGCAAAAGGTCGTGGTTGCTTCCGGTATACATCAAAATTCGAACTTATTACACTTGAACGAGGAATGCGATAATGTCATATAGCACGTGCCGCTGACCAACACAAACAGAACGTGCGGAATAAATCAAAAAGCAGCCTTGTATTGTGTCGATGAATAATTTCCCACGCTCAAGTGAGGATATCCCTGCGGCAGGCATCTACTTCCCCATTGTAAGGAAAAATAGAAAGAAGCCAAACTACCGTGTTTAGACACTTTGGTGTTCAGACATAAAGAGGGTAGTTCAGAAACTAATTGGCATATCTAGACCACTAGTATCGGGAGTGTGCTGAACTATGGCTACAACCATCCAGTAGGTTTAGTGAGATGGTTAATACTAGAGTGGTTGCATTAAACTCTGAGAATAAAATAGTGACAACATGAGAAAGTATCAACATTGATAATAAACAACAGCTATCCAAAACATCTCAATGGAAAATGCATTTCTAAATAAAATCAGTCACATCCTATGAACAATATAACTAAAATATATACTGATAATAGGGTATCAGATGGTAAAAACATATATAAGTCTTCTTACATACCCCGACTATCCAAACCGATAAATAAAATTTCGAAAGTTACAATATTATAATTTGGAGTATTGGTAAAATATATACACCAGAAGGACAGGATAACAATGGAAATGCAATCGAACGTCATATACAAACTAAATGTTTGCATATGTGGGAAATCTTATATTGACTAGAGAAGGTAGAGACTAGAAAACAGGACAAATCAACACAAATGTGACGTCCTAATTCTACACAAGAAAAGATTACCAGATTTTAAGATATTAGCATAGTACTTGTGAAAGTAACATCAGGAAACCAAGATTTAATGTATCGGTTTGAACGTTCCAGGTTAGAATATGAGTGTATGATTTTTTTGAGTTTCAGTGTATTTTGACGTTTAGTTAAAATTGTTTTGTAGGTTATAATAAATAGTTTTAGACATTTTAGATAAGTAATGTTTTTGTTGTATTTAGCTTGTGAAAAAAGTCGTAAATGGATACATTCAAAGCATTTTGGAATGATAATTATAGGAATTTTACGTTCAGGTCATTTTGTTTTGACGATAATTGTATATGTATTTTATGAATTGCTAAATAGCTATTATTGTGATTGCACAGAGCCCGACGAATAGAGGGATTTTATTTTCATGTTCCAAATTCCAATGCCCTTTGTATATAATTGAGTAATTATGGACAGGACTACGTTTTATATAAATAAAGTAATTGTCGAAAAATGTCGCAGTTCAAATTCGAAAAAATTAGAACCAGCTATCACTCAAGTCCACCGACACGTAAATTCCCAATTCAAAAATGTTATTACGATGTTTACGTTTCAAGGTGCCACATGAATGTGTATATATCTGATAGTTGTTTGCAATTGTCCTCTATAGGTAAATGTTAAAACCCATTTTTTATGAGTTTAACATTTGGATTATACTTCATTTAGGTATGTCAATTTCATACAACTTACGTTATAATTCGAGTGGTAGAGCGGTTGATTGGTTTTCAGAATCCATTATTTTGACGATTGCATGAATTATTTAAATATATCAACACTACATTTTCATTCGACGCTCGGAGTTATACTTTTCATCGAAATGATCAGCTTTTCCTACAGTGGAGTTTACAGGTCTTCTAACTTCCAAAGCATAAAACGCAATGTATCGTCTGCATTTACTAAATCAGTACCTTAAAAGGTAATGCATCATTTGACACAATTCGCGAAATCATTTTCTCTTTTGTCATGTTGAAGTCTGATAGTGAAAATTAATCACTGATTTTCTTCTTCCTCTGTGGTAATTTGAGAAACTCCCCATCTTTTGATGTAGCTCGTTAATTGGCGTCGGTGGCGTTGGTACTACAGTGAAAGCTGACGACAACAAAGCTAGTAATACAGTACCAGCAGTATCAAATTAGACTGAGATTCTTCTGATTCTCGCATTTGATATTTTATGTCAGTATTGTGGATTGACTGTATATGGATATTTAAATCTTTTGTGGAAATGTTATTTGGTTGCGAGAACGGTTTTGCATAATATGCATTGAGCAGTAACGTTATTTACGATTTTCTTGAGGTATTTTGATACTGGCAAGGAATTATTAAACTTCACATTCTCTTGACAGGGTTTGTTCGTAGTAATTTTTGCAAGTATTGACAATTTAATTCTTGTAATAATAGAAAAATCCCCAGGGTAATTCAAAAGAACAATTAAAACCAGGAAATTTAAGCTAAGAGACAAAAATAATTGCACAACTGAAACAATTGAAAACAAGCAAGTATCTACATCTGCACGCGCTCGGATATTATCCGCTTACTCCTTCTCTATCACATGGTGTCAGCAATATTCTGAATTAGTTGGAATAATTCGCTGTTCGACACTCGCTGCCGGTTAACCTCACGAGATCTCACCCAATTTATGCGTCGGGATTGATCTCGTAAAATGATCGAGATCTCGCGAGATCAAGATCCCAAAGGATCGGGATTGCATTCTCTACTAATATGGTATGAATTATCCGTGACAATAATCAAATTTCGAAAATACCTCTTTGTAATTACAGTTATTTAATTTTTATCTATTTTCATAAATTATTAAATCAGTACAGTACAGTGAAACAGACTATAGGCAGAATGTCTTATATACAGTATACAGCCTCTCAAATATTCTCCAAATATCTGAATTAGGAATGTTAATGTGCTCAAGTCTTTATTCCGCTGCAAACGTGATATATTTCCGTTCGTTATCTATATATAAATAGGCGAATACAAACCGGTTCGGTACCATTTTCTCCTCTGTGAATCAACCGATTTTCTTTATTTTTGTTTTGTTTAGTAGCTATTGCTGACCTTCAGTGCAAAATGCTTAATTTTTTTATAATATTGCTTTATTCATTAAATAAAATGAAAATTTCTTAATTTATGTCCACACTGTCAAAACGCCAAACAATGACGCCAGGAAAACAAACTACATTGAACCAAAAACTAACAAATTTTGATGGGTTCCGAATGTTATTCCACATTGTCACTCCTATTCAGATCTCATAAAACTTTATATATACGATAATAACTATTTATTTGGTACTCGCAAGTTTGAAACTTCCATTTCTTTCTAAATATGGTTTGTCAATTAAAATTAGAATTGTGTAGTGTGGCAAGTGATCAATGTGTTTCCGATAATATTTTATTATTTTAACATTATGCTTTCAATTTATATTGATTCTATTTTTAGGTTAATAGTTTTATACAATTTAACAAAGATTGCAAAGCCCATAATATGAATACAATTAGTGAGATTTAAGTTAAGTGGTTAGATCTGACATCATGGCAATAATTCTAATGTTCACTGCTATCTTAATTTTAGCGAATTTGATTATTTTGATTTCAGTTTCAAATCATAACATTATTACTCGTTAGGTAAATGTACCTTTTCAATTTAATGTAAAAATTATCAATTTATCATTTGAAAAATTTCAATTTCAATACACTTGCAAAAATTGTCAACATAAAAAGTAATATTTAACATAAATTTTCAGCAGGTGCATTGCATTTCCTTATATTCTTGATATAATACAGAAATAGTCATCGCTAACTCTGTGTGTTAAATTGAAATTATTGAGACTATACATACGTTGCAGTTGAAGGTGTACTAATATGTAGGCACTTAATCGTAATTGTGAAATATCTATATACATACGCAAATGCAAAAGAGTTCAGTACCAGTTTCTTCTGTTTGTGAATCAAATTTTTGGTTTTTTTAATTGCTAATTGACGGCCTGTAGTGTTATTAATAAAAAAAATGGATCAAAGGTAAAATTTTCTGTTAATAACAGTTATTGCTGCATATATTCCATAACAGCTGAACTAGCACCATTAAACTTTCCAACACTAGAGGACAACATTATCTCATATATTTTCTAATAATCAAATCAAGGCTTTTTATAAATTCTTGATTTTTATTGACGTTTTGAACACTCGAAGTGTATTTGTATTTTTAATTTATTCAATAATAGTATGATGGCCTGAAAATTTGTATATTGTTTTTTATTCACGACCAGAACGTTATTTGATTTTGCTTATTAAATATGCCTTTAGCGTCGTTCACTTAAGCTTAAGCGTCTTACATGTACATTATCTGGAACCGTAAAAATCAAATTATTATCCTCTGCGAAACGATTTTTTACTTAAATATAATGGTACTGAACTATTTTGTATAAATACACAAAAAAGTGTATAATAGTAGAAAAAAATGTTGGAAATTCATATAGTTGTATTATGTTAAAATTTTTAACAATGATTTTGGTCGAATTTCGAACACTGGGCGACCGCTAGTCTTACTAATATCTCGTTAATGAGTTATTTTCATTATTAATAGAAATGAAAGCACCTAAAAGCGTATTTAGAATTGAAAATAAAATAATAAGTGTTTCATTCAATTTCGAAAAGATTTTTGAGATCTTGATTATTATGTCTGTTCATTAGGGTTTTCTCTCCTCACATCTTTCCTGTCACAGATGTATATTTGAAATTGTAGTGGATACAAAGTATAGGAAAAAATGCCCGTAACACCAACTGGTTGTCCCATGCAGAAAAAGTTTTTCGCAGATGTTCTGAGAGAAAGAAATTTCTACAAAATCTATAATTAACTATATATACTGGGTACATTGTGTATACTTATCTGCTGTTGCGATGTTTCAACTCCAGGTCTAGAGTAGCCGTCAGTTACTATATATATTCGTTTTGATTTATTTCTTCAATATACGTTGGGAACGCACAATTTTTTCAATTTGTGAAATAAATCTGACAATGACAGTTTTCTAAAACTCTAATCAGGTCTAAGCTATTACTCCCTAATAAGTCTTCTCACGGTTCTGATATCTCGCGAAGATTAAGGTTTATTGTAGCCGTAACGATGTTAGATAGTTCCGTTGTTTTTAATGTTTTGTTGATGTGTAAAATACTTCCCTCCATTGCTCTTTGACGCTCAGCTGACACACCCATCGTTCGCTAATCGCCATCTGAATTGTCTCTTACCAATCTCGACTTTCGGTTGTCAGTACTCTAATATTTTCAGTATATAATGTATGACCTGGGGGTGACCGTTTCGGACTCGATGATGTTTGTTTCCATTTTCCATTCTTGTGTTCACCTAGTCTGGCGTAAATCCTTTTGGTCTGTACCACATAAACCTTGCAGTAGGTTTCACATGGATTCACAGACTCCTTGTTACTCTAAATAGAATCTCCGTCTTGGGATTACTAAATGGCATGCTCCTTATTTTGTGTGTCTTGAAAATAATGTCAATACTATACGTTTAATTTAAGCAATACGGTCAATACAAAGAGCCTTTGCTTATTGGTGTCTCGTGTTTCTCGTCGCCTGGTCTCGGTTTTGACATAAACGGTGTGTTTATATTCTGTTAGAGCTGTTTTTTAAACTAAGCATTTCCTATTTGGTATTATCTCTGTCAGTTAGTCACTGTGAGCGTGTTTTCAAACTATTGACGACGTCTTGTAGATGGGCTGTGTTATGATGAGAATTAGCATGAAGGTATCGGTTGGTGTAAGTATACTATTTGGCCAATTGTTGTATATTATTTCTTCTTTATGATGACAAATAGGAATGGCAACTGTATATTGCGTACTTCTTCCATAGCCAATTTTATTTTTAAAATATACCAGTCAGGCGATCTAATAATATTTTGAGGTGCTCTCTTGTATCAGGCCAAACCACAAACGTATCATCCACATATCGAAACAATAAACCTGGCTTTTTAGCTTGCTGTTGTTAATGTTAACTCCTCCTCCTCTCTTCATGGCGAACTTTAAAGATTAGCAATAAGCACAGTACGTCAAAAAAAGTTTTTGGGTGCTATATGTGGATGATAGTTTTGTGATTTCGCCTAATGAGAGAGACAGCCTGTACACATTTTAGATTACTTGAATGGTATACATTACACAATAAAACTTACGATGGAGATAAAAACCAAGAGCCAGTTGTCATTTCTCGATATCATGGTATCATAGTATACAGAAAATCAAGACACCAATCGAAATCTTCCATAAAAAAGCAGCCCAACTGTAAGTAATTGTTAAAAATTTAATAACAAAACGGATTTGCACAGGAATATACAGAGAGGCTTAAAGCCTAAACAAAGACCAATATCGACTTTGACAATATTAGAATACGAGCAAACATAGAACACCTGAAATAGGATGGAAAAAGAAAATTCGAGATAGCAAAAAAGCCTGACAGTCTAAACACTCGACAGTTGAATGAAAACCGACAAAAATGAAGATTAATATATGGTTTAAACTTTATTGATGTAAGTTTTCATTCGACTGACGAGTAATAAAGCGTTGGCGCATGGTTTCAAGAATCTATATTCAGAAATTATCCAATTCTTGGAAAATTGTACTAAAGAAGGATACAAATTCATTCCCATGGTGTAATAAGTTAATAGGTGATTGCCAATCAGCACATGAATCGTGTTTCGACTGAGTACCATGGATTAACGACGCAGTCATTTACACGAAACCAACCGAATACCGCCGAAGCGCAACTTTCCTACTGCGTTCCGATTATAATAAATTTTAACCTTTGATAAACCAGAAGTGTATTTACCCATTTATTTGCAAATCTACAGCAAATTTTTAACTGAACAGTAAATGAACAAAATCTGCTACCATTCTTATCAAATGAAAAGATATTTTAAACAAAAATAATTTATATTATCAACATAGTTAATGAAAAAGACATCATGGCAACATCGGATTAAATTTGCTTTAGTTCATTATGCGCAGACCGTAATAAAGAAATTATTGCGGAATTTTATGGTTCCATTTTGCAAAACAGTAAGGTGATATTTACTTGTTTTGAATGTAATATTTTGACTTGGTATCTTAGAGAGTTAGTTTTATTTTAGCTGTAGTGTTATTCCCAATAAGTGCATCGACATTAAGTAAAGATGCCAATACTATCAAAGACAAAAACTCCGTATTCCTAAAAAACATCATAGATATTTAAAACTTAAATACATTTGACTTTTTAGTATACTCTTTCCATTCCGCAGAGTCTAATTCACGCATGGCAAGGAGTCAGATGTATTGGAATTTCCAAAAAAATTTGATAATGGAATAGGTCTTTAGCTATACAAGATAGATATTTTTGTTAAGAGTTTTTTAGTTCATACTCTCCAGTACACCCGAATATAACTCGAAATGTTTTATTCGACATAATCTATGTATATAAAATTCAGTGTTACCAATAAGTTGGGTCTAAAACAAAAATATAAAACAACACAAACTAAATACCGAATAGAGAATGAACCTAAAACCACCACTTGTGTATAACATGTATTATTATATTTATATATCTATATATCATTCCAACGTTATGTTATACGAATGATAATAAAGGAAAATTTCATTAATTCTTGTCAAATGAAATACCTCGCTCGTATACTATAAAACTTTTTCCATTCAGCGTTGTCATAAAAGTTCGAGAATATGCAGATAGAAGGGAAATTGATTCTAATTTAAAGTCTCCGCATATGCAGTAAATTCTCTGCAACGGAGTCAAGAGGGAGGAAAAACGATTTTGTGACTGTATTATATAAAGGGATCGATTATATGATAATTTAATATTTTTTTATCTATAAGCAAAATTACAGACAAAAATAATATATGAAAACTTTTCTAAACCATACACAAAATTGAAAATCAGTAATTTTTTTCGCATTATCAATCTTGACACAAGTTTGGGAGCTTAAAGAGTTATGTGGTGAAGCTGGGGAACAGGAGTGAGAAAATCATAATCTCAACCGGAATCCAAGTGTCATTAAAGTCATGGGTCGACTGACCGACGACCGGTATCATTCACATTAAATACAAAACCTGTACTTTTCATATGGAATCAAAAAACAACTCTAAAAGGTTTTTACCAGTTAAGAGGAAAAACTATTGCTTAAAGATAGAAAATCTTACTTCCGAAACAGCAGCAACAGATTCGCGAAAATTAGCTTATAATCTGGCACAGTGTTTTTGAAACTAAAGTATCTTTTTTTATCAAATTTTTAAATAGTGTGCTTGTGGCAATCGTTATGTGATATAACAGAACTTAATCTGAGAGATTGGGTAAAATTCTAGAATCTTCACTAAAAATGTAGGTTTCAAATCGATCACATTTGTAATATAGATAAATTTCGCATACATGTTGATAGAAACATGTAGGAGGCATTGTAAGCTCCGAAAGAGGATTCAATATTAACTCCCTTTGCGGGATATCAGCTTTAAGATTTTACAACCGTTCGTTTTTTTTTTCTTTCCCAGACAACAAATGAATCCTCTCAATAAAAGGATATCCTTCTTTGGCGCTTGGATATGCCAATAACTAAATTTCATAAGCGCTGTTAAACCAACAAATGTTAAAATGAAACCAACAAATGAATGCCTAACATGCAAAACATAGCAATCACCTTATAACTATTTATAATATTGGGGAAATGTCTCTCAAAGCACTTTGCGTTTCCAATATGTTAATTTGCCGCCCAAATATAATATTTGATTTTCTTTTACCTTTTTCTGTAAACTATTTTAACTAAACCACCAAAGGAACGTAATCAAATTAACGAAGCAGCACAAATAAATGTTTTGGCAAAGGTAAATCAAAATCCATCTACATCAACTCGTGAGATTGCGGCAGAAGCTGGCATATCTCAACGAACTATAGTTAAGGTACTGAAAGCTCACAAGTTCCACCCGTACAAACTTTCAGTTTTTCAAACTATGCATACTGGTGGCCAACATCGACGTATTTGTTTTGTACATGGTTTAGAGACATGTGCCTTGACAATCCACAGTTTCCATTAAAGGTGTTATGATCAGATGAAACTAGACTTATTAACTGCGGTATGTTCAATAGACACAATGAGCATATCTGGGCTAAAGAAAATCCTTTCCATGTAGAACAAAGACGACCCAAGATAAAATTTGGTTTTAATGTTTGGTGTGGTATCATAGGGTCTACTATTCTGGGGCCTTTTATCTATGACGAATCACTTACTGGGGAGCGTATTTGCATTTCTTGCAATACAATTTTCAAGACATGTTGCATAATTTGAATTTGAGAACTCGTTTAGAAATTGAGTGGTTCCAACATGATGGAGCACCTGGTCATAACTCGTTATTAGTAAGACAACACATAGATAATATCTATCCAAACTCTTGGATAGGAAGAAATGGCCCACGCGATTGGCCACCCCGGTCTCCCGATTTGGCAGACTTCCATTTATGAGGTGCGCTAAATAACAAAGTATACAAGAGAAAGTATGTGACAGTTGGTGACCCAAGGGAGGCGGTATTACATGCATTTGAAGAAACTGATCGGTCTGTGAAGGAAAGCGGTAATGTCAATCTTAAAAAGATGCATTTTTTGTCTAAATAACAACGGTGCAATAATTAGGTTTATATGCAGGGTGGTTGAAATATATACTACGTAGAAATATAGTTACACAATGTGATGTAAAAATGCTTTATTGCGTAGCCTAAGTTGGAATATAGAGTGGAGAGGAGACACTGTTATACAGGGTGATAACAAAAACGCTAGAGAAATAAATGATTTATAGGACGGTCCAAAAAGAGTTGCATATATGTGATGGTTGAATATATGTCAACTTATATCCTACAGAGTAGGATGATAGTTACAGAAGGCAGTTAAAAATTTATGGTGGCCCATAGACAGACCATATGTACAGGATGGTTGGAATATAGGTTGGAGTGGACGTTTGCTGGTCAAAAATGTTTGAAAAGAATTTATAAAGTGTGGGTCATGAGTATGTGATAGTGAAATATAGGGTGGAGAAGAATAATTGTTATGCAGGGTGGTTAAACATTTTGCAATAATGTGATACTTATAAGGTAGTAAGCAGAGTAATTGAAATATATTGTGAAGTGGAATTATTACAAAGGGTTTTAATAAAAGAGAATTGAAATTAAACTGACCCATTTCATCTTCAAAACAATTAGTTTACAGAATAAATTAAAATTGTCGTTCTTGCTATTAATTAACACAGTTTTAAATATATATTCAACACATTAAAGCTTAAAATATACAGACATATTCACACAGTAGGTATTCAGAGGTTAAGTTGTATTAACTGTACGTGTGATAGAGAAGGTATTTTAATGATTTCTTTTATATAATATCGTCAAAAAAATAATAACAATTTTTATAGAACGTTTTTTTGCCACAATTTTTGTGGAGGTGGCTGACCTGTTGACGGGTCGTATCAATACAAATTCCTAATTTAGGAACTGAACAACATCATATTTAGGGTTGAACATAAATTCATGTTGGCTAATTAGGTCCATACCCAGTATGAAATCGTCCTCAATATTCGCTACCAGGACCCTATGCCGGATCATGTTGTCCCCTATCTGTAGTACTACATCTGCCTAACCCTGTATTGACATGGATTCACCGGTGAATGTTCTTAGCTGTATGTTGTTGGTAACTGGTAGGATTTCTGATGCCCTCAAAACTCCGGACTTGGCAATGGACACAGCGGCGCCGGTATTGATGGTGATGGTAATTGCTCGGCCATTGATGGTGCCCCTGATGACTAGCCTGCTGCTATCTCGGCAAAATTCTCGGCTGGATACTGTCCTTGGGGCTGGTGGAGGATTAGTCAGCATTCGCCCCCTTAAGCTGACTGATTAGAGTTTCCATGGTTGGTGAGGTTGTTGTTTTGGCTACTTCTGGTTTGTGATCAGGTACCCTCACTCTGCAGTCACGTTGAAAGTGTCCTGTCCGTCCACACCGGTAGGATGCTCCTCTGTCAGTTCTTTGTGATCGTTCTAGAATTTTATGGTTTCCGGACAACACTGCCTGGAGCGATGGTTCTGGTTCGTCCTGGCTGAAGAAAACTGCTCGCACTCTCGGTTTGGACATGTTCATGACTGCCTGTACTTCCAAGGCCCGAAGTAAAGCTTCATTACTTTTCTTGATGCCACTAAGTCTTAGATTTCTTTGTACTTCCACATCCCGGATAGCGTTTATGAAACTCTGTGTGGAAAATTGGTATTTCGTTTCCTCGGGTAGGTCTGGGTATGACAAGTGTACTAACCGTCTGATCTCTGCTTCGAATTCTTGAAGGCTCTCTCCGGATTTTGCGTTTTCCCACTTAATTGCACCTGGTATACTTGGCTAAGGGACAGATTGTCGTATCTCTTGTTTAGGATGGCGATGATCTTGTCGAAATTGCCTTGTTCATAGACAGGAATGCTTTGGAGGAGTTCTTAAGGAAATGACAAGACACTTAGATTTTTCTTGGTTATCCCATCCATTAGCTGTAGCCACGGCTTCACATTGCCGTTTATACATGGACCAAGATGAACTACCATCAAATGTGGGTGATTTGCTAACGGAACCTTTGGTCCTTATGGTGTTCTGGTATTTTGCTCGCTGTAAGTCCTGTTGCATTTTTTAAATTCCGTTTCTACTTTGTTATGGAAAGCACTGATTTTAAATTTCACCTGGTTCAGGATGGAATCGATGTCATATGCCATGGTTTCAAGAGTATTTTTTAGGACCTTTATGTCGTCGTTTATTTCTTATATATCGGATTCCACTTTTTGCATTCTTTCATTAACTGCTTCATTAAGTTGCGATACTATTTGCATTAATTTCAAATTGAAAGTGTCTTTTCTCTTCGGTTAATTTAAAATCATTTTGTCGTTTTAATTCAATTTGCTCTTGTTTTTCTTCAAATATATTAAGTTCATTTCGTCTCTGTTCATCTAATAATTTAAATTCTTTTTGTCTTGTTAATTCAAATTTCGAAAATAATTACAATTAAATTTTGTTGTTCACTTTTCATCGTAGAAAGAAGATTAATTCTATTTTACGGTTTTCATCAAAAGATTTCACTAACCTTTGTTGAATTTCTTCTTGATGTTGTTTCTCCTTCTTGTCACGTTTTTCCAGAATCTGAGCTATTTTTTCGTTTATTCCATCCGTAATCTGTTTGAATATTTTTTTAGTAGTCTCGTCCATTTTTTATTTTTCCATACTTCCGGTTTCAATAAATCAAATTGCGATTTTAACTTCACTTAATCCTGCACTTCGACACCAAATTGTTATGAGCTCCGTGGGTTCAATTAATTAAAAAACGAGTTTCACTATCACTTTCTAGAAACTTTTATTTACATTAAATATGCACAACAGCTGAATATTCGAATATCAAAATAATAACACTCCGATGCTTGGCTGCTCCTCTTAAAATCCACATCGAATTCTTCTAGCAAAATCCAGTGTCAACGAGTAAAACTCGGTGACTATTCTAGTTAGAACAACAAAGTATGTGTTTTGCAGGCGGAATTTAAGCACTTCGTTATTATCTAATATGTTGTTAGAAAGTTGGGTACCGGGCCCTTTAAATAATTGAGAGGACAATGATTTTTTCAAATTTTCAATAGAAAAATCCCAAACCTCCTCTCAAACATATTGAGTTAGAGAACTTAATCTAGAAGGTCATCATTTTTGAATATAAAAAACTTAATTCAAAAATGATCAACATGTAAATCCACGCTTTGCAGATCTAGCTACCACCAAAAATTGTATGATAACGAAATTAAAAAAAGGACACACTTCAATAAAAAAAATTAACCACTAAAGAAAAGTCAATAATAATTACATAATAAACAACATTTTCTTAAATGTGTTTACACGGCATAACAAATAAATACTTAATACTTAAAGAAAAACATTATTTATTGCATCCTTAAAAGTTTTATTTATAAATAATAAGTATCGGCGACTGAAGTTTGAAGAAGGAATAACAAGTACAGATGCAAAATTGGGTGCATTTGCAGCAATTTTCAATTTTTGAGGCCGATTAAGTTTTTCCTTTGTGTGTGAATATTAAAAAAACCCTCAACGGTGTATTTTTCTGTTATAAATGAGAAATTGTACAGGGAACGTCCTATTTCCACAGAGAGACGAATAATAATTTGAAATTCATGAAAGTTCGTTTGAGTATCTCAAATTCCGAATAGATATGAACTTCAACCCGATATTTTATTTAGATGTATTCAGTACAAAGCGTTCTCCGTATGAGGAAATTTCAAGCTTGAATTCTAGAGGTAGAAAAACCGGAATACTTTTGAAAAGGGATCCTATATAAACAAGAAGGAATGCGCCATTTCACTTTGTACGTTTTCGTCAAATGAATTTCAATTTCCTTTTTGGAATAAAGGATTCGAATATTGAGTGTGAAAGAATCAGCAATCGTCCTTTTGTTCATTTACTTTTAATATAGCAAATCGGAAAATCCCTTTTTAGCTTTAAACGCGTATCCGAAAAAAATAATTATTAGCGTGTAAGATTGTCACCCGGCGAAGCGAGGGTACAAACACGCGGATTGAATGACGTACTTTCTTCCCGAGGTGCGCATACTTCTTTTTACCACATCTGTAATGGAAAGTTCAAATAAATGATAAGTTAATTAATTAACTTAGAAAATGATTCATAACAGTCATTACTTTGGATCGATTTATCAGGTAATAAATTCTTCACAATGCTCCGGCTTCACCTTCGATTCCCTCAGTACTTCTTGTACATCATCACTATCAAATGAGTTGTCAGAATAACATTTCTAAATAAATTATATTCTAACAAGAACTTAAAAATTGTATTATTTTTATCTCAAAATAACGAATTATTAAAATGAATTAATTTAAGTTAAGGTTAGACATATTTATTATTATGCGTTGCTAGGCAACAGATATTATTTATATCTACCAGGAAAAAAAGTTGACGCATACGCACAATAACCAAATTATTTTTACCCGGGTAAAAATGAGGCATTTTCTTCCCTCAAAACAGGGCAAGAATTCGAACTTTCCACGCAGGTGTGGTAAAAAATAATTATTAGTCACCCGGTAGAAATTTATTTGGCAGAGGTGGTTTTTATATTTGGGCGAATTCACACAAAAATCATAACACCTTCTTATCATAGCAATGGATACCTAATTATCATTATTATGATTGGGTAAACAACTTCTGTTATCTACAGGCTGGACTAAAGTAACGTATCGGCAATAAGTTTATGTTTATGAAGCTTTTCATTACTGGTGATCTCCCGTACATCCAATGAGTCAAAAAAGAGTAGGTACAAAGAGTTCCTTTAAGGCAGAGGTTCCCAAACGCCGTAGTCGTGTTCAACTAAAAAGGGGAGTAAAGTTGTCGGTTTCCTACGCAATGAATGACTTATGCAGCGTATGGGATTTAAAGTTAGATTTCGTAAAAGAGAAATCAAGAGCGCCTCTCTATCCCAGTGGTCAACCTTATTGTGGTTCTTTTTTTTAATATTTCATATAATCATTTCTGTTTTTTTTTTTTTTTTTTGTTCAATTGCATCTACTAAGAACATGTATAAATAACAGTGGAAAACAATTAAACCTTGTATTTGTAATAACCATTTAAAATCACTCTGTAACATTTAATTTTCCGTATTGATTCATACTTGGTTTCACAGCTAATACGCCTGGATGTGCGTATCCGTATTTCGGACTTGTTACGTTTGAAATACTAACCTGTTGCAAGTACCCATATACGGGCATCTATTCCATTGGAACAGGTTCAGTATTTAGATGAAATTTTGAATTATAATGGTAAATACTGTAAAAAAATTGAATGAAATGTTCAAATCTATTATTAATGAACATGCAGTATTGATTGTCAACATTAGATTAGTAATTTTTGAAGAGAAAGCTTTTTAACGGCGGCACACACTTACATATAGGTGAATAGATGAGTATCTTAGTGAAATGCAATAATTGCACCTGTTTCTAGTCTTCGTTGTGATCGACACTACTCTTCCGACAGACACGACCCTTCTGCGACTATACAAGTGGAATCTTAACGGTGTGCCTAGAGCTGCAAACAATAGCTAGACGTCACTTGACTGACGAATTCAAATCAAATCAGACGCGAGCTTAGAAACGGATAGATACGTCCACTGGGTTTATTTATTAAGAGTCTCTTTGTTTACAGTAAACCGCTAAATTATAGGAAATACAACAAACATCCCATAATATATAATACCAGCACAAAACTTGCTTTTTGTTTTAATTAACATTCCAATTTGTTGTTTACAATATTTTAATTTAGACACTTGACATATGAAGCCCGAACACAGCAAAAAAGGGCAACTTACCAAGTTTATGGATGGTAGAGACAAGGAAGATAAACAAAGAACTCCACAGAAAAGGTCAACGTTCCAAGATCACGGCTGGTACAGACAAGGATGATAAACTTATACAGGGATTGAACTGAAAGCATTAATTAACAATTTCATGGCTTTGGGTATGATGTGAGTTGCGAAATATTTAAGAATATTAATGCTAAGTCACCAGTTTTGTTTTTCTTAACCAAGGATATGTAACAGAGATATAGTTTTTCCAAATGTCTATGAGATATTCTAAAAACTTTTGGTGTGCTGTTTAATATCCACCCTCTTGCTACATCAGCATCAGCCAAATTTACTGCATTTTGAGAGAGACATTTTTTATATGTATTAAATTAAAGTAAATTTCAACTGCTATTTTGAAGAATCTACTTAAATAATGTTCCCTTAATTTAATAATTAAAGTAACCTCGTTATCCATTACCAGAATATTAAATAGGTAAGTAGATTTCAATTATCATAATTCAATAAATTTTATATTTTAAACATTAACTTACAGTTCTTGTGTTCCTTTATAGTTATATTTAAATTAAGAATTAAGTTACACATTAGGATTGATACTATAGTCGCAACTAAATAGTGTTTTCCTGAAATTTATATCCATTGCTAAGAATGGCTCAAAGGAAGAGAAACGGAGACAAGGAAATAACAAAAGACATTTCGTAAGAAACTTTCGCTTCCATCTTTCAGCCTCAAATATCTTTTTCCGTAATGTAAGAATCGATTATCTGAATTTTAAATCAAACTCCTAAAATCCGCTTGTACAATTAAATACCAAAAATATGTATTCATTAGTAATCCACTAAATAGTATATTAACAAGTCAAAACCATTTATTTTTGCATTAGACCACATTCAATCAACGTTTACAATTAAGCAGTTCTAAAGGTGCTTAGACACAAAAAAAACTAATTGGTTCATATCGATAACGACAATTGAAAAAAGGTTGACTTGAGTTGACCGAAATTAGCTTATATACTAGATAATCTGCTAGGTACATATGAGTGAAGGTAATATGTTTAAAATGACAAAAAATTATGATAATGTACAAGGAATGCAATAGACCAACATGAGATCTAAAAGAATTGTTCCAAGTTCAAGCTAAACCCATCTCAAATAAGCGATACAGCCAGTAATTTCATAACGTTTGAAACGCTTTACTTCTGAAGTCTGGTGTCAGTCCAACTTGGGAGAAATTTGTTACGCAGTTTTAGCAGTAACAAAATTACCCTTGAAACTGCGTTACACACAGAGTTTCATTACCGAAGGCAATTTTCTAGTTTCCGCTTTGTAAAGTTACGATCTGGTTAATTTACCGCTTATGCACATTGGCTTGGTAGAAGTGAATTATGTTATGTAGAAATACGGAAGAGGTTTTCGTATCGATTTCATAATTAAGAATATATTTTCGGAGCAAGTAAGAAATTTCTTCGTTATTTCATCGTCAAGTGAAATTGTGCGCATATTTAAAAATATACTAGATAACTTTTAGGGAGGAATTCAACTACTAGTTTTATAGTCGTATCATGTGGGAAAATCAAATATAACGTTTTTACATTTTTTCATCGAAATCGTTTATTTACCAAATTGCATTGAAACCATTATGAAAGTATTTAAAACTAAAACAATACACAAGTCACATACATGTAGCGTATTTATTTATATAGCCTATGCCACAAATAATAATTTACAATTTTTAAATAAAAATATATACAAATACACTACTTCGAACGCTAGATCTTTCTGATCAACGTTATCCTGGAGATTTCTTTAAGGTCTTTGATTTAATTATGTTTAGGAGATTTGTCTCCTTGGTAATGAAATCTTGAAGATTGTATGACAGCTGGTTTATTTAGAATCTGTAGAGTATATTTGTATGACGGTAATTCTAGATGTTTAAACGCGAATTGAGTGTCATCCAAGTGTTGTTTCATTGTCTATTGCAAGTGAGTCCTAGGTTAGAAAGAAAACGGTACAAATTCAGTTTACGTGATTTCTTATCAAGTAATCTCAGGTTAACAGTTCAACACTTAATTTCGGAGTCGCTAGAGGCTCCTTTCGTGGTCTTTTAAAAATAATCACATTTAAATTTCGGTCAAGTTTGAATCTCATTGGAATCATACATTTAGAAGGAATCAACATCAAAAACAGAGAAGATGTATCCACAGTCACCGTGGACTGAGGAACATAAACTAGCCTAGACCATACTTGAGTCTAAAATATGCCTTTTTTATGGAACGTTTTGCCTTTTGTACTCTATTTATCCGTTGTATGTGAAGCATTGAGAGATATTGTATAGGAGATGGTCGTCCATGTGGTGAAAATGAATTGAGCAACCTATGCTGCACCTTGGGTGCAACATGGGTATTAAACTACACTATCTGTTCATACATTTAGACTTTTTTCCTGAAAATATCTAGGATTTGAGCAAGGAACAGCGTTATTCGCACTATGGAGGAGATATACCAGGATTGCTAGAATATAACTTGACCAGTTTTGATCTTTGTACTAGCGACTTCCTTTTTAGGATTTTTCGAGGAAAATATGGGTATGAGAATCATCCAGAAGTAATCATCTGATGGTTTTGATTCATCAGCAGTGAATTTATGCTGAGTTAAAGTCAGTAGTAGTCTTTTCCCGTATTCTGAAGTTCTACTGATTGCGACAGCAAGAAATTCGATTAGCTTTCTGCACGTCTAAATAACGTCACCGACCGGTTTCTTGACAGTTTCATCTAATACAGACCAAAGATCTTCGGTGAACTTATTTTTGTATTGACGTTGCCTCAAATACAGATGTCCACAATGTAATTGAGTAACATTCTAATAACAGAAGGCCCTTAACAATGTCTCCGATAATCTCATCGACATCGGAAGGATTTCCCACAGACATTTAAATAACAGATGAGTTTTTCAAACTGTCCATCATCAATGCTTTGCTGTAGGAATCGTTAACGTACTGGGTCCAAATATCATATTGCGTATAGACTATAATGTGACACCAGCCGTATTCTGTAAGTCATTAACGTTATAAATTAACGATAGAACGCTAAATTATTGAATGTTGTGTGACTCCGAATCGATCTTTGCGTTATAATGACATATAGTTAGTTCGAAGAGAATAGTTGACAACAATTAATCATTACAGCGAATCAGCGATCTCTACAGTTGGCTGTGCCAACAACCGATTGGTGGAGAATTTTTCTACCTGTTAGAATTATTGGCAACTGGTCTGTACGCACAAACCTTTTACGTTCCGTTTCGTTTCGATCATAAAGAGTTACAGAATACGGGTGCAGACTGCTAACGACAATTCGAATCATGCATAACATTTAATGCAATAGAAATTGTATCGTGCGGTGTAATAGTTGAGTTATTGATAATTTATTAGTTTTGGTTATGAAATTTTGGTAATATGTACTTACATATCTATTGAACGTAAGTACTATAATTTTAGCAACCCTTTGGGTTATAAACATCCGATAACAAACTATATCCTTAACTAAAGAATAACCTAAAAACTTAAACAAGTGATTACAACTAATTATGGAGGGATTTCCTGCGAACGAATATTCATCCTGTGACAGTAGACAATGAAAGTATATTTAAAATGCGCGCCAGAATTGCTATTACGAATACGAGCCGTTCAAGTCGCTACCTAAGTGACATTGTATTTTAAAAGAATAATTTTTGGTCCTCAATTTGGTGTTATTAATGAATGAGAATGAGAAAATTGGATAAGTAGTTTAGACGCTACGGTGGAACATACATATATTCAAACGTGCAGACTTTTAAAAATATTACTCATTCTTTAGACTTGGCCTCAGTCAGATAAAAAGCTACATTAGGTAGCAGAGCGAGATATCAGCAATACCACCGATGCTACTCTATCAATATTTAGGCCACTATAATATAACTGTTGGTGGAGTACCTACGAGATCTGCAGAAGGAAAACTGCATTAGCGTAAAGAGTTGGGACAGTCCCAGGGTATAGTTGGAAGGCAAATTTATTACTTCAGGCTAACAGACGAGAATTTATTGGACCATCAATATTCATCTCAAGCATTTGATCACTTATCATCTAAGGCTTGCCGTCTTTTCGATAATAGATACTGATCATTCACTTGCTTTAGATTGCAAATGAACTATTCGCGGTGGTAAAGATGTTTCCGGACTTACAAATGAAATATATT
Organism: Octodonta nipae; assembly: GCA_034190945.1. NCBI lineage: Eukaryota > Metazoa > Arthropoda > Insecta > Coleoptera > Chrysomelidae > Octodonta > Octodonta nipae. The sequence goes on from CM067219.1 coordinate 97,589,701, forward strand.
CTTTTGTTTTATGCAGAGTTGGATTTAGAAGCTACATACAATACTTACTGTTATAGCAGAATATTCTATTAGTATGAAACTTACCTGTAAGAAAAAAACAAATGTTAGCGATAAGAAAGAGCATGAAAACATCAATCATAATGTATTTGTACTTCTCATAATATGCCAACAATGGTGAGTCAAAAAATACTAAATCTAGTCCAAAGAAATACTGATACCATATCAAACAATCCTTGATAATGTTGATGTGAGATATATTGTTAGAAATCTAGGGTTTTCTCGAAATTTGGTGAAATTAACCTGAACATCTTTACGTGAAATCTTAACGTATATTACAGCGGAACACCAATGACCATGAATTCGGATTCTATGTGTGTTAGTTTCCATAAAAATCGTAGTAGACTAACATTACCTCTCAAGACAACATATTCAACTATGAATCAAATACATAAAGAACATAATTTTAGTTCTGGAGACAAATTAGAAAATTACAGAGAAATTAAAAAATAAAAACTTTTCATACACATAACACATCGTTGCATTACTTAGTTACGAGAAACACAATACATTTGTTTATTTAAAAATGTAGTGATTAACGCAAAAATAGGATGCACCAAGGATGATGATCATATCAGAAATGTAGTCGGGAAATACAGAATTGGTGTAAGAAACAATCCAGGGGAGAGACAGTTAAACTTAGAACAGCTCAACCATCGTAAACACAATGTTTCAACATGTTCGTAGGCTTTACAACTGGCAATCCTGATATGGTAATTATAATTTATGCATTAGACGTTACGGACACTTTCTTTAGACGAAGATATTGCTCCCTACCTCAACTTTTAACAATAGGTAACGTGGTCATTTAATGGTATTTTGTGTTCATGGCACCGCCTTAGAGCGAAATTTTCAGTTAAGCTCCCTTCAAGAGCTTAAACTTGAAAAATTGTTACTAAAAGAAATATAAAACAAATAAGTTTCTAAGATAGCAGTAAAAAAATTTTAACCAGTCTAGAAAATAGAAAGTATAGATAAACTTTTTAATAAAATTCAAGGTCATTCATGCTCAGTATGCTCACTTATACCATTTGTGAAAAATGTGTTATTGTTGAATACAATGAGGAGAAATTCGTAAGAGAATCACTTGGCTAACAAAAGTTGTTTTCCATTTTCAAAAAGACGTTTTGTACCGATTTTCTCGTTTCAGTCATGTTGACTAAATGAATTGTATCATGCAACCAAGAATCAAAATACGATAGGCATAATTATAGTATGTGGCCAAAAGATTGAAACAAGGATGTTATCTTGTTAGGAAACGTATATAGCTACGATTTTTTCTGTTCTGCCAAGCCGAAGAATGAAAGTTTCAATCGAGTGTAGCCTACATACAAATTGGCATAAGATTTACATATGGCACAGTAAGATTAAATACAGAAATCGTTCAAGTTTCGACAACATTTTTCGTTTCTTAATCTTACCATTTGCCATTCGCAAACCTTATGCCATTTTTTTGTGATCTACTCTCGTCATCAACTTTCATTCTTGGCCATACTGTTACGTTTACATATAGGATCACGTTCTTATCTCAACTTTTTGACCAAATGCGATACTTATTCCTATCCTATTTTGACACTTGACAAGAAAATCGGACCAAAAGATCTTTTATTTGGAAAATTCCTATGTTAGCCACGTGGTTCTCTCGCAAATTTGGCCTCAATTTATTCAACAGTAATACACTTTTCACCCCTTGAGAGACAGCAGTGACAAAATGCTGGACTAAAATCTGTCACCAACGGTCTATTATCTGATATAAATAATTCTTCAGAATTAGTCGATTTATCAAACATAAAAGTGTAGAACATTATCATATTTTATATTTTATGTACTCCAGTAGGTACGCTTTACTAGAATGCATTTCCACAAATCTTGAAAAGCACTATCGTAAAATTTATAGTATTGTGTTTTCACACTACCAAGCAGGCAACAAAACATCATGTTCTAAGAGGTATCGATCAGAAATTCAATATAATTTAGCACGGGCATCGCTTTAGATATTTATTGCTGTGTTGTGTAATGTTATATCCAAGCATGTATTTCAAATTTCCAAGGTTTCCACTTGTAAGTGGCTACAAGTGTCGTCTCTATATTCAGAATTTGAACATCTGTATTCTCCTTTATTATCTATTTAGGTGGGTAGTTTCGAGACACCCGAAATTTATGTTACATGAATACATCGAGTATATTTATGAGATTCTAGATTTCAATACTTTTACCGCTTTACAACGGATTGTTCGAAATGTAGAAATGATTGATTTGTTAAATTTCAAATTATGCCCATTGTCTCAAGGGACTATACTTTTTTAGTCTTACCAAGTTTTCAATTATTAAGCTTGCTCTTCCTACAGTTTATATCAGGAATTCGCCGGAATCTGTGCAACAGCAAATATAGCACTTTTTAATGTACCATTATTAAATAATCCCAGAAAAACACTTACCTGACAAGTTTTTGAATAAGCTCAGTCTTCTATAACCTTAATTATCTAGGGCCGATAAATTCACCTTAAAGTAAAGTGGCAGTCCAATCAATGTTTTACCTTTTGTGGTTTTGTAAACTCATTACATGCTGACATAAAATTTACACTTAAAACAGAACAAAACAACTGAGTTAATTTAATTTAATAAACAATACCTTACATTATGATATCTTTAAAGAGTACCTTTAAGTGACTACCACTATGTGAATAAACGTCATGTAAAACAATTAGCTTCTCTAAATAGCTCCACTTTGAGCGTGGTTGATAAATTATTGCATAAAAATAAAAAATCTTACGAAAAATATATAGATCCTTGCCTTTTATGGTGATTTCTTTTAGAATTGTTTTAAGTTTGTGAAACTTGTTGCTCACAGTATAGAGTACATTAAATATCTGATGCAAACTTGATAAATGATATTAAGTACAGGAATCACCTTGATAATCATGAAGTAACTGTTTTATAAATATAAACTGGATTTAATCGATGCAAAAATAGTGATAATTTTGATACAAATTAATGCACGACAGGGGCGGTACCAGCCAAAGATCTCAGGGGGTCACTAGAATGCCATCAAAGTAAATCAATGGATCAAAATCTATTTCGGAGGAGGAAGCACCAGAAAAATAAATCGTGTCAATACTTTATATACGTGTGTATGTGCCCCTAGTGCTTTCCCCTGGAGACGACAATGATGCAGAAATTGTTATGATTATAACGAGTGTAGAAACAGTGCTGTCTGGCATTATTGTGCTGGAGGGCACTTTCATAGAGTACCCTGATTAGGGAAACAATTTTGTACACTACTGCAAGTATAATAATAAACATCCCATATCCCGTGTGGTGTCCGGGTTAGAATTGTATCTACCCCCTTGTCGTAAGAAACGACTAAAGGGGCGGCTGTCCACTGACCTACTACCTAGCCTTCCTCCCTTCCGCCAAAACCCGCACGGGATGATCTGGTTTAAATCATTTCATCTGGGAATTGAAAACCCCACGGTTCCGAGTTACCCGGGTCACCAGGGTTAATTATTGACACCACCCATGAAAATGGAGCTACGGAGTAGATGCCTCAGAATAGAGCCGCTGCCTGGGGATCGTCAGGGCATGTCTGGAGCCGGCGCTGGACATGACAACATGCGGGACCTCGGTGGCAGGGTGCTGAGGAGGCGGGCCCCTGTCGTCCAAAGAGCAACACTCACCAATACGGTCACAGAATCAACGTGATCATCACCAACGGAGTCAAACGAGAACGAGAACTCCACCCGCAGAAAGTGTTGCACAGGATCAACAACCAGCGCTCACTCAAGCGGGACTGAAAAGACAGCGCATGAAATGGACTAGCGCCATGAATGAATTTATAATGCGCACGTTTTACACAATTACGAACCTTGGCCAGGATAAAACTAGATATCGCCAAATACTCCATTAAGAATTCTGTCGTGAGTACCCAGAGCTTCAAGTTACCGAACAGAGAGTCGCAGATCAATATCGTGTCATCTTGAGAAATGGCCGTATTTCGCCTGATCAACTGGACACAATAAAAAGCGAAGTTGAGCGGGAATTATTTGGTCGAAATACAACAGATCCAGCGCCTGAAACACCTTTGGCGCAAAGAGAGGGCGAGACTCAAGAACTTCAACAAGAATAGCCAGCCAACGATGACCTGCTTGAGAAATCCAAGCAGGAATGGAAAGAGCTCTTATAGAGTATAGTGGAACAGATCCATTGAATTGACCAACTCTTCCCAATCTAAGATTTTCTAAGAAACTGGGTATCGTCTTGCAGGCCATGAACAAATTTATCTTGTCAAAATATGTTTTAGGTGCTAATACGTTAGAGTCGCTACACACAATCATCTACTGTGCTGCAATTTCCATCTGCAGAACAATTGGGGTCGCAATAAGATCAAAGCAAGATCCTCCCCAATTTAGAAAAACACCTCGAATACTACCTTGGCAAAGGAGGCTAGAAGGGAAAATTAATTCTCTTCGAAAAGTCATTGGAAGAACGAGGGGTCAGGAACAACAGAATAGAAAGACTTGTCAAGACTATCATGGACCAGAACACACTCACAGTGGGATGGAACATCACATCTCAGCAGTGTCTGGACAGTCTACGACAAAAGCTCTCCGTCTACACAAGTCGATTGAGAAGGTACAAAACCAGTACCCAACAGAAACGAGACAACGCACTATTCCGAAAATCTGAAAAAGGGTTTTATAGAAAACTCAACAACAACAATAATAAGAAAATCCTAGTTATCCCAGTAAAACAGCCATCGAGCAGTTCTGGAAAACACAACATTCCACAACAGTTTCTCATAACTTCAGAGCAAGCTGGATTAATGAGGAGGAGGCTGCATTTAAGAATTATGATGACATGCAACACCAACAATTTACAACGGAAGACACGTCCAACATAATGAAACACCTCCATAACTGGAAACCACCAGGACCAGATGGTGTGCAGAATTACTGGATAAAGAAACTTTACGCCACCCATGAGAAATTAACAGAACTTATTAATGACATAATTATCCATCCACACAAGATGCGTAGTTTCCTTACGCATGGTGCTACATACCTCTCACCAAAGGATAACTTATGTACACAGGACCCAGCAAAGTACCGACCAATCACATGCCTCCCAACCATATACAAACTTATAACGTCGTACATTAATCATCGCCTTTTCAGACATTGTGAGCTGAACAACATAATTACCGAAAAACTCTATGGGGTGCAAAGAACTACTAATAATTGTTTTCGTTGCCTGCAATCAAGCCCACGCCAAACGACGAAATCTCTACATGGCATATGTGGACTACAAAGAGGCCTTTGATTCAGATCCACATGATTTGCTCATTCAGGTGCTGAAACTCTATAAAGTAAATAATCATATTGTTAACTTTTTAGAACATGTTACTACTACTTGGCAAACCAAAATCTTTCTGAATGAAGCCGACTGTTCGATACAAACCGACTCCATTCCCATCAGAAGGGGTATATTCCAGGGAGACTCTCTTAGCCCGCTGTGGTTCTGCCTTGCCATGAACCCACTCTCACACAAACTGAACTCAGCTAACTTTGGGTTCAGTCTCAAGCACAACAACGTACAAGCATGGAAGATAAACCATTTGTTATACATGGACGACTTAAAGTTGATGGCAGCTACGAAACAACAGCTGCACTATATGCTTAGAATAGTAGAAGGGTTCTCTAGTGACATCTATATGAAATTTGGCCTAGACAAATGCCGAATTATTAATATAGTTAAAGGCGAAATACAGCAGGGGCCTTACGAAATGAAAGATGGCACCTCAATTGAATCCATGAAGGAAGGCTATACTTACAAATACCTTGGAATAAAGCAGGCTTAACGAATTGATCACCCCACCATGAAAAAGGACCTAACAACAGAGTTTTATAGAAGGGTAAGACGACTGCTGAAGAGCAAACTTAACAGTAAAAATTTGTTTCAGGCTATTAACACCTACGAGTGTTCAGTGCTTAGTTACTCTTTCGGTGTAGTTAACTGGTGCAAGACCGACAATGAACAATTACAACGGAAAGTTCAAGTACTACTAACAAAAGCTCAAAATCACCATCCAAGGAACTGTGTCGAACGTACAACATTGCCCCGGTGTGAAGAAGGAAGAGGATTGGCAGATATAGGCAAGTTACGTGATCAACAAATTTCTAATTTGCGTATTCATTTCCAGAAACTCGCAGAATTTTCTGATCTACACAGAGTCATATGTCAGGTTGATGACTCAACACCTCTGCGACTGACAGAACAAGTTCAAGTATACCACGAGACAACTGATCAGAAGCTGCTCAAATGGAAAGAGAAGCCCCTTCATGGAAGACATATAAATCACGTCAACGAAGATTATGTCGACAGTTCAGCGTCGAACTACTGGTTGATCTCTGGTCATATGTTTCCTGAAACGTAAGGCTTTATATTGGCAATCCCAGATCAAGTAATTCCAACTAAGAACTATCTAAAGTACATCGTCAAAGACCCTTCTATCCACGACGACAGATGCAGATATGGTTGCCAAACATCTGAATCTATCCAGCATATCACAGGAGTTTGCCAAGCGTTCGCTGCAACTGAATACAAAGAACGACACGATGCTGTGGCAAAAATACTGCACCAGGAACTAGGGCTGAAACTTGAGCTATTCCAGTCGGTAAAAACACCTTACTATATATACAAACCATAATCTATTTTAGAAAATAACAACTACAAGCTGCACTGGGACCACACGATACTGACCGATCGGACTGTTGCTCACAATAGACCAGATATAGTTTTAGTAGATAAAATCTCTAGGAGAACAATCTGCATTGACATAGCAATCCCTAAAAACCATAACATAAATATTAAGCAGGCTGAAAAAATAGCCAAATACAGGGTTTTGGAATTTCAAATAAAGACACAGTGGGACATGAACAACACACGAACTGTACCAATAGTTATGTCAACAACAGCAGTAGTCCCAAAACTTCTACTAAATAATTTAAAATACCTCGGTCTGGACGAACATCTTTACCAACTAATGCAAAAAGCCGTTCTGTTAGGGACATCCAGGACGGTCAGAAAATTCATGGGAAGCTTCACGACTCCAACCACGGGCCTGATAACCTGGCAAGGGCTTCCACAGAGCTAAACCCTTTTGATATCTAGGATATCTGGGGTTAGTGAATTTTCCCCTTAGAGGGAGTGTGCTGCCATACACTGTATGGTCAAGTCGTGGAACATCACATAAAAGAGGGATAGATCTGAAAAAGTAGTTTCTATAAATTAGTAAATACGAACAATTGTTAAAATATATTTTGTTACTGTAAATTAGTACAGTATTAACATATTTGGCTTAAAATTTGTAATCAGCATCACATACAGGTATAAGTCTAAGTATATATAAAATAAAATGAAAAATAATAAATATGGATACAAGAAAATATTTGTTTTAATAAATAACTTAGACTACAGGACAAAATATATTTGTTAAGATTAATGATTTTTTAGCAGAAATATGAGTATAAAATATCTTTAAATACAATATATCTTAATAAGTGAAACAATGATTTATGGGAATAGAAATCTAATTCTTCATCTCTAACTGATACCATAAACAATAATTTTATCAATGTTCAAAATCTTGGTTTTGCAAGTATTTATGTAAGACATTTTATAAGGATACTTGTGTAATGTCTTTTAATGCTGTTTGTTTGTGCACTACCACAAGAAAGAGCTACATTTGCAAAACTCAGTACACTCGATATTGATCACTCGGTATGTAAGTACCTATTGGCTTTTAAAAAATGTATCGTGTTTTGAATAAAGATATTGTTATAACATTGTATTTATGCTATTATATTTAACCATTTTAAATAAAAGGTAATCTTGGAAATAAATAAACTGTAAACATCATTCAGATAAACAATGCCAACAGAAAGGGGTATTCCCGAAAATACGATTGATGGAACGATTTCGAATTCATTCAGGAATACCAAATTATACAGATTAGCTTATCAGAATAATTATGAAGGTATAAAGTTGGTTGACGAATCGAAGAGGACAAGTTGAATAGCCATGAGTATTGCGTATAAAAAATTATAAGTGAACCCAAAGAAAATTTATAACAATAATGTATTAATATTATGGGTTCTGGGCCTTTTTCTCTTACTAATCATGTGAATTTACTGTGGTAACAAACAAAATATTATAGGTATGTATCATTTCCTAATGTCCAATTTTATTTACAAATATTTAATTGAAAAAAGCTGATAACATATTTTTTCAAAACAAGAAAACCAAAATCGTTGATTTCGTGGTGTGTAATAATAATTATGTGTTTAAACTCTACCCACCGAAAACAAATACCTTAAATTATTAAAAAAAATGTTTTCCTTTAAAAAATATTAATGCAAACAGAGAAAATATAATTATTCCATAATTTATGCTATCACTTAAAATTATGTAGAAGGTCCGCATGTTTCAGCCTACATGTTACACTTCTGCATGACTTTAATATTCCTAAGTGAATCTATTTACTAGGTAAACTCGAATTTTACAAGCTGCCTACCATTCCCTAATTTTTTACATTTTCCTATTTGCTGATATGATTTCGTGCTGAGAAGACGCGGGCGGTTTGCTTTCATGAATATTAATTTTTTTTGTATCCGATTTATGGCAACTGCGGTCACAATCTGTCTCGAGAATAACATGTAGTTAATTTTAAGGGGTTACACACTCAGATACAGTTTCTTGGTCGGGCTATATATTTATATGTTTTAAAATCCTGTATTCTTATATATATATATATATATATATATATATATATATATATATATATATATATATATAAGTTTTCGCGGGCACTAAATGTTTTAGGCGGTTTCCGGGAATTCATCCGCGTAGTTGATAACTGATCCTTGCCGGGATCGATGGTAAAATGACGACGTTTCGGCAGAGTCACATCTGCCCTCTTCAGGTCGGTTCGTATAATGCTCGTAGCCTTCTGCTTTCGCTTCTAGTTACTCGAATACTCGTACCGACCTGAAGAGGGCAGATGTACTAGAAACGTCGTCATTTTACCATCGATCGCGGCAGGGATCAGTTATCAACTTCGGATGAATTCCCGGAAACCGCCTAAAACATATATATATATATATATATATATATATATATATATATATATATTTATATATATAAGATAATCTATGATACCATGGAAATGTAACATCTGTCTAGATCTGAAGAATGTCATCTTTATAGAGAAGGATAATGACCGATCGAGAGTATTCATAATAATAATAGTATATGTTATACAACATGCGACAGTTTCAATTCCGGAACAACATACTGATCTCTGATCTGATATTTAATAATACATAGTTATCGCCCAGTGGTCGAAATTAGACCCCATTTCATCAAATTGTAAACATTAATCGTTTTTTCTGTCAAAAGTATATTTTTATAAGAAATAAAGTTGAGGAGAAATCGGACATTTAAATTTTGTAAATCTGTCTTTTTATTGATGGTATTAGATTGACCGTTAATGAAGAGCATCTTCAAAAAGCTACGTTTAAAACTGTTCAATGACCAGAATTTGCGGATTTTCAACGAAAGGAGAATGGTTATGTTCTAAACAGTGGGTGGCTAAAGCACAACATTTCCTTTTTTAGTTTTATATCACTCTTGTGTTTCAAATTTCTTGACGTCTGACCAATATAGGAAGTAGGGCAGTTGCTACAGTCGATTTTATATATTTCGTTGGATTTAAGATCATTAGGAATTTGATCTTTTGTGCTGTAAAATCACTCTTCACAAACATTCCTTTAAATTTGGTAGAACTTATCATTCATAGAAATTGGGTTTCAATTTCCCCTCACACAAATATTAGTAAAACTAACTTCCTTGAACTAATTAAATTTGTTTTCACTAACACTGTTTTTTCGTTTGATGGAAAGTTTTATAAGCAGGTTTTTGGCTCACCAATGGGTTCTAAGCTTTCTCCTATTATTGCTCAGTACGTTATGGACGATCTGGCCACTGAATGTATACCTAAACTTAGTTTTAACATTCCATTTTTTAAAAATACGTAGATGATATTTTCTGTAGTGTTCCTGTTGGTAGCAAAGATGAACTTTTAAATATTTTTAACAGTTATAATAGATTTTTGCAATTCACTATTGAAGAAGAATATGAATCACATAGTATTCCCTTTTTGGACACACGAATATTTGGGGATACTGACAATATTCTAAAATTAGATTGGTATAGGAAACCTAGCAGTTCAGGAAGATATATGAATTTTCGCTCGAATCACCCACTTAAAATGAAAATAAACTTGGTTAGTAGCATGAAAAATAGAGTTCTTAAGAATTTGCCATACATCGTTCAAAGATAAGAGCCTACAAGTTTTGTTAACATTATTCCTAAATAATTCTCATCCTTATAAATTACTTAACAAAATATTATTTAATACCCCAAGTATGTTGAGAGATAGTTGTGAGCATCGTAACAACACTTCCAAGTCAACAAGTCAGAATATTTTTCATGTAAATAATATGAAACAAGAAATTTCTAACGCAAATTACTGCTATGCCTCTATATCATATATCAAAGAACTAACTCCAAAAGTATTGAAGATCTTCAAAAACGAAACTAGTATGAAATTTGCTCATAAATCTATAAAAACAGTTAATCATCTATTTAGCAGAACAAAAGATAAAATTACTAATGATCTTAAATCCAACGTTATATATAAAATCGACTGTAGCAACTGCCCTGGTTGGTCAGACGTCAAAAAATTTGAAACAACGAATGAGCTTACACAAGAGTGATATAAAACTAAAAAATGGAAAGTTGTGTTTTAGCCACCCACTGTTTAGAACATAACCATTCTCCTTCTTTGAAAATCCGCAAGTTCTGGCCATTGAACGTAACAGTTTTAAACGTAGCTTCTTGGAGATGGTCTTCATTAACGGTCAGTCTAATACCATCAATAAAAAGACAGATTTACAAAATTTAAATGTGATTTATTGTAACTTATTGGAAATGGAGAATAAGTTTTCAAACACTCATAATCGATCTGAATATAATACAGATTTCTCAGATTGATTAAATAAAAAGTCAACATTTTTGCTACCCTATGAATTTTTGTTTCCTTAATAATATTTCAATTCATCAGTAAGTTATAAAGAATAGAAATAATTTACCCGTACTTTAAAAAATATATATCACATGTATTTAAATCTAATATGCCAACGTGACAATTTTTTAAGTTGAATTGCCAAAAAAAATTAAGAATATTGTCAAGTTTTATATATGTTTTTCTGCTTATAAACCTCGACTAACGTATGTTATTAGTTTTTCTAAATTCTTAATTCTAAATTGTTAATATTTGTTTTATTTGTAGTATATTGACTGACCATGAAATAAAATAATTTCGAAAGCTCTCAAAAATAAGTTAAAAGAGTATTTCCTTGTAACCCAAGAAGTTTGGCTGCGTCCTTACTTAAAATTCAGTGTCGCCTTGTAATAAAAGCCAATATTTTGCAGGAATAGGTCCATTTAATGTAAAATAAATTATCTATGAGATAGAATACATGGACATAAAACAGTAAAAAATATATATTATATACTAAATTGCGGAATGTTTAGATAATAAAAGTCAAGTGGATGTTATTTATACCACGTTTGCAAAGGCCTTTGATAAATTGGCTAAATTTGGATTCGGCAGTCAATATATTACTGTTTGAAATTCTTATTTTGACAACAGAATCCAGTCTGTTTTCTATAATGGACTTAAATCAAACCAATACCTACCTTTTTACATCAGGGGTTCCTCAGAGGTCAAAACTGGGACCTCTGCTGTTTCTTCGTTCCATTGATGGCTTACCAAGTAGGCTAAAGTGTAACAATTTATTATATGTTGACGATTTAAAAAAAAATGTGGAGATTACAGGTATTGATCATTGCTATTTTCTAGAAGTGAATCTTAATGCTGATAGTGATTTTTTTCTGCAGAATAATCTACATTTGATGTATCTAAGTGCAAAATAATGCTTTTTACCAAGAAGAATGCTTGTCTAGATTTTAATTAAATGGTAAGCAATGCTTGCCTTCCACGCACGAATTTAATTAAGGATCTTGGTGTGTGGTTTGATACAAGGTTGAATTTTTACAAACCCATCTACTTTAAAATTGCCGAAGCTAGTAAATTATATGGCTTTATTGTTAGGAACGGTAAATTGTTTGGCAGTATAGATTTTCTGAAAGTACTTTATTTTTCTTTCTTACCCTCTAGGCTAGAATATGCCTCGATCGTGTGGAAACCATTTTAAAATTATCAGAAGTTAACATTAGAAAGTTTGCAGCGAAAAAAATGATGGTGTTTATCCCAATAGAGGAGTTAATGAGCAACTTATATGTACTAGATTTAATGTGGAAATTTTGGAACACAGGCGAATAATATTTTCGCTCACTTTCCTATACAAGCTTCTGCATAATAAAATAGACGCAGTGAACTTGTTATCACAGCTTAATTTCAATGTGCCTTCTGTTTATCTTAGAGATCCAGTGTTATTTAGACGTATCATTACAATACTAACTTAGGCACAAACTCTCCTGTTTTTTGTAGGATACAAAATTTCAACCTCATTTGTAATAAATGTGATATTCATATAGACTCTGTCTGCTATTTTGAGAAGGGCCAACGCTTATCTAGTTTATAAATTTGGTTAACTTTATAACTTTGTTATTTTTTATCTCAGTAACGAAGTATTTCTTCCTTTCTTTTTGTTCTGTTCTACTACTTTTTGCTAGCTGTTTTTTTCTGGATACTTTAATATTGTCCTGTTAATAGTTCTGTATTGTTGGGCAATAAAGCTTTATTTATTTATTTATTTAATTTGGGACTTGGCACCGACTTCAGAAAAAGTATTTGATTGTCTCAGGACAAAATATTTTTGACTTTTTAGTTACGTTCGATTTTTGATGTCGGTTTTTGATTTTAAAAGTGTATTAATTTTACAATTTTTAGTGATGTAGTGGCTTAACTGGATGCAGTTTTCAAATATAATTAACTTTTTCGGTATTGCCAAAAATGAGGCATTGCATTTATTATTTTGAACAATCGCATTTTCTGTTGAATAGAATAGAGTAACATTTTCTATTTATTTATATGTATTAAGAAAGTTGTGAATAAGGTTCTAAGTTGGTGGACCAACGGTATTCTAGATGATTTGAAAATCTATATGCCTGTTAATTATCGGACATTTCGATTCAATTACATAGACTTAATAGACTCTTATTGGCGAAATTTCACCAAATTATTGTTATTTAATGTGTAGTGTTGCAGCATAAATGGAAGCTGTTTTTAATTCTAATAAACTTTATTTGATAACAATTTGGAATATTATAAAAAAATTAAGGTACCTTAGTTTTAAACAAATTTGACTTTTTTGTGAAACCTATCATATAGTTGGAAAAGTTACCAACATATTTACTATACATTTTTAGTACAACTTACTAAATGAAGGTTTTATAGCCATTTAGGCTAAACTTTATTTGTTGACAAACCAAGTATAGAGTTGAAAAAGTGATAATGGTTACAGTATATACGTTTCTGATCATACAAATCTTTTTGTAAAGAATGACTTTTTTGATAAATATTATTCCTAAGAAAGTTTTCCGTTTGAATCCAATTTAAAAAAAAACGGTATATGCTATGTCGTTGAAAGAAATATGGTGTATATCGATGTTATTTGTGATTCTAAGACGCTCCTTAAAACTTATTTATTCAACAACCGCTATGTTTCAACTGATTTGGATGGAACGTTATACTAGTAGTAAAGTATGGATATTAATAACAAACAAAAACAGATCCAAGAAAGCTCAGTAATCAGAAGGTAAGGAAGGATGTCAATCGGACTTTAAAATCTATGTGTTTGGGAGATATGGTCGTGGTCGAAATGCAAATCATACCGTTTTCAGAAAATCTGGAAAAACTTGTTAAGACTTCTTTATATAGTAAGTATACTTTAGTTGAGGCGCCCAATGATGGGCAAATGTGTGGAACCAAGTAAATATCTCTGGAATTATTAGAGATATCAAAATGAAATTTGGAAGGTGGATACTGCAGTAGATTGCCTATTTGTTTCCAAATTTTTTTACAATTTTGAACTTCCTGTTTTACCGGAAGTAATGTCGATTTTAAAATTTGCAATGAAACACTGTATAGTATTTTAGTTTCTGATGAAACATTTTATTGCCAATACAAAAATATCGGGTTTGATATTGTTTACTTCAATACCTACCGAGATATTAACAGAAAAGCAACTAAGGAAAGGAAAAATTCGATGGTAGCTAAACTCGGTTCAGATTTCATTTACGCCCGATATAAACAAACCGCTCGGTAAGGATTTGTATTTCTATTGGGTAATCGGTGACATTTTACCGTCACAGCCAACAGCACTGCTTGTTCCATAGTCGAATACACGTGCGTTTGTTTAAATAAGGCGCAAATTAAATCTGAATCAAGTTCAATCAATGAAATTCATTGCAGAAGTGACAGTAGTTGTCAAAATATGTTATTAGGTTTTTTTATTTTAACGTAAAAAGGTTGTATTGTTTTAATTTGATCGTAAAATGGCCGAATTAAGTGAAAGAGAAAGAACAGAAATATTAATGATGATTGGGTATGGGGAGACCAAAAGGACGCATCAAGAAGTTTGTGACCTTTTTTACGTCGTTCATCCGAATACACAAATATCCCGTTCAGCAGTGACGAAAACTTTGCGAATGTACGACACGAGTAGAACAGTTAGCAATTTACCAAAAAGTGGACGGTTAAAAAATGCAAGTAATGAAGGTGTAGCTCAAAATGTTGCTATATCTTTGGAAGAAAATCCTCACTTATCCACTACCGACCTCGCCAATATGCATGGAATTAGCCGTCGTTCAGTAGGAAGGATATTAAGGCGAGAAAAATATCATCCATACAAAATTCGCCTCGTTCAAGAACTCTCCGAAGACGATTTCGACAGACGTTTGCTATTTTGTGAAACGATGATGGATATTTGTAACCGTGATAACAATTTTATAAGAAATGTGGTGTTTTCAGACGAGGCTACATTTTGTTTAAATGGTACAGAATCGTGGGACCCTTCTTCCTACAAGAAACTTTAAACGGAGATAGGTATTTACAGCTCTTGAAGACACAAGTTATTCCGGCATTGGAGGTAAATGGACAATTACCAAATAAT
The DNA here is from genome assembly GCA_034190945.1 of Octodonta nipae. Classification (NCBI taxonomy): domain Eukaryota; kingdom Metazoa; phylum Arthropoda; class Insecta; order Coleoptera; family Chrysomelidae; genus Octodonta; species Octodonta nipae. The sequence goes on from CM067219.1 coordinate 97,605,018, forward strand.
ATCTGGTTTCAGCAGGATGGAGCACCACCCCATTACCTCGCATTGTTCGAGATCATTTAGATAGGACATTTCATCACAGATGGATTGGAAGAAGGGGTACTTATGAATGGCCTGCACGAAGTCCCGACCTTAATCCACTAACTATTTTCTGTGGGGTTACTTAAAGTCTAAGGTTTATGTTGATAGACCAAATAATTTAGAAGAATTAGCTGCAAGAATAACTCAAGACATCTAATACATTAAGTTTACTTAAGTTAAGTTTCAATGTTTTGAAAATCACTTTGATTTAGTTAATAATTATGATTATGTATTTCTTTCATCGATATTAGATTTTTCCTTTCCTTAATTACTTTTCTGTTAATTACTTTTATGTTTTTTTGGGGAATAACACCACAATAGAAATAAAACTACGTATATTGCAGGAATACCAAACGTTTCAAAGTCTATTCTGACTTCGTTGTCAATGGCTTTATATTTATTGATGTGATTGCAAAATGAAAATTTGATTTGACATTTAAAATTGACATTAGAAAATTTGTTGTTTATAGATATACAGGTAGCACAAAAAATTCTAAAGATCATGAATTATAGTTAACCAGAATTTTTTGTGCTACCTGTATATCTAAAAACAACAAATTTTCTAATGTCAATTTTAAATGTCAAATCAAATTTTCATTTTGCAATCACATCAATAAATATAAAGCCATTGACAACTAAGTCAGAATAGACTTTGAAACGTTTGGTATTCCTGCAATATACGTAGTTTTATTTCTATTGTGGTGTTATTCCCCAAAAAAACATAAAAGTAATCAAGAATATGCCACAAACAACGTTTAGAAGACAATTTTCTGTTAATATCTCGGTAACTATATTGTATTGCCTTCTGTTTATTAATCCATAATTATTATTAGGGTATTTCTGAAACAACGCTCTATCCATATCTGTTGAAATATACCGAGGATTAGATTAAAAAATACAATAGAATGAAGCTTTTGAGAATTACCCTCTAGAGTATCAGATGAACTCTAAATACGACAAAAACACGATCGACTGTGCTGGTGATTGTGCAAAAATAATAAATTTTTGTTATTTATTCAATTTATTTCGCGAGAGATATTATGACTAAAACATAACTAAATGTGATAGCAAAGAGCATCCAAAAAAACTTAAATACGAAAAATATTTCAAGCAAATGTCTGCAATAAAGTCCTGGTAATATATTTTATTCTCTACTTTTTCCATTTCTACGTAAATGCATCGTAAAAGACTGAAAATTATCTCTGCACTCAGCTCATGTTCCAGCCGTCATGTATACTCAAATAAAACATATTTTCGTGAAGTAAAAACCTTTCCATCACGGTAATGAGTTTTTCTTCAGAAGATGACAGAGATATCATTTTCCAGAAATATAAGACTAGAGTTTGGTATAATAAACTGACGAGATTTTATTAAAATAACGTTAGCGCAAATAAAGGCTGGTTCTAATATATATATATATATATATATATATATATATATATATATATATATATATCCATTATGATTTATTATAACAAGTATTTATTATATATTTTATAACATTAATTATACTTAAATCCATTATTTACTTACTTTTAATGGTTATATTGAGAAAATAACACCACACTTGAGAAACAAGAGCTGTATAAAATTTTATTCAGACTGTGATGTCATTGCCAACGAAGTCATAATAATACTGAAATTTTGAGATTTTTTTAATTGACATTTTTAATTCTTGTGTGGTGTTATTTCCAAGAAACTAGAAGATGCTACAATTATGATAAATCTATATATAAATAGCAAAGACAAAACAGTTAGGTACCATTTTCTCCTCTGCCCCTCAACCGATCTTCTTCATTTTTGTTTTGTTTAGTAGCTACTGACGACCTTCAGTGCAGAATTCTAATATTAATATATAATATTTGTTCATTCATCAAATAAAATATAATAAAAAATTCATTATTTACGACCATACTTTCAACGTCAAACAAATAATACTGACAGACGGTCAAAACTCAAAACATTGAGTAATTATATATGGAGGGAGCTAGCGTTAGATGTCGTTATGTTATTGCAATACACAAATGTCGTACCAAGAGTAAAAAGAGAGGGCAATAGAGAGAGCAAGAGGCTATCTCACTTGATTGGGAGATGCAGCTAATAAACTACAGACAGCACATAGCTCTTAGGATGCAGCTCTTAGTCGAGTGAAATAGCCTTTTGCCCTCTCTTTCTAGCCTTGACACGATATTTGTGCATTGCTGGATTGCTGGCTACCGCGAGGAAGTACAAGCTCTATGATTAGATTGGTTGACATTGACAGGCTAACGCTCTTTCAGACCATTATGCGAAGACTATCTTGGATAGTTCAGCATAAAGCGTTGTTATTGTTTAGAGGTAAAATAGTCAATGTAGTAGATCAGTATTGATTTTTCGGACGCGTTGCAGTAACTTTCATATTAAATATTCTGTTTTTAATGTGATATTAATTATTTGATTAATATATTATTATCACAATCTTCCCGAAGGTGTTGTGTAAAAGAATATCAGTCAGTGGACAATAGAGAATGTTTTAAATATTGAAGTTCTCATAGGGTTGTTGGTCATCTCTTTTCTTTAATATTCATGAACTCGATTGAAACCGCAAATGACGAAAACTTTTAGGTTGCAAAGAACAATCTTCCAATTATTATATCGAACATTTTGCCAAGAGTGCTTCCAACCAAAAATTTGGGGGGTCACTCATTTTTCAAAAATATTTCGAATGCCGATACGTGATTACATTTTTATTTTATTTTTATTTGTCAATATGAGTGAACAATTTTGGTCATTACATCTACTTCTCCGATTTCTTCACAAATTTGTTTCTTATAAAAACTTATTTTTTACAAGTTCATGAAATAGGGGGGGAATTCGACCACTGGGCGACCACTAGTAAAATAATAAAACAGTGAATTAGTTACTTTTAAAATATATTACGAGCTGTACATTTTTATAGCTCATAATTTTCTATAATACTCTAATTTCACTTGTAAACACATCACCACGTTTAAAAATAAAAATGTAAAAATTTACTCATCTTTCTTAATTAAACTTTTCTATAGTATTTGACTCTTTAAATACGCATTTTGTCCATTTAAAAAATTCTAGTAAGCTATCATGAATGTTCAAATTGATGGTAGAATAGAACTAATCAGTAGGGCCGACATGTTACCTCCATTATTACTGGAAGTTCTGGTGAGTAGCTCCAAAGTATTTAATGCTGAACATTAACCCGGACAGTCCTGACCCCATAAATCTTCAGACTTTAAAGGATTCTGCCGATTCGCATGGATGCATTTCCTTTGCCATAGTCGTACTATCTTCATTAATTTCCTCACGAGTTTGTCTTCTAAGGGAGGTTTTCCTCGCAGAGATTCTTCTGAGGGTATCATTCGAAGAGATAATGACTTTAGTGATTCTCTATTACTATTTGATAGCCAATGTGGCCCACCAATTCTTCGTCGTTGATTATTTCACTGATATGTGTTCAATAGGCTTAATACGTAGGGCAGCCTTAACTTAACCATTTTTTAGGTTCTGAAGTAATCACTTATGAATCTCATTTATCTGTGGAACGTTTGCGACGGTGATCGTCATTTATTTAAGGCCATAATTACTAAAGTTATTTTTGTCGCTGTTAAAACCTGGAGCATCTTCCTTGCCATGATCCATATCTGTTTTAGGCACATTTCTATCTTTTCTATTTGTTCTCCGTGTATAAGATTTTTTCCGAAAGTGAAGCTTACGAGTGCTGGGGGCCCTTGTCAACGGAAGTTCCTCGTCCAATATTTCAGTACATTGTAACTGAAATTACTCTGTGTAATGAATTTCGTGCTTACTAGGTCAGTTATGTGTCACTAAGACATTATGTCTGTTGTTGGCTTCACCTAACGGTAGGTTTAAATACGTCTCACTTGAATTAACATGAACTGACAAGTGAGGGTTCGCCGCTGGACGTTGTTGTCAAATGGCTGGATTTGAGATGATCCCAAAGCTCTGAGTTTGACCATGGATGCAGCAGCTCTACTTTAGAAGAGGATGTGGCTCTTCTTATCATCGCATAATGCCTGTCTAGTTATTCTCCTGATTGCGGGTGGATAGGTAACTAATTTTGCAATTTCTGGATAGTAAGTGTTGTGGCTGACTTAAAATATTTACTTAAACTGACATACGCACCCACTGCAGTAACAAACGATTCTGACATTATTTTCTTGTGTACAAATACCTTTCCTATCTCGGACAACAACTTATGGAACATGTTTTTCATTTGGTTGTTTACCCTTGGGTATTCACTCTCTATAGAACAGTTTACCCTGTCACTGGGTAGCAGATTTTTCTGATTTTGGGTAACTCTGAAGCCATTGATAAAATTTTGAAATGCAAACTGCTCTCTAAATTCGTCTAGTAAGTATGAGTATGCTCGCTGTATCAAACGTGGAATTTCAGCTGTAAATTCCCTATACTATGTTGTTAGTGTACCGACTTAAACTTGGTAAACTTGTGAAGATTGATTGCCATACCTTCGGCTGATGAGTGAAATCACTTGGTTAAAACCTAACTGATGTTCTGCTCGGTTTATTTGGAGTAGTACAGGAGTAGAACCTGTCACTAGTATTGGGGCCCTTTTGTCTTTATCCAGTGGCTATAGCATCTGCTCCAAGCTGTCTTTTGTACATAAACCAGGAAAAACTGCCATCGAAATTACGGGTTTTTACAAGAACGCCTGTACTAACTAGTGCACTTTGATGATTTGATTAGTAAAACTAATTAAATTTCAATATTTACCTCTTCTATTTCTGATTTCAATTATGCTATTTTATTATTATCTATTTCGTTACGTTGTTATATTTCCTAGAATTATTTTTATTGAAGTTTCGTCAAATTATGTTGCAAATTTTTAAATAGTTTTCGTTTATCGGTTCACTTAACCCCTACATTTTAATTAAAGTTTATTGTTTTTGTCTTCAGAGTTGCTCCTCCTCTCTCACTAATAATGCAGTTTCGTTTTCTACGTCTCAAGTTTCATACAGGGAATTTATTAACTGATTTTGAATTTGAATTTATTTTAGTTTCATTCTGTTCCCTATTCATCATCATCATCAGTGCTTTATGGTCCAACGTCTTTGCAACTTTTATTCCATATTTTTTCCTCCTTTCGCATATTCACCATTATTTTTTTTTGACCCATTCTCCCGGGCGATATTTCACTATACTCAAATATATTCAAGTTTTCAGAATCTTACTTTTAAAGCTATACCGGGTGACCTAAGAAAGTATCTTATATCTCTTATAAAGTTTGCCAATTTTTAGACTCGTACGCCATCTTGTTTGTAAAACTGATTTTAAAGATATGACCCTGACCCCATCAATTGTATTTTTTTCAGGTTCAACATAATTTAAATATGTTCATAAATAAAAAAGTTTGTACATGAAAATAAAATTCAGTTTTTTGGTCAACCCTATACATAGATAATAATAACTAAATCGGTAAAAACATCTGATCTGTAGTAAAGACGAATTATGAAGGTCACTCTCATTTGTTTACTTCTGAGCATGTATCTACAATAAGATTAATATATAAGATATAACAAGTGCTATTTATTCCAAGAATTGTTTGCAGTATTGCTGAAACGTGCTTTGAGCGCTAGAATGAAGATTTCAATATCTGGTGGTTATAAATCGTTCAACTACAGAGCTGAAATTTTTAAATCCTACTAATATTATAAATCTGAAAGTTTAGATGTATGGAAATTTGGTTGGATGTTTGTTATGTTTTCAGACAAAAACAGTACGGATTTGTTTCATATTTGGCACACTGATAGTTTGTAACCTGGATTATCACATGAATACTTTTTATATATGATAATAGTTAAAACACTATTGTAAAAAAAATTGAACTGAATCAGCCGATACTTGTTAGAAATTCATACTGAACTATTAATAGTTTAATAACACGTTCCTCTCTTAATAATCATGTCATTCACCTGTCATGATAAAGTTATATAAGCAAAGTCAATAGCTCAATAACTACTTTTTGGTTGGTGGTGTGGTGTTCAAATCTTATATGGCAAATTTGTTTTATTAAAATAAAGTATAAAATCTTCTATTTTGTATCTACTACTGATAATACTGTAAATTTGAAAGTTTGTACGGACGGATGGATATTTACTATATTTTCACACAAAAACGATTGAATGATTTTTGAAGAAATTTGGCACACAAATAGTTTGTACCTGGATTATCATATAGGATACTTTTAATTCCGGTAAATGCCACATCTTAGGAGTATACAGGATATAATATACACGATATAATGTTTGGATGAGTGGATTTTTGTCTCCACATTACGTAATAACCGGAGCGGATGAAATTTACCACGCAGATAGTTTCTTAATCTGGGTTAACACATATACTACTTTTTATTCCGGTATTTTCCATAGTTTAGCAGTATGCAGGGTATAAGGTAAAGAATGAAAAAATACAGAATGAAGCATCTGTAGCAGTATAAAATGGTAGTAGTATTATTGGTATATCTCCATTTCTCGAAAATGAGTACGCCCAGGCTTTGCCGGCAAAGAATTATACAACATTAAGGTGAGTGTAACTGTACTTGGTGTTAGTTATTTTTACTAACTGTGCTACTCTATTGAGTAGGCTAGAGGTTGAAATATAGAGGGTGGTGTAGACAAACTATAAGTATATAGGTCTACACATAATGTTTAAAAAATTCGAGGTAAGAGGGTAGGCAATGTTTAGGTGGAAGTATTAATGAACTGAAGGTAAGTACTGTATAATAGAGGATGTAAGTATGCAGAATCCAAGTTCTGTTTTAAGATTTCAGACAAGAGTGTCCGAAAACGCCCTTTGACATTTGTTGACAATGAGGATGTCTATTTTTTGTTAGTAATGTTTGGATGGGGTCCAATAAAATGACTGTAAGGAAGTGTTAGTAAAATAAGTATCCATAATGGAAGTTTAGAAGGTGCAAAAATACAAACGTTGGTAGTAAACAAAGCGTGTGTATACAGGGTACATATACAGGGTGAAATATATGCTTTAGTATGCGGGTTGTAATTGAGAAAATTGTAAAGGTCGCGAAATAATTTGAGATAAGAGCATCAGACATCGCCCTTTGAGATGGCCATTAAAGAGCACACCCATCCTTTGGGATGGAAGCAGAGTTAGTAAACAGAGTAGTATACATGGTGTAAGTATACAGGAACAACTATACAAGGTGAGTATATGCAGTCTTTAGGGTGTAAGTAAATAGTGTGTAAATATACTACTGTAGTTTATAGAGTGTAAGGGGTATCGGATGCAAGGTGAAGTATATGCAGTAATATGCGTGCTATAAATGTATAGGACGTAAGTATACAGAATAGCAGATGTTCGTAACCAGGGTGAAGGTGAATCTTCTGTATAATTATATAAGGTGTAAGTATACAGGGTGAGATATTAGGAGCTATATATATATATATATATATATATATATATATATATATATATATATAGAAAATGTACATGGTATTAGTATACAGGGTGTATCAAAATTTTACTTCATTAACCAAGTCCCAACAATAAAAACCAAATGCCTGTTTCAAGTATATTTCACATGCCCTAAGCGTGTTAAGTCGCGGGTAACGCTAGTAATACCAAAATAAACATATTTCTGATAAAACCCATTATCCCAAAATGTAGCAACTGTGTAAAAATTGTGACAAAAATGAGGATTCTAGTATTACAAAATCCCATTTTTAATGAACGGAAAAACTGAGCCATAGACACGTATTTAATACTCTTGGCTGAACAAGCCGAAAAACATTTTTATGATGTTACATAAAACTACGAACACGTGATCCTTTCTTTTCGTTCTCACTTCGTTAAAATATACTGCTCCAGCAGAATCTTCAAACAAATAAAAAAAAAATGGCTGATCGTTATCCTGTTCTCTTTGTTCCAATACGCTTGAAGCTATACGAGATTTGGTACATGACATTATTGTTTGTGTAATATAGAACGAACAGTGAAGCGGTGGATATATAAACGTAGAGACGTTTCGTTAAATAAATAGAGAGCTCGGGGTTCGGATGAATATTCATACTCAGACGTGTGGTTTAAAAATTAGGGTAAATTATACTCTAGTTGTGTCAAAGGGGGTTCCCTAATATATATATATATATATATATATATATATATATATATATATATATATATATATAGTAAAAGAGAATTTTAAATCAGACATATTTGTATAACAGTGTCAAGTTTACACAGAAGTGTAACATGTTTTGGTTAAAAAATTGCGACTTTTGTTAACGCAGATAAAAAAGGTGAAATGAAGTTTTAATATCAAATGTTATATAGATCAGCAATGCCATGAGCATGACAAAGCAAATGGAGAATAGGATAAAACATTTAAAAAATAACAAGCGACTTCCAGGTTGAAAATAATTATGAAAAATACAACCCTACAGTATAAATAACACATTCAATGTTGTTAGGTACCTACACAAAGTAATAAATGTAAACATTAAAAGGTGCTTACTCTGTACAAATTAATTACCTAACTATCTAGTATATTTTTGAAGTCTGTGCCAAGTAAATCTAAAATCCTGTATTGCGTACTTATCTACAACTTGATCAAACTTGATTATTACTTGGCACCGACTTCAAAAATATACTAGATAATTAGGTAATTAATTTGGAAAGAATAAGCACCTTATAATATTTACATTTATAGCTTTGTGTGTAGGTACCTAACAACATTGAATGTGTTATTTATTCTCTAGGTTTGAATTTTAATAATTGTTTTCAACTTTTTAGTTATACTTAGAAGTTGGTTATATAGTTGTTTAAAATGTGTTATTTTCAGCTTTTTAGTTTTACTGAACTCGTGTGGTTTTTATTCTTTATTTTCAATTTTGTATGTATAACCTTAATAGATCAGGACCGGGTAAGAGTTTACGAACAAAATGAACTGGTACGCGTTGACGTAATAAGCCAAAAATTTGTCTATCTAACTGACCCGACAGACGTTATCTTGTCTAAATGTTTTATAAAGATTGTAATTATTTCTTTTAGTGACATTATATGAAAGTTACAGTAACAGTGTACAGTTCATACAAATATATATATATATATATATATATATATATATATATATATATATATATATATATACATAAAATATATTGTTTCTGGTTAGGGAACCTTCATCAGTTGCGCTTCCCACAATTGAATGTCCTCTCGAACACTTCTTAATGTATTTGATACATTTCGTTAAATTTGAAGACGCGCGAAAATCCTAGATGTCGGTCTTACATCTCGCGTCTTCTATATTTCAGTATCACATATTCATGGACCACACTTAAAAAAAAATTCGATCAGCAAACGTCTCTTTCACCCTGTATTCCAGCCATTCTGTTCATACGGCTGCCTATGGGCCACCATATATTTTTTAACTGCCTTCTGTAGGATATAATGGTTGAAATATATTCAACCATCACATATATGCAACGTCTTTTAGGCCCCCTATAAATCATTCATTTCTCTATTTTTTATTATCAATATGTATAATAATATCCTCTCCACCCTATATTGTAACTTAGGCTACGTAATAAAGCATTTTTACATCACATTGTATAACTATTCTAGTTAGCATATATTTCATCCACCCTGTATATAAACCTACTTATTGCCACCCAGTATAACTTTTTCAACAACCATGTAGAACTGTAATTTCATTCCAACCCATATTCTTAGCACCTTGTAAATTAAACTGCTTAAGGTCTACCTTATAGGTACGGCTTTATTTTAACATTTTTAGCCACCCTATTTAACATCTATTTTACTGCGCCCTATAATTTCATTATCATATATATTCAACAATTGATGTCTACCTTATATAATTTTTTTTTCTTATGTACGTGTAGGTATGTGTACCTTGTCTTGTCAATCATAACAGTCTAACAACACTTCCCAAAACTCTATATTAAAATGAACTTTTAATATTATTGACTACTCTTATCTTACCGTGTTGAACAATTACTTCACAAAAAGTTCACTGTATAATTGAATCTGCTGTGAAATTTACACTAAGAAATGATAAATTAGTTATCTGTGTTATTGTTATTGCTGCTATCAGTTTAGTTTGTGGTTTGTTTGCTATAACTAAACACCCTGTGTATAATCTCACCAAATAGTGAGCTAGACATGTGTTGTCACTGAATTTTCTATTATGCCAGGTATACAAAGAAAATGAACTTGGTACTCATTGAATTCAGGAGCCAACAATACTATACTCTACTATACTATACTATGCTATAGGTAATATACTACCTATATGCTTGGGATGTACAAAGAAAATTTTCTCGCAATTAGAAGTTCCAGCACCTGCAATTCCCGCCCTATTACGTTACAATTAAAATATTTATGAGGAAATGTCAATAACGTCACTTCGATAGAATTTTTGATAAGAATATTGGACTTTTCGGCGATTTTATGCAAAACTGTAAGTTGCAAGTCGAAGGAAAGTATATGAGATCACCTAGGGATCTTCTACAATAGGTTACACCTTAATAAACTATACACATCGATAAGAGGTTTTGTTCAGTCACCAATTTCACCACTTTACCAACTGAATTTTCCCAAATTTCAAGTTTCACCAATCCGGATATATACTTTATTAAACAAGATAATAATTGTTCAAATCGGTGCACAACAGGAGAAGAAATCAGGTAACATATATACAAAAAAAAACGCACCGAATTGATAACCTCCTCCTTTTTGGAAGCCGGTTAAAAAGACATTTTCTGAATTACTTATTTAGCTTTTTGAGAAATACGTTTCTTAATTCTATTGTTTTTTACTTTTCAATATTTTAAGATGTATCAAAACAGCTGAAGCCAAATAAATGTTTGTAAAAGTAAGTATTTGAAAAAGGAAGAAGTCAATAAGTACGAGAATATACAAAAATTAAGAAATGGCTGTAGTCAGCGATATAGACCGAGACTGAGACAGAATATTTCAACGTAGGTAAGTAAATTATACGAAACACAATTGTATAATACGCGATAATAGTTGAAAACTTCCGGATTAGGAAAGAAATATTCATTTTACTTAATTTACTAAACAAAGTCATGGATCCAGAAGTAAAGAAGCAATCAAACAAAACTCAACAAATGTGGGACTAATACTTTTATTTCCTTTCATAAGCTGCTTTTTACAAAGAATATTAAAAATAATTTATATTTAATAAAGAACCGACTTCAGGTGACTTAAAATAAAAACAGTTTAGAAACTCATCCTCATTACTCAACTGCTTCTGACAATTTTTAAAGCCTTTTATATAACTGTAATTATTCTCCGTTCTATAACGCAAAAATCCACTCTGTATAACTATAGTTTTACTCCACTCTTATTTCAACCACCTTGTATACGCAACTAAATATTTGCTACCCAATACAATATTTTTAGAACACCCTGTATAACTAATTCAAGTCCGAGTTATATTTCAATCATCAAACAACTGCTTATGTATCACCTAATATTACATGCACGCACGCACACACCTTCAACCGTATTCCACACAGAAGAAATCGCCGGAATAACAAATTTTCCTTGAAATAAGCTAATGGGATATTTTCTGCAATTTCACTGTAACTGTAACTTAACTTCGTTTCAAAAATAAACTGACTTCAAACGCATCAAAATGAAAATCATTACAAACACCCTAGGTATTTATTATGTAAATTTGACATTTACCATGATGTTTACAGTTTTTGTGCATATAATTTTCTGATTTTCAGAAAAATGATATGTTATACATTATAGAAAAATGTACGGAATCAAGCTGGAACATATCTTTGTATAATACAATTTATAATATTCAAACTGCGTGAGCAGTTTTAGAGAAAACAGTGAAGATTCATTGAAAATCGCTGAAATCTAGTCCCTTATTTACTTTTTTTTCTGATTTTCTCGAAAACCGTAAATCTCATATTATAGACAATTTAATTTATGGGACCTTTCTGTAATGTTCCTTAATATAATGTAGTATAAATCATCAAAATTACCCAAGCCGTTTTTGAATAATCGCTCGACGCATACATAAAAAAAGGTTGCATATGAACTGATAACCTCCTCCTTTTTGGTAGTCGGTTAAAAAGAACGGCAGGCATTTGAGATTGAGTTCTTACGAACTACACTTCCCGTTTCTTGTTATCTCACTGACTCTGTTTCTTTCTTGTTGTGCCATTCTAGGTAATGGATATAAATTTCAGATGAATTAAAATAAATGTCACTGTTTTGTGTCGACTCAAGTATTAATCCTATTGTGTAATTTAATTCTTAATTTAAATATACCTGCACTGTAACAAATGACGTGTAAGTTAATTTAAATTTTTAATACACTTGATAAAATTTCTTTAAAAACAGTTACAATTATATATCACTCAGTTTGTAATCTAACAAATGTTTAATGAAGAAAGACTTTAAAAGCTCTATTCGTCATTTAAGATACAACTTTGGATTCTTTTCCCTTTTTGTCATTTAAAATTGTTTTTGCACCATTGTTTTCACCATCATCTGGAAAAATGTTCTTTACAAACACATCTGCTGCTCCTTGAAAATCATTTGTTAATATTATTTCATTCTACTTTTAGCCCTTCTGGAGCACTGTAGATCGATTTATATAACATATATATTTAATATTACAGCGACTACCAAACGCCAAACCATATTAAGTTTTAAAATAATACGTTCGAAAAAAAAATTACATTACACTAATTTCACCCATATTTACATTTATAGACTAATTCACGTTATCCGAAATGAAACAGGATGGCTAAACGAATCAAAGATACATTTCTATTATAGGTAGATTTTTAAAAAATATATTTTTGCTATATTCAGCGAGTCCCAAATATAAGAAACATCACGGTTGCATTTTATTCATAGGATAACTTTTTTCAAAATTGATTCGTTTAGTCGTGATATTTTGTGACAAATAAGGGGAATAAACCCGTATAAGTAGTAAACGTGCAGCGATGAGATCAGTCACTCGGAGCCCAATAGTTGCTTCGTGAAAATAGGAGCACTTTTCGTAATAGCTATAGCATTGCGATCATTCCACCTTTTTACTACACCGTGGTAAATAATTTCTTATATTCATTTTACATCTCGAAACAAATAAAATTTCAAGTTATGCCTTTCATTCCCATACTCATCTATTTACATGTGTGTAAGTGTTAAGAAGCTTTGGTTTCTATAATTATCATTAACAACATTAGTTGTGGCTTATTTAGTTCGTTTTTTAGCACTTCTTGGGAAATTACATCACATCACTTTGGTGACCTACTTGAGGATAAACTGTTATAAAAAATTCTTTCAACGCAAATGGAAGATCTTATAAAAATTTCATTTCATTTTTCTAGCATTACATTTGTATAAGCTGAACCTTTCAAGACTTTAAAGTAAAAAGTGCTGATTGGGCCATTTTTGGATGGGTAAAAAGTTATGTGTTTTCATATTAATTTAAGACACAAAATAAAGTTGTCGTGAGAGTCGTTACATATGCTTATATAAATATATTGGGATATAAGGCGGTGTAGATTACAATTATACATATGTTAGGAAACAAATCTAAACGTTCAGCCTGTTTAGATTATTGAGTGGAGGGCAATTATAGTTATATAGGGTAGTTAGAAAAAATAATTATATAGGGCAGCCTATTAGTGGTTCCATTTACAGGGTACTTGGAATAGAAGGGGCAGTAGAATCACAGTTAAGCAGGGTGGTGTAAAAAACATTATACAGCGATACATATACAGGTATGTTGGAAATTGCTGGAGAAGAATTGTACTAATACACTGTGGTTTAAAAATGATACATTTTGTAGCGATAAGCAGTTGCATATATTGGAAAGATGCAACACAGGGTGAGTGGAATTATAGTTATACAGGGTGATTAGAAAATATATGAGAAAAAGAAATGATTTATAGAGCTGCTACCATGAGTTGCAGATATTTAATTATTGAAATATAGGGCGTACTAAAATTATAGTTACAGAAGGTAGTTAAAAAAATTTAGAGACTATTAAGAAACTAAAAGTGTTAATATAGCCCATTAGTGATTGATAATACAGGGTTCATGAAAAAAAGGGAGCAGTAGAATTACAATTATACCGGGTGTGCAAAAATATACAGGGACGCGTATACAGGGTGGTCTAAATATGTGCTGGAGTAGGGTTAAAGTTGTACAGTGTGGTTTAAAAATATTCGAATAAAAATGCAACTTTTCGTATCCCACAAGCAGTTGCATATATTGGATCGATGCAATATAGTCTGAGAGGAATTAAAGTTATACAGGGTAATTACAAAAAAAGTTAGAAAAGGAAATGGTTTATTGTGTAGCCCATCACGAGTTGCATATATTTATGATGATTGAAATATAGTTATAGAAGATAGTTAAAAAAAATTAGAAACAAGAAGAGTAAATATGGTGGCTCATATGCAGTAGCATATATAGAATGCTTGGAGTGGAATTATAGTTTTACCGGGTTAAAAAAATATGATGCGTGGTCCATGAGCAGTTGTAGATATAGGGTAGTTAAAATATAGTCCAGAGTGGAATTACTATATTTACATATGGTGGTTAGAAAAATGTTTTTTATATTGGGTAGTCCATTAGCGGTTATATATAGAGGGTCGTGGAAATATATTATGAGGTGGAATTATTATAATGAGTTGTTTAATAAAAGTTAAAGAATTGAAATTAAACTGAAACATTTCATCTTGAGAAAAAAATAGTTTATACAGCAACTGTCCCATTATATGGATATATGTACCAAAATGATGAATCCTTAAATTTTAGAGTAAAGTTCGGTCACCCATGTACTATTTATTAAATATACAAATGGAAATTGAATAAATATTAGTAATAAATTAAAACAGATGATTTTGCAATTTCTAGATATACGATTTCTACTTCATAACTATTCAATATTTTCAAATTGAATTGTCATATACCTTTATTCTATTTTCTATATTATTCTACCGGTTAAAAGCTGAATTATTTAATTCTAAGAAATTTCGTGGTAACTAAATTTTTGTGATTAATTTCCACTTACTGTCTCTTTTCATATTGAATTGAGAATTATGAATTTCAACACAAATAAAGTCCTATTAAATATACGTGAACAATAAGTTCAATTTCATTACTCATTGACGCAATTCGACGACCAGAGGCGATTCTAGTAATAATAATTGAGAACACACATCTCATTACATATGTTGTTACTTAGGAAATACCTACATAAAAGAACTATAATAAATAATCCCATAATTAGAACTGTTAGGTACCCACACACAAAATTACCGTGGATATCCAATGTTTATGAAAAAACTCAAACGAAGAATTTTCAAAACAATTTTATTTACTACAGCAGCAGAAAACACTCTCATGCATCAATATGTTGCATATTATCTTTTTCAGAGAAAAATAAAATGAAATACTCAACTAACAGATAGATTATATCAAACATAAACAGTCAGAAAATATCAATTAGCAAAAACTTTGCTGCTCAGTAATGAATGAAGTAATAACTGGTATCTGCGAACAGTTTCAATGAAGCGACAAAACGGAGTTCTGGGTATAATTCTGAACCATCAAAAGCGGATAATAATTTCTGATAAACCCACAAATACTCCGTCACTCACACAATAATGCCAAACAAACAAAAAGCGAATGTCCTTCAGCCTCCGTGCCTAACTTTCTCAAAAAGTTCCACAACTAAGCTGAAAGTTGTTGTACATAAAGTTGACCATATGTCATATGTTATTAGTTTAGAGCTGCTGGTATATTCGACTTTCGCAAAGCCACGTTTAATCCTCTAACTTGTTAGAGACGGCATCTCCAAAGTTTTGAGGTTACACAAACTGTTTGCAGTCCTGCTGGTGAAATGTACAATGTACTTCTACTGCTATTCATTTAACTCTGAAGCACTTGCCTTTATCGCTACAAACAGATGTCTTTGTGTACCGGTGAAATAGAGAAATGTGTATCGTACATTAGGAAAACTAATTTTGTAATAAAGTTTGAGTTTATTTGAGAGCTACAAGCACTGTATGTTAAGATTATAATAATCTTAATTTTGCATGAGGAATTGTAATTTAGAACTGCCTTTGTATACTATATAATGATGTTTAATTAAAGCATTTTATCACTAAGCTATTTTGACTGTCTTATGCCTCTGGTTATGCCTGTCAGTTAGTATTTAAGAACTAGAGAGAAAATCTTAGACCAACTTGTGGTAGAGCTGTGTAATAATGAGAATTAACATGGATTCGTCAATCTATAAAATGATTGTCGTCGACATGAGAACTGTTATGTAACGTAAATCTGCCGTACCATTGTTGGTTACTAATGTCAAAATAAAAACTTTCTTCTATAAAGTAACTGCAACTGACATTACGACGATTATGTATTAGGAATTTGCCATAATTCAGATTAGATTAGTAATCCCCTAGTTTTAAGTTTAAATATTCCCCAAACTCTTCAATATTGAAGTATAGTCAATATTTGGTCTCCTAAACATCTATTTTCAACTGATCTCTTTTTTTATATTATTTCATGACTAACCAAACAAAACATTCAGTTTTTGATTCTAATTAAACCAGATTACACACCTTTGATCATTTCTCAACCTTTATTCCACCCCTATATAACTATTTTAGATTATTACTCTCTAATCTTAATTTCATGAGACTTTCTTTCGATATTAATATATTTTTGTGTAAATATAACAGTAATTTAGAAACAAATCTCAATAACAGGAATATTTTAGTTTTTGAGTAGATCACTAACCCAAGAACCAGAAAATAGGGAGCTTGCAGGACATTACATGCATCCATATTAGAATGTATCGTCATAAATGTTAAATAGCTGATACTAATGGGCCCGTCCCAAACTAACGAAAAACCCAATTCCCAATTGATATATACGGGTTTAATTCAAAACATCACTGAAAATCACATCTAAATTGATTTAATCATTACTGATATCAGCCTGTACGAATACAGACAAAAACAACTTACATATAGAGATCAGTGCCATGTAAACTGTTCTTGATAGTATCGAAAGCAAATGTCTTATAAACAATAGAAAACATCGCTGTTGGCTTTCAAGAGACTACTCGATTTATATTTTTTTGGAAACTCGTTTATTTTGGAAAACATGGACTGTCATGCATATATCTGTGAAACTTCAAGACCTTTAGAAGTACGGAAAAGGTAATTTAAATATAACATTTCTAGAAGACAAGTGGACAAATCAAATTTGGCCAACCATGTATTAACCAACATCGGCACCTATAGGATAGACTAGTATAAAACGAAGATCTTGTTGAAACAAGACAATTTAAAAACCAGCTGTATGATGATAAACAACGTGGAAATTGGAGCAATGTAAATTGATCCCGAATTGGGTTCTAAAAAATACTGCTAGAAGAGCAAAACAGCGGTATCCCCAGTATCGAGTCATTGTCACACGACAAATTTTCAATGTCAGCATTTTTGACAAACAAGAAAATCAGCATTAAAGCCAAACAGAATTAGAATAAACCTGGAACTACAATACAAAGAGATTGACAACGACTCCAGAGTGGAAGTTGAAATATTTCTAAACGTAGATAAGTAGCACATAATATACAAAACAATATTTATATACTGGAATTCTGGTTGATCATTTTGTAGAAATCTCTTTGTCTCAAAGTAACTATAAGGAAGAAATTCTCTACGGACAGCCAGTAATCCCGGCCATTCTTCGAAATTGCACTTTGTTCCCCATTTACAATTTTCAAACACTTATCTGCCGAAGAAAAATCTGAGGAGAGAAAACCCTAATGAACAGGCAAAATGATTGAAATTAATGTTGAAAATGAGCTGGGCATGCGGCTTAACTTTTAAGAACTCAGATTAATTTGGCACCATATTTCTATTAATTTGACATATCTGTATTCGCTGATACCTTATCTGTTATACATTTAACCCATAAACTGCCACATTATTGGAAGACCACTTACGAGAATTTTCAGACAGCAACCGATTTTGCTCATAAACTAAATATCATTATATACTCAATATTAATGATTTTAAAACAAATTTAGCTAAGAAGCTAATCCTTAATAGTGAGTACCTACTTGTGTCGTAAAGGTTTGGATCACGTTAAAACATTTTTTGCTAGTTTATGTTCTGTTACTCCTGAAGAAGAATATGAGACGCATACCGTTCTCCTATTAGCACTATGGGAAAATTTTGATGGCTACGAAACAAATAAGTAGCCTATTCAGAAGTATATTATTGTCTTGAATTATAAGGCAGGGAATTGAAAGGATTTCCAATACCGTGAATTGAATAATAATTATGAACCATCGAGCCTTAAGGTTACTTATTTGAATATCGAAGAAAAGTTTAAAACATGAGGGGCGATTTTCCAATGCATGCATTTAACCCAACATTAAAATTAGAAGTAAACTCATTCACGTACTAGCTCTTATCCTTACTAGAACACTCTAATATTTGAGTATTAGTGTGAGACGGTTTAAACAATTTTAAAATGTGCGTGAGAGAGAAGATTATTAGAAATAGCCGCTGCATTTAGGCTCTTTCATCATTGAGAACGTCAACTACAGATCTGGGCAAAATGTCGGTTATGTTTATTCTACGTCTATCTATAAAATATATAGTTATCGTCGAATAATGACGAGGTCCAAATCTGGGATTAAAACTTATAACATCATAACTGTCTACGTTGTAATCGGGCATAAATTTGGGAAGAACCGATCGAACAAAATTTTTATTTTTTAGTTTTTATATTAAAATTAGACATTTAAATTCAAACGTTCAAAATCATCGTTATTACAAAACTATGTAGATTCACTAATAGGCTACTGCTTAAATATATCAGAAACGGTTTGAGGCATTTAATCGACCCTAAGCCAAGAATACTGCCTTAATCCGCACAGTTGAAAATCATTCAAACATTATTGATGTAATAGTGTTCCTGATCAGTATTTTTTAAGGTCGCATCTAACACATTAAGTTTTCAATATGCTTGCTTCACTTACCTTTACGTCTAGTTAGTTGAACAAAAAGTTTTAGGTGGAAATTACGCGATAATTTACGTTTAACTGCTGGTAATGGTAATTAGTTAGACAGGTAAATACTCAAAAAATAAAATAAATTTAAACTTTTCGTGTTCTCTAAGCGTCGTAAATGTGCAATTAAAAATTGTACCTACTAGAACAAAGAAATAAAAACAGAAATCACGCAAGTGCCCGAAACCAACTCAAATTGTTTGTAGCGTGTACAAAAATAACAGCAAGGTTTATGGCAAAACGTACGGCGGCCTGCCAAACTCAAACGCAATGATTGCGCTCTGAGAAAGTGCCTCTATTAGGGTTTAACGCCGCCAGAGGCAATTGCCCCAGTACATGAGCATGAAACCATTTTATTATTGGCATATATTATACTACTTATTATATTACAAAATAAAGAAAATAGAAAAAATATGAGAACTACAATTCAAATGAAAAGGAGTCAGTCTCAGTCATATAGCTTTTTAGAAACACTGCACGCAACATTAATTAATGCCTATCGGTCGTCTGATGTGATAATTCCAGTGAGTAATATACAGAGTATTCCATATCAAACTAGCCACCTTGAATATCTTGGTTATTTTCAAAACTATTGCAAGTTAGAAAAAACAGGTCGATTTTTGTTTCGAGGGGGGAATTTTTACAGGTGAGTTAACGCTTGTGCGCATTCAACATAAACAGCCCCCTTCAATGACCTTGACATTTGAGATAGGGAAAATAAGTGTTGTCGTATATCATTTGAAAGCCCCTTTTACGGACTATACCGCCATAATAAAAATTTTTATTGCAATTTCTGTTCATGTAATAATAAAAGTGTATTAAAAAAACGAATTTACAGTACAATACAATGCCTCTAAAGCAAATGTTCAAAGTGTCTTCCATTGACTTCCGTACAATAGTACAACCTTGACTGAAAGCCGTCTCTGACATGGTTCAGCATAGTCGGTGGTATCTGATGATTATAATTCGTTGGCGTAGTTCGTCCAAATTCTCAGGCTGTCATAAAAATTTTGGATTTAACGTGTCCCCACAAAAAAAAATCCAAAGCGTTCAGATCAGGTGATCGGGAAGGCCATTATATAGGACCTCTTCTTCCAATCCAGCGACCAGGGTATTCCAAATCGAGGTATTGATGAACTGGTGCCGGGTACTGATGAGGAGCTCCATCTTGTTGGAAATGCAATTGCTCTTCATGTAGTAGAGGATAGTTTTCTAATTTTTCTATTATCAAGGCATTAGTATCATTTTCCAATATATTGTGATAAATTTCACCATTTAAATTACCAGGAATAAACAGGGGTCCAATTAGATGATTTCCCAAAATTCCTGCCCAAACGTTTAGTTTTACCGGATGTTGACTATGAGCTTCTCAAAATAAATGAGGATTTGTATCGCTCCAAAATCTACAGTTATATTGGTTAACCTCCTCATGAAGTGAAGTAGTGCACTCATCCGAAAAGCAAACATTGTACAAGAAATTCGGGTTTTCGATCATACGCTGGGTCATAATTTCGCAAAACTGTTGCCTTCGATCCCAATCATGCTCATTCAATTCATGAAGTAATTTAATTTTGTACTGATGGAATTTGTACTTATGCAAAATTCTAAAAAATATTAGTTTTGCTAACATCGGAAGCTGCAGAGATTTGCTGGACAGACTGCGTTTTTGGTATAAGTTGCACATGGCCCAATGTAGCCACAGCTACCCCTTCATCATTTACAATTCCAATGGGACCTCTTTTTTTATTCATTACTGAGCCCGTTTCAACAAATTTTAAAATCAACATTTATGACGAACATTACGTTCGGGATGGTTTTGGTTAAAAACCCTTGCAGCAGATCGAGCACAATTTTGATTTTGGTAATAACGACTTACCAGCTCAACACGTTCTTGCAATGTGTATACCACAATTATTTTTTAAATTTTCAACAAATCAGTAAAGTAAAAACTAGACAGATAAATGTACAATACTTCAAATGATCGAATAAAGGTCAGAACAGATAAACAATCTTGCTGTAAATATCAGCAAAAAATAATGTAAAATAAATGAATGTTTACATTTAATGTTTTTCTTGTATTGTGTGCTATTACAGGGTGCGGCAGTGAAACAGGATGGTTTAAGAGCTTACTATACAAGAACTTCTTTTTAATACTTTTTAATTCAGTAAAAACTTTTAATTTAATAATCTGATTTTACTACTAGGTTCGTTGATATAAGACAACACCTATTTTCCCTATCTCAAATCTCAAGGTCATTGAATTGGCCTGTTTATGTTGAATGCGCGCAAGCGCTAATTCACCTCACAAAATTTCCCCCTTGAAACAAAAATCGACCTATTTTTTCTTATTGCAATAGTTTTGAAAATAACCAAGATATTCAAGGTGGCTCATTTGAGATGGAATACCCTGTATAGTTACTCATTGAATAATTCCTATTATATATAGGATGCCTAAGTTGTAGACCATTACTTAACTTGTAGGGGGCATTTGAAATTTTTATCATATTAGGAATTGTTCTTGTTTATTGATTTACCAAGAAAGAGCAGCTAGTGATTAAACAGCCCCTTAAAATAAAAATAATTTTATATACAATTTACCAAACTATTCGATTCTGGGTATTTTTGGACGCTGAAATCTTACTAAAATATCTCCATCCACTAAATTAGATATTATAACGTTTTCGGGTAACTATAACTAATTTTTATTATGTTTTTATATTTGGGGTAGTCTTTACTGGCCATCTATAAATTACATCACACGAATTTTAGGACTTTTGAACATTTTTATAATCCCTCCTCCTGATGTGACGTCATACATTTTCTTAAATTTATGCATGTATTTAAAAATAATCGAGATAAAACTGTTATTTATTTTTTACTTATTTTTATTAAATACCCCAATAAAATCAACATAAAGTTGAATATTTCAGATAACCAAAAAAAAACAAACGACTAAATTAATCTCTTTTTGTTCATTTTAAAATTACTTAATAAGTTAAAAATATTAAAATAATTGCACTAAGAAACCTATAACTTGCACACGGTAAAAGTCAATCGTCAAAGTCAAGTAAACAATAATAAGTTTAATATGTTGCATGGGAGATAATCTCATAGCGAGAATGCTAAATTATTAATAAATATAGATCAAGTTCGTAAATGTTTAAAGTCTAAATTTCGCGTTATAGTATTTTAAATTTTAACATGTGACGTCACAAAGGTTTGCAACCTCCCTGCTCCTTGTCACACTGTGTCACTTTTCGGTAATACCCTCCCTCCTCATTAACGTGTGACATAATTAATGGATGACCCCTTACCTCACAAATGAGAGCGCGTTTCAAATTTATTCGATAAACGCGAGTATTTAATCTCAACTCAAAATCAGTACACTTGAAAATTCCGGTCCTACTCCTTTAGGACCGAATCCAAACAACAGTCTACAGGAAAACTACACTTACGGGAGTATATCTACACTACAATTCTAACGACTCACCAGCAACGAAAACTGGCATCATCAAAACACTAATCAATAGAGTCAAAAATATCTGCAGCACCCCAAAAGTCCTCAATCAAGAACAAGTGAAACTTAGAGAAGACCTTTTTGCGAATGGATATCCGGAAACAAATATTAACAAGGCGTCTGAAGAACTGGACAAACCACATAGGAATGAAGAGGAAATCACGATAGCAAATGTATTACTACCGTATACTAAAGGCTTGTCGGAGAAACTTAGACGAATTGCACACAGATATGGAATCAAAATGATTTTCAATAGCAGCAACATCTAGAGGAGCTTGATTACAAGAACGAGATCGGACACTCCTGCAATACTAAATAACTGTATATACAACATACCTTGTGAATGTGGCAATGTTTCCATTGGAGAGACAAAGCGACTCCTGGACACGAGTTAAGGAACACCGCATAGATATTCAAAGCGCGGAGCTAACGAAGTTTGAGCTAGCTAATCACGCATGGACCGAACACCATAACAACAACTGGGACCAGGCCAGGGTAAGAGGTAAGAGCACTAGTATAAAAGAAAATTTATAGAGACAGCATATATAATTTCGAACGAAAACATAATTAGGGAGCCCTGCGGTCCAAATTAAAAAAAAAATTGGAACCCCTTCTGCGGACACCGCCATTACGTTCGACAACGCTGATTGGACCAGGTGAGACCCAATGACCATGACCGGCGACGCATGACCCGTCAAGTGTATAAATAAGACCCATAATCTCAATTTCCCATCATTCACCTGGTGACGATAGCAGATACAAAGCTATTGAAACGTTGTGAGTTCAACCATTTCAAGACGATGGAAGTCGAAGGACACTTCAAGGAACCAGTAAACTTTTTAGTTACGTCGATTCACATTGTCAAGCATTTTAATTTCAAATTTTTATGTTTCCATATTTTTTTTATACGAGATTACCATCGAGAAATATAGAGTAAAATAAGTATATAGAAAAACAGTCAAATGTTAATAACGGTTCTTAAAGGTATGATTCCGATCCACGCGGCAGAACGCTGTCAGGCTTTAGTTGTCGTCGTATAGATTCCGAAGCCGACAGCAGGCACTGCAGTTGCGTCGCAGCATTACTAACTTTTCTTCAATGTACAGCATAAATAATCAAATATTGTAAGTTTTATTGCAAGAAGAAGAAGGCTAGTGGTTTTGCTAATGCCCGAGGTTTTGTGATTCGAGACAAATTATTATTTTTTTTGTTGCCAAGTAGATGATGTATCGTAAATCGTACCGAAATACTGAATAGCATAAGTATTTAATAAATAATATAAATATACTTAGTGGTTTTATTGAGTTATTGAGAGATCTCTTTCCAAATATTTTTTAATAGCTGCCTGTGTGTAATTATAATTTTTGCAATAATATAAACAAGGCTTTTTTTCTGTGTTCTTTGGGAATAACACCACATAAACTTTAAAGTCTGTATATTTAAAACTCTAAACGTTTCAAGGTCTAAATCAGACCCCGTTTTAAATGGCATTAACACAAATAAACAAGAAATTAAATAATAAAAGCATTCCTAATAAAAAATTTAGGAATCACAATTTGTCATTAATGTTTGACACTCAAACTGATGTACCTAAGAAATTTACTGCATATTTGATATATACAGGGTATCACTAAAAATTCTAAAGATCATGTGAAATAACAAAGCTTCTTTCAAATTGGAAGAATTTGAAAGTTATCTTTAGAATTTCATGTGGCGTTCCCAGAAAACAAATAATTTATTTTGACACTAAATTAATACAATTTTCATTTTCTTCATTTAAAACACGTTTATAATGTCTACCTGCAACGGCAGTACTGTGATTGTACGGTAGTGCAGTCTACCGCTTCTCAGCAAAACAGGTGACGTCCTGTCGCACGGCAGTTGCAGTTATATGTCGGAATCGGTTTCATACAAATTAATACTGCAAAGTATTGCCGTCTGCTGCCGCAGCACACGCTGTTACCGTCTGTCGTTGCCGTCTGCCGCGTGGATCGGAATCGTACCTTATAATACTTACGAGTGAGTCAGAAATAATGACATCCGAAAACTAACATTGAAACTATCTTAAAGTTGCTAAGAACAACAAGATACTGGAATAAACAAGTGGAAAAGATTGAGGACTAAAGATTGGTAATATGCACTAAACGACTGCACCCAATCACAATAATAAAATACCATATAGTATTTCAAAACAAAAATTTAATTAAGGTTGCAATTTCAACAAAATAGAGATTTTCCACCAAAAATTATAAGAAATAAGTTGTGTTCCTACTGGTATAAACAATACAAAGTATACTTTTTACAAACAACAACAAAATGATGTCTTTCTAAAATTTATTTAAAATTAAACTGATACTTTATATAAATATATATTTTCCTATAAATATTAGAAAGTTTCATTTTATATAGTAAAACAAACCCTGGGTATGAGAAGTAGGTACTAATAAAATAATCTTTAAAATAAAAAACACACTTAAGGTTCGTTCCTTCAACCGATTGTCGACCGATCGGCAATTGGTTAATGCATCGGTACATGAACCGTTTATTGCGCAACTGGATGCATGTACCAGTCGGTGGCTGCACCACAGATTCTACCCTGAAGCCGGTGATGGAAATTACCGTACATTAACTGGGTTGCGAATCAATCACCGTGTCACTAGGAACACGAAACTGAACCGTTCACTGAACGGTTATTGTTTTGAAGGAACGCTATTTTTCTTGTGCGCAGGTACGCGACCGTTGTGTATCGGTTATCTAGGCTAAAGGAACGAACCTTTAAAAAATGACTTAATTTCCTATTTAATTGCGGAATACTAAATATAATCTAAACAGATGTTACTTATACGAGTAGATAACGCCCATTTTCTTCGTCCAAGTATCCATTACTTGCTGAGGGATCATCGAAGATCTTTCAGATACAATTTAATACTTTCTACAGTTGTTCTTGATGATGGGCTCTATTAATAGATCTTTAGTTGGAGGTAGCAGGAACCACTTATCGTTTTAGTTTTCTCAACTTTTTAAAATAATTCTGTGTTGTATTTCATTGATATGATACCAGTTACTTGTTGTGCATTACTACAAAGTAGAAAACCTTTTTTTCTGCTTCAGGTAAGGTCACTACATTCTGGTTGGCAATATTTAACCGATCTCTTGAATTTTCACTTTCATGGATGTTTCCAAAAAGTTTCAGGGTACCCGTTGTTTAAAATTATTATTTAGTCAATTAGTACCTTCTTATTGCTGACGATTTGGAATAAAAGTGATCGTCACGTACATAATATTTCAAATCTGGAGCAAAAGTGATAATTTGTATAACGCCAAAACCAAACAATAACTGGTTCATAAACATTTATTTATGAAAAAAAAATTGTTAACTTAATTTGAACTTTATGATCAGAGGTGTGATGTAAGACTAAAAATAAAAGTATATACCTACACTAAATTTCGTAAGTCTGTTGAAGTAGTTTCTATTTCTTTGTGAAGACAAATATTCAAAGAGAGCAAGACTATAAAAATCGACCGAATGCTACAACATCAGAGTCGCGTGAGTCCTTGTTATTTTTATTGTCTCCGATAGTGACCAAAGGCCGACGGAAAAACAAAGGAGCGAGATTGTAGTCTCATGGAAAAGCGTAAAACACAAATTATAGTCCAACAGACATTTCAGCCCTCAATGGGATTTAGTCAGTTTATAAAATACTTTATTTTGTTTAACTCAATAGCATAAAAAAGTCTCTCAAGGTAAATAAAGATTTAGGTAAAAAATAATTTGAATAAAATAATCCTCTCTGGTAAGAACAGAAATTGAAATACTGTAGAACCTCTGTAAGTTGAACTTCATGGGATACTTAAAAAAATTCGTGTGATAGAGTTCTCGACTTATGGAGGACAATTTGGTCGTATAGATAACGTTTTAAAAATTGTTGTGAACTACCTCTGATAAGTTTACAATCGACAACAAAAAACTTGCTTTGCTGAAAGATTGAAAAATCAAGCATTGATATATTCGAGATACAGGGGTCAAATTTTTATGTTGGAGTTATAGAGGGAAAATATTTACCGAAATAGCTTGTAGAAACTCATTAGATGATTGAGGTTTCGAGTAATCGAGGTTTTGGGGCGTCAAGGGAAGGGGAACAAAACATTATTTCAACTTTTGGAGGTTTCCGACTTATTGAGATTCGACTTACAGATGTTCTGCTGCACTAATTATTGGCTTATGTCTATATACTAATATTTAATATTTCAGAAAGAAATGAACAGGAACTTCAGAATTTCGAAAAATTAAAGATATATTCAACGATATGTTACTTATAAGTATATTGTTATAAATTATCCATTCCATCCCTGGCGAGTAACGTAAAACATTTCATTCCAATACGACATCAATCGCTGGGAGGACAAAAACTTAATCTTGAAATAACTCGACAACTGTAACATTGACACTGGATTTTGCTAGAAGAATTCGAGGCGGTTTTTAAAAGGAGCGGCCCAGCATCCGGGAGTTAGTTATTGCGAAGAGCTTATTTCGTGTTATTGTTATTTAATGTAAATAAAAGTTTGTAGAAAGTGATAGTGAATATTAGTTTTACAATTTTAATTGAACCCAGGGAGTTTATAACAATATAAATAAAAACAGGACTTCCGTTTCTAAGATTCTAGTTGCTTGTTTTACTAATACTTCCAGAGAATTTGGTACGATTTCTTCTAAGCATGAAAATCAGGATAGAAATTCTGCAGTTTTATGCATGCAGTATTTCTGGACTACACAATTTCACGGTTTGTTGGTAAGGGGAGTGATAATAAGTTATTTGGATATATTATCCAACTTTGAATTCCATTACAGGTCTTCTACAGTGGAGTCCCCATCCCCAACTTTCACATTTACAGTCGTTTGCAAAACTTATTTAAAACAGGCATCAATAGTTCCACCAAATCAGTAGTGATAGATTAGAAGAATCTGAAATTATACTTACTAAACTATCTTGAATACTTTTTTTGATAATTGGCGATGTGGCCGATGTTTTCAAACATGTCACACATTTTTGGGAATGCATTCAATATCAACAGTATACTCATACTTGAAAAATTATACTTTTCGCATAATCATTTATACTTTATCATATACTATGTTGTAGGTCTGTGCTTATTATATTTACTACTATGTTTATATAGTTGCATTAGGCTCAAGTGTAAAAGTAGCCTGGCCACGATGTAAGTTATCTCAATAAATACTTTTTATCCCGACTTGACCATACAATGTATGACATCACACTCCCTCTAAGGCACGCTATGAGTGCCTTTAGGGAAAATTCACTAAACCTCAGATTTCCTAGATATCAAAAGGGTTTAGCTCAGTGGGAGCCCTTGCCAGGTTTTTAGGCCCGTGGTTGGATTCGTGGCGGCAGTTTCCCATGAATTTCCTGACCGCCCGGACTGTTCTAATAGGACGGCTTTTTGCATTTGTTTGTAAAGATGTTCGTCCAGACCGAGGTATTTTAAAGTGTTTAATAGATGTTTTGGGACTAGTCCTGTCGTTGACATAACAATTGGTACAGTTCGTGTGTTGTTCATGTCCCACTGAGTCGTTATTTGTAATTCTAAATCTCTATATTTGGTTATTTTATCAGCTTGCTTAGTATTTATATTATTATTGTTAGGAATTGCTATGTCAATTACAGTTGTTTTCCGAGATGCTTTATCTACCAAAACTCTATCTGGTCTATTACGAGCAACAGTCCGATCGGTTAGTATCGTGTGGTCCCAGTATAGCTGGTAGTTGTTATTTTCTAAAACATATTCTGGTTTGTAATTATAGTATGGTAATCTTACCGACTGTGATAATTCAAGTTTCAGTGCTAGTTCCTGGTGAAGTATTTTTGCCACAGCATCGTGCCGTTCTTTGTATTCTGTTGCAGCGAACGCTTGAAAACCTCCTGTGATATGCTGGATAGATTCAGATGTTTGGCAACCGTACCTGCATCTGTCGTTGTTAATAGAAGGGTCTTTAACGATGTACTTTAGGTAGTTCTTAGTTGGAACATATGACCAGAGATTAACCAGTAGTTCGACGCTGCACTGTCGACATAATCTTGGTTGATGTCATTTATATGTCTTCCATGAAGGGGCTTCTCTTTCCATTTCAGCAGTTTCTGATCTGTGGTCTGGTAGTGTAATTGGACATGTTGTTGTGTCAGCCGCAATGGTGTTGAGTCATCAACCTGGAAATGACTACGCAAAATAGAAATTTGTTGATCTAATAGTTTGCTTAGATCTGTCAATCCTCTTCCTCCTTCATACCGTGGCAAAGTTGTACGTTCGACAGAGCTCTTTGGATGGTGATTCGAGCTTTTGTTAGTAAAACTCGAACTTTTCGTTGTAATTGTTCAATGTCAGTCTTGCACAAATTAACTATACCGAAAGAGTAACTGAGCTCTGAACACGCATAGGTGTTAATAGCTTGAAACAGATTTTTACTGTTTAGTTTGGTTTTCAACAGTGGTCTTACCCTTCTATAAAACTCTGCTTTTAGGTCCTTTTTCATAATCAAGTGATCAATACGTTCAGCTTGCTTTATTCCAAGGTATTTATAAGTATGACCTTCCCCCATAGATTGAATTGAGGTGCCAACTCCCATTTCGAAGTGCCCCTGCTGTATTTTGCCTTTAACTATATTAATAATTCGTCATTTGTCTAGGCCAAATTTCATATGGATGTCACTAGAGAGCCCTTCTACTATTTTAAGCATACCATGCAGCTGTTGTTTGGTAGCTGCCATCAATTTTAAGTCGTCCATGTATAACAAATGGTTTATCTTTAATGCTTGTACGTTGTGGTGTTTGAGACTGAACCCAAAATTAGTCGCGTTTAGTTTGTTTGAGAAAGGGTTCATGGCAAGGCAGAACCACAGCGGGCTAAGAGAGTCTCACTGGCATATACCCCTTCTGATTGGAATGGGGTCAGTTTGTATCGAACAGTTGGCTTAATTCAGTGAGATTTTGGTTTGCCAGGTGGACACGGCATATTCTAGAAAGTTAATAATACAATTATTCACTTTATAGATTTTCCGCACCTTAATGAGCCAATCATGTGGAACTGAATCAAAGGCCTTTTTGTAGTTCACATATGCCATGTAGAGAATTCGACGTTTGGTGTGGGCTTGACTGCAGACAACGGAATCAATTATCAGTTGTTCTTTGCAGCCCATCGAATTTTTGGCGCTTCCCTTTTGTTGTTGAGTAATTATGTTATTCAGCTCACAATCTTTGAAAATATGATGATTAATGCACGATTTTATGAGTTTGTATAAGGTTGGAAGGCAAGTGATTGGTCGGTACTTTGCTGGATCCTGTGCACATAGAATGTCCTTTGGTAAGAGGTATGTAGAACCATGCGTAAGGCAACTAGGCATCTTGTGCGGGTGGGTAATTACGTCATTAATAAGGGCTGTTAGTGTTTCGTGGGTTGCGTAGAGTTTCTTTATCCAGTAATTTTGTACACCATCTGGTCCTGGTGCTTTCCAGTTATGGAAGTGCTTCATTATGTTGGATGTGTCTTCCTTTGTAAATGGTTGGTGTTGCATGGCCTCACAGTTCTGAGATGCAGCCTCCTCCTCATTAATCCAGCTGGCTTTGTAGTTATAGGAGATTGTTGTGGAAAATTGTGTTTTCCAGAATTCCTCGATGTCCGTTTTACTGGGGTAACTAGGCGCTTCATTATTATTGTTGTTAAGTTTTCTATAAAACCCTTTTTCTGATTGTTGGAAGAGTGTGTTGTCTAGTTTCCGTTGGTTACTGGATTTGTACCTTCTCAACGACTTGTGTAGACGGAGAGCTTTTGTCGTAGACTGTCCAGACACTGCTGAGATGTGATCTTTTCTCCATCCCACCGGGAGTGTATACGGTTATTGTCCATTATAGTCTTGACAAGCCTTTCAATTCTGTTGTTCCTGACTCCTCGTTGGTACTCGGTTAGTCTTCCAACGTCTTTCCGAAGAGAATTGATTTTCCGTTCAAGTCTTCTTTGCCAAGGTGGTATTCGAGGTGTTTGTCTAAATTGGGGAGGGTCTTGCTTTGGTCTTACTGCGACCCCAATTGTTCTGGAATGGATGTTGCAGCACAGTAGATGATTGTGTGTAGCGACTCTAACGTATTAGCACCTAAAACATAGTTTGGCAAGATAAATTTGTGCATAGCTTGCAAGACGATACCCAGTTTCTTAGATGATCTTAGTTTGGGAAGAGCTGTCTAGTCAGTGGATCTGTTCCACTATACTCTCTAAGAGCTCCTTCCATTTCTGCTTGGATCTTCTCAATCAAGTCAGCATTGGTTGGCTGTTCTTGTTGTAGTTCTTGAGTCTCGTCCGCTCTTTGTGCCAAAGGTGTTTCAGGCTCTGGATCGATTTTATTTCGACCAAATAGTTTGCGCTCCACTTGGCTCTTTATTTTATCCAATTGTTCAGGCGAAATAAGGCCATTTCTCAAGATGACACGATATTGATCTGCGACTCTCTTTTCAGTAACTTGAAGCTCTGGGTACTCACGACAGAACTCTTGATGGAGTATTTGGCGATATCCAGTCTTGTCCTGGCCAAGGTTCGTAATTCTGTAAAACATGCGCATTATACATTTATTCATGGCGCCAGTCCATTTCATGCGCTGTCTTTTCAGTCCCACTTGAGTGAGCACTGGTTGTTGATCCTGCGCAACACTTTCTGCGGGTGGATTTCTCGTTCTCATTTGACTCCATTGGTGTGACTGTATTGGTTGTGGATCTTGTGGTTCTTCTAGTTGTTGGGCTGTAGCTCTTTGGACGGCAAGGACCCGCCGCCTCAGCATCCTGCCACCGACGTCCCGCATCCCCAGACAGCGGTTCTTTTCCGAGGCATCAATTGATCCTGGTGACCTGGGTAACTCGGAACCGTGGGGTTTCAGTTCCCAGATGAAATAATTTAAACCAGATCATCCCGTGCGGGTTTTGGGGAAGGGAGGAAGGGTAGGTAGTAGGTCAGCGGGCAGCTGCCCCTTTAATCGCCTCATACGACAGGCGGTAGATACCATGGTGCTATTCTAACCCGGACACAACACGGGATATACTTTTTATTATTATTATTTATTTAGTATTGGCCGAAATATCATATTACTGCAATCTTCCAACGATCAGGAAACAATTTTTCTATGACCTCAAGTTAAATTCCTTATTCAGAGTGAATGCACATAACGATTATTTAAAGATGAAAATAGCTGGTTACAAACCTTAGTTATTTAAAAAATATATCTCCAAATATTCTGTTCAATCAAAGGTATATCCCGGTAATCTATTATCAGATTGTAACTTCCAAGTAACATTCTTTGCCAGCAGAAAACGCAAAACCTATTTATATATTTCATTTTATGTTTTTAGTTTCCAATTCTCATTATCAAATATTTAATTTCAAATTTATATTTTATTAATTCAGTTCATAATATCATAAACACGAGGTCAGATTGAAACGTTTGAATTTTCTTAAATACACATCTTTTTCGTCTCAAGTGTGGTGTTATTTCATTAAATTCATAAAAAAACTGAAAGATGCCACAAATAAACTTCAGAAAACACCTAGTTATGTAGTTTAGATTCTTAGGTCCCAGTATATGAAATACTACTATTACTCGTACCTACCTCATACAATTCACCGAACGGATTAGATCAACTGGAATTTTTTTGCTCAATTGGGTTGCAGCCAATATCTATAAAAAGTTTATCTGTATGCGCCATGTAAAAAAAAATGTGGAAAATTATTTATAAACAAATACGGCTTGAAAAATCAACCTTTTTTCTGTTTTCGCTCTATAACGTTTAATATAGTTTACAAAGAAATAGTTTTTTGACGAATTATGTGTAGAATCAAACGTTCTACGAGGACGTATATTAGATATGTCAATGGTTTGGAAATAATTTCCTTTATTAATTTGGTATTGATACCATCAATGTCGTTAGTACTTAAGCTTTTTAATTGACCGATTGCATTAGTCACATCTGACTCTTCTACTGTGGTAAGTAAGAATGAGTTTAAGTTATACGGAGAAGTCGTACAGGAATAAGAACTATGTTGGCCAAATGCCGTATTCAGCCTTTTTTTCAGATACTGTTGAAAAATGTCTTGCAAAGCTCTCAGCAATTTCTGAAGGGTTTTCAATAAGAACTTCATTATCAATTATTTTAATTTCGTTTTCTTGGTTTGTCCTTCCTAATGTTTTGTTTACAATTTGCCAGGTAGCTTTTTGTTTATTATAGTATTGTTGTATTTTTGTACAAAAGTAATTATTTTTAGCTTTTATTACGTTTTTTCCCTGTATTTTTAATTGTGGTTTATAATTTTGATACAAAATTTATCGTTTATATTTTTTGCTAGCCAATACATGCGTTTTAGATGTTCACTTGTTTGAATAATTTCTGGTGTGATCCAGTCTTTTTTCTTATGTTTACTAGAGTTTTTTTGATAGTGTTTTAGTGAAAAACCTATTTCAGTACCCCAAAGTAAAATATGTGTAAACTCCTCAAAAGCTTTGTCAACATTCTCTTCAGTGTACACACTATGAAATGTATTACCCAGCAAAAAACGTTTCACAGAATGAAAACTTCTTTCAAAAATTTGGCGAAGGCACGTTTTATTACTTTTATTAACTGGTAACTGATCAGATAATGACATAGAACATTTTAGTGCTAAATGGTCAGCCATGTTCGGCTATAATACTGTTGTATACATTTCCATACTGTGAAGATTTGTTAAGATATAATCAATTTTTGTAGATGTATTTATATAATTATTTCGTAGAGTTACTCTCGTTGCTTCAAAATTACTACATTTTACGTCAAAGTTAAGCATTAAGTCATTTAACATGGCTTTGTGTACCGTATTTTTTAAATAGTCCATGTTAAGATCCCGCATACAACTATATTATCATATACATGTTGACAAAATTTAATCGTGTCTAATCAAAGAAAATGTCATAATTCCCAGATGGAGGACGATAAATACTTAATACACATATTATTATAATATTTGCCACTTCAATTTTTATTGCACAGCACTGATAATGCATTTCAACAGTCAAATTTTTGTTATTTGTTCACTAACCTTATATGTATACTGATCCTTAACTAAAATAAGTGTCCCTCCGTGGATATGCACCTTCCTGTACGAAATAGCTTTTTGTTGGTAACCTTCAATGTGAAGAAGATCATAATTCGATGCAGGTGCCCAGTCAGCCCTAGTGTTCCGATATACATAGAATATATGGTCGCTCATGTTTCGCTAATGCTTCTAATTTTTCTGGTTTATTAATTAGAGATTGGGCATTAAATTGAATTACATTAAATATCTAACCTAAAAAATTTGTTATTTGTTTAATTTTCATAGAAAAATTATCCCATTTCATAAAACAGGAAATATACCTGTATTGTCTTATACATTTTCAGTATCAAGCTAAAAGAAGACTAATATTGTAAACTAAAACTAGATTTGAAGATTTATGAAAAATACTATTGCAGTTTTCCATCTACCAGAACATAATTCATGTTTAAGATAAAGTTTTATGTTAAGTTGGTAAACTTAAATAAAACACCCGAAGGCACAAATATTTCTTGTGTCCCTGTTACGTTTAATTTTCGCAAAAATTCTGATTTTTTATATGTTGGCATAAAATGCATCTAGTTAACTACCTTACTCCATCGCATTGTCATTGTCTTTAAATGTTAAGTCATTCCTGTTCGTTTTGTATATTTATTTTTCGGTATTTGTTAGTAATTTCGATGTTTTGTTTACCCTTCTAGTTCTTATTGCGAACTGAAGGTTATGTTTGATCGTTAGGCATTTTCTCAAGCCGGTACACATATTGTTAGTTATTTGGTACTCGAATCCTAAACGGATGGATTAGATATTGGCAGGAAAATTCTTAGTGTGTTGTAATTTGAGTTTTGTGGTTTGATGAATGTCTGTGATGAAAGTTATTTGTCATTGTATTAGAGAGTTTCCGGAAGTCCGGAAGTCAGTCGAAGGTTGGCAGCCGAGAAAGTAGGTGTTTAGGCGTGGAATGAGTTGAAGAATAACCGTGAAAGGTTAAGAGGTTAGATTGCATCGTGCTGTGAAATATTGTATTAAGCAAAATCCACTTATTTCCTTTTTATCTTAAATTAGAAAACTAGAAAAAATATATAATGACTTATGTACATTATAAGAAATCTTAAAGGTGGTTCGGAACTCTTAGTATGCGAGTTCAAGTACTATTTAATCAAATTATTTCTTCTGGAGATACCTTAAACCTATAAGTTACTTCATCAGCAAATTAAGAAGATATAAAAGCAAGAATTCGTCAAAAAATTAGAAATATTACTGCAGATGTCATTCACACCTTTCAATAACCATTTATTGATGGCCTGAGTTGTTGTCAGATTGTCAACATTTAATTTGAACGAAAGTTTAGGTTTGTAATTTTTAATATAACGTTTCTTCAATATTTCTTAATGTAATAATTATGTATATTTAGGATGTCGTAAATAATACCATCTTAATTCTTCAAAAAAAATTGGAGGTTGATACTCAAATAAACAGATGCCGTCATATCTTTTTCTTAACGTACCCTGTACATTTCAGTCTCATGTAGATAACAATAAAACTCTAAAATGGAAGCAAAAATCGACGGCTTTGTGCGTTTTTTTTAAACTCGCAGTGTAACTTTATTTAATTTATACGCTATTTTACAAAGCACTGTATACATTATCACTGATTGTATTGCAATAAACTCTATAAATTTGTAGCCCATAACATTTTAGGGAAACTAAGTTCTAGTGAATGGAAAAACATACACACACTCTAAAACCATACACACTCCTAACAATTCTGTGAAAAGCAATAACAATATGTTTAGTTATCTTAGGAATAAAACAACAAGTTTCCATAATATTTCAGTAATTCACATATGATAGAAATATTCACATATTTCGACATAGATTATTCCTATTCTCTTGATGTAACGATTCTATCTTCTGATTATCATAATATTATTGGACTGAATGGGATATCTGAATTATTCATAAATTTAGTCCGAACTCCCTGGTCGTTTGAGACAAATACGTTTGTTTGTTTTGTTAATAAATAATAATGATATCAAAATAAATATTTGTGAAACTAGCATCTCAAAGATAAAGGATTTTCCACGATGAATTAATACGAGACCGAATAAATATTTGTGTGAGCATCTAGGGATTGCAAAGATAATCCTTGCAAATCGAGGGCGGCGGGAGCTTAGCGAAAACATGATTTGATTGTGAATGTTTTCACTCAGTGGTCTCAAAAATTACTTGTTCGTTTTCAATCGAAATATATTCTATTTAGCGGAGTTAGCAAGATATTTAAAATCGTAACAAGCATGTAATGTAGTCGACGGTTTAAATCCCTCTTCAAAATAAATAAATTCACTAAAAAACAACTTCAAAAAGAACTTAACTAAAAAGCAAAAAATATTTTTTCCTGCAACATTTAAGTACTTTTTCTGAAGTGAAAGTACAACTGGTTAATGCACTTTCCCATTTATTTTCATTTTAACATGGCACCGACTTCAGAAAAAGTAGTTAATTGTTGCAGAAATTTATTTTTTGCATTTTAGTTGTTTCTTTTTTGAAGTCCGTTTCTTAGATGTATTTATTTTACAATTTTAAGTGATGTAATGACTTAATTGGATGCATTATTATTTTGAACAATCTCATTTTTTATTGAATAGAATAGAACTTGTTTTCTAATTATTTAAATGTATTAAGAAAGTTTTGCAAACGATTCTAAGTTGGTAGACCAACGGTATTCTAGACGATTTGAAAACTTGCAACTTTTTTATGTCTCTTAATTATCAATTCAATTAAAATTACATTCATTTAATAGATTATCCTCCGCGAAATTTCATAAAATTGTTCATTATACAATACTTAGTGATATAGCATTATTATAGATATTGTAAGAAAATAAATGTATCTTACTTTTAAACAAAATTGATAATTTCTGTGAAACCTGTTAGAAAAATATTTAAATATTTGTTATACATTTTATAGTGCAATGGCATAACTTTTAATGCTAATTACTTGTGCTTGATAGCAATTTTAGATATTAACACAAGTAAAGGTACTTCACTTTTAAACAACATTCATGTTCCCTGACAAACCTCGTATACAGTTGAAAAAAAATATATGTAATGATTAGAATATACGTTTCTGACCATGCAAATCGTTTTATGAAGAATAACTTTTTCTCTAAATGTTTATTTATAAGAAAGTTTTTCGTTTGAATCCAACTTATGAAGACACACTGTACCTATACACAGACCAACTGAGAACCTCCACATAGAAGATCATTTACTGACATTTATTTAAATTTAATTTGAATCTATTTTCAATTTACTTCACCCCAGGTTCAGAATAGAAACTGTTCTTTGTTTTGTTTTAATACTAGCGCCTCCGCAAAAGTATCGTATATATAAGAAAGTCTGCTAGTTTTTCTCGTTTTTCTAAAAAACGGTATGTCCTTGAAATAAATATATTCAGACGAAATGAGAACCTCCTTCTTTTTGAAGTCGATTAAAAAAATTGAAGGCAAGTGCACACTACACAATTCCGATTGTTTGACGATTTTCAAAATAATATATTTCGGTATATATTTAACCTATTGGACCCAATTTGGAAGCATTTTTCTTGTTGAGTTCGATATTTTTCGAAAAAAAAAATCAAATCATACATACACCCTTTGAGGACAAGATTTTAACTTACCAGTTATTTTCCAAATTTGAACTATTTTTTTGAATACTCTTATTCGCACACATTTTGGGATGAAAAAATTGATATGTATTCATTTTTAAAAACCTAATTACTAGTCTCAAAGTTAAAAAAATATATTGTTTATTTGATACGACCCCTTAATTATACTTAAACTTTGGAATCGAACCAGAATTTAAATTACACAAATAAAAATGCCAAAATAATTAGTTTTATTATGAATAGATATACAAAGGTAGATGCTAACAAAAAACTGATTATAAGAAGTTTAACCTATGAATGTTATGTTTTTATGTTAAATAGTGAGTTGTAAACCCCATCACTTATCTCTCGTATTAGAGACGATAAAATACGTTATGCAATTTAAGTAAAATGTTGTAAACCTGAGTTTGCTTCGCTAGTTGCTGAGAACCAGAGGGTCTCCAGAAGTCAATACTCTACAGTATACTGATTAAAGAAAACCACCATTTGGAATGTAGTATAATCCACCCGTAAATAATTTTTGTAGCAACTCAAGTCTTCT
This sequence comes from Octodonta nipae, assembly GCA_034190945.1. Lineage (NCBI taxonomy): Eukaryota > Metazoa > Arthropoda > Insecta > Coleoptera > Chrysomelidae > Octodonta > Octodonta nipae. The sequence continues at coordinate 97,643,072 of CM067219.1, forward strand.
GCTCTCAGCTTCTTCAATAAACTTTGGTTCAAACACATGGTACATTTTTTTACGTAGTGTCAGTGTTATTAAATGTAATACGTTTGACATTCATAACATACATTTTAAAAAGCCTTGTTCATCACAGATATTTTACAACAAAATACTTTATAAATTAGAGTGTAAAACACAGCTATTTATTATTATATAACGGTAGGTAGATCTGCTTTTCACAATAAACAACAATGACCTTTATGTTGATTTCAATTACCAAACATGAAAATTACTTGATTCCCAATGTTTCAACACTTCCTATTTGAGAAAAACAAACATATAATTACCAAGTCTAATGCGATCAATATCCAGATGTCGATTGCATCATAAATCTTTGAGCTGAATAAAACAGCTTCGTGCTTGTTCTATCCGAGCTTTGGTTTCAATTTCCGGGTCTAATGTAAAGCTTATCCGACATTACAAATACTTGGTGGTGTCTACTTAACACCTCTGTGTTCGACGAAACAGAAATGAAATATCAGTCTGGCATTTGTTATTGCATTTACTTTCATGTACAAAATAGCAATTTTGACTTTATGCTTCGGAAGTTGAAACTGTAAACAAATCCAAAGTGTAAACACATCTCAGTGAATTCGTGTTCATTTTCATACTGCCAACAAGCAAAAGTTTCGTAGAAGACGAACATTAATTAAAGTTAAATAAAAGTAACATCAAGACAAATAATGAAAAACCAGTTTCTGTACTTCAGTCAGCCGAACCAAGTTTAAACGGCTTCATTATTAATTTCCAAAATTATATTTACGAGATTATAAGAAATGAAAATTCTGATTTCGGACATCATCTAACAAGTTATTTAGAAAGAAACAAAATAAAACTATTATTACATATTTGCAAAATAACGACTGATTGTAAATGTAAATTTCTGCCTAAAACAACTTAATTGATTTGTTTACTGTTTCCCGAAATACGTGACATTAATAGAATATAAAAAAAAATTAAAAAATATTACATAATCCAAAATAGAACTAAAAAGTTGAAAACAATTAACAAAATATAACACTATACAATAAATAGCACATTCACAGTTGTTAGGTACCTTCACACAAAATAATAAATAAATGTGTATAACAAAAGATAATCTGTACAAATCAATTACCTCCCTATCTAACTCGGTGCCAAGTAAACCTAAAATCCTGAATTTCTTTCATATCTAATACTTCCTCGAACGTGATTATTACTGCTGTCGGAAGAGTGTTTAATATAAGGTTAATAATATGTTTCTTAGAAACTTGACATATTTAAGTTTTGTTGTGTCAAGCAATTTCAGATAAAGGGTGTAGAGAATTGAATTAAGTGGACTGTAGTTTTGAGTGGTTCTATTTTGACCAAAAAACTCAATTTCCCTTCATAAGAAAACTCTTATCTTGTCTACGAATTAGATCTAGTAAAAGCCTCGGGAAATCTGCCATCCATGTATTTGTCTGCATTCGTCGCGGGTAGCCGGCCTTAACCCTGGGTTTTTAGGCACAACTAGAGAATTTATACTGTTAGGTAATGCGCACTCACGAGGGGGTTTACAATAAGTGAGTAATAGCTGCACACGCACTTTGGGGTTGCACTAGCGAGCACATAGGGAAACATTTTTCCTTGGGAGTTTCAGGAGAAGTCCGTACTGGACGAAATACGAGCAACGAGTCTCTTCTTCTTCTTACTACGATTGCGCTAAGGCAGAGTTTTTTCCAAGCAATTGAGAATATACATATGTAAATATAAAGGCTGTCTCTTTTAAAAGTATGTTCTTCGATTTCTCTTGCACAAAATAGCAAAACTAAATGTAAACGTTAATAAAATGTCACAAAATATTTCTACATAAATTTCTAAATTTAAATGTCAAAATATATCAGAAAAAATGATTGATCAAACGGTGTGTTTGTCACTGTTTTATTTTGATTTATAGGTATTGATAAAAAAATTGTTGCTAGAACTTTGTAACTTGTACTAATGAAACCCATTAGACCAGTTCTATACTTAGAGCGTGTACTTCTGGAGGCATTAAAATGCATAAATATCGTAAAGGACTAGAAAGGGCAATAGAAAGAGCGCAAGAGGCTATTTCATTTGATTGGGAGCTGATTCTAATGAGATACGTCCAGTATGTAGTAAATTGGCTGCATCCACCCACCAAGTGAGATAACATGATGCCCGTTTTATGTTTTTATTGCCCTAGTGACAAGACTAGAACGATATTTCTGCATTACAGGTTACCTCCAGAACTATATGATCTCAGGTTCTATACCAATATTGAAGCAAAGCCTTGTTCTTGCCAATTGATGGCGGGCTATATTTTCCTTAACAATGAATGAAAAAAAATGAACATCATTATATGTAATTGCTTTACTCAGTTCTACAATGTCCTTATTTATTGTTGCAAATAATCTTAAGCAATTCAAAGTTATCGTGCCATCTACCGGTAAAAGCTGAACGACATTTGTCGGGTCATGTCATTGATATACGGACAGATGATACGTGGCACGATAAGTTTCATTTGGTCCCTGCATAAAAATAAATGACCAAAATTGCACACAAATTTTGTTCATCTATAGTAGTAATGTGCCAATAAGATTATTTCAGTAATCGATTAATCGATTATGCATATAGCAGTAATCGATCTATAATCGATTATTCATCGATTAAAATCTACTACGATTTATGGAGGTAGTTCTTACTCATTTTGGTGCAAATTACAAGATATTTTTAAGAAACTTCCTAAAACGACTTCGTAAACCGCAATTCTCTTTAAATAAAACTATTAAAGTTTTAAACAGTTCTTTATAACAATAAATTAATCTTGAAGTTGAACAACAAGTAGTGTTTATATTAATATAACGTTAAAAAATATTAATGATTAAAAAAACTAAACATGAGTACAAAGTCAAATATTACAATTAATAGTTCTGACGTTTTGAAGCAGTGTCCAATTGCGCCAGTCAAAGAGATTTTTGAATCGCATAAAATTCAACAGCAAATCGAATGCGCCATCATTTAAATAATATTTTAACAGTAAACTCGTAGAAGTAGATTAGTTGAGAATTGAGAACCCCAAAATATATGGGGTATTTTCGTTTTTTGCTTATAATGTGAAAAATATTGATCTGTTCATAAAGCCGCTAATAGAAATGTTGTCGAGAATCAGAAAATCTTCAAAATTAATGTTTATAAAATTTGATCGCAGCAAGCTGGAAAAACGTCAATGTTTTGAAAACATTTATAACCTTGGTGTAATAACAGCTGGTACCTTTATCTACCTCCTAATGATAGCTTATAACGTTGAAATTAATAAAGCTGAATATCGATATTGTATGTTAAGTAGAAGTTGCTGAATTGCAATTTAAATAATTGGCAGAAATATTTGGCCGAACCCATCGTATTAACCACAAGAGTCCGATAGGGATATACTACATATATTTTGAAAGCTCATAGGATGCACTTGCAATTTTGGCTTAAACGACCCAGCCTTATTTCTCTCCAGATGTCTTGATAGTGGGTCCAGTCAGTGGAAAGAAGTAATTTAATTAATAACAGTATACAAGTAACCATTAACTTAATAAACCAATGAAAAAATAGACCTATAATTGCAGGTAATAGTTATGTACATAAAAACCTTCTAAAATATAAGAATACAATTTACCATAATTTTCATTTCTTTCAAAAAAATACTAGATCTGTCCATGAAACTTGTCAGCTATAGTCAGAGCACCGTTGACTGGCTGTGGCATATTCGTACATTTAATGAAATATTTACTATTATTTTAAACCAATTTCGCAGCATTAAAGGCAAAACCAAAGATAGACAAATTGAAGGGAAATTTATGAACTTTCGAAATATCTTTAGTATATCCCGATCGGACCAGTCCCGCTAATACGATGGAGTGTGCAAAATATTTATCTAAATTATTTAAATTTCAATTCTTCAAAAACTACTTATTCAGTAGTATCCATCGTCAACCTATGCAAACTTAATATCCTAAACTATCGTTTTGACGATGATTGATATGCCAGTGTAAGTTACCAGAAAGTTATGAGTTTTTGAAAAAAAAAATTCACTTTTGACCAGTTTTTCTAATTTTCTCTATGAAAAATGATCCAATTTGGATATATAAACGCTCATTAAGAACTAAGAAATATTTCTGATTCTCTACAACTTTTCTGTATTTGTGCTGGTTTTTATTATTTAAATATATTACTTCTACGGGTTTGTTTTAAAATTATAGCAATTATTTCCTATACATTGTTACTGACGTGATAGTATAAGCGAATTACTGTTGAATTTTATGTCTGAAAATGAGTTCAGTTTTTCTCTATAAACTGGAGAAATTTGAATTAAGAAATATTATAGAGTATAAGTGTTTTGCGAGTAGTAGGTTCCTTCTTCGAATTGGCTACTGGCATCAAACAACGAACCTAATGGAGATTCATACTATTCATGGATAATATCGATTATTCAAATTGTAATGGATGGCGTTCAATTATTTTAATGATCGGTTAATTGATTATTGATAACCGATTTTGCACATCACTAATCTATAGGGCGCCAGAACATACGAACATGAATATCTACTGAGTGAATAAGACCACTTATCAATTTATCAAATCCTAGCAGAGTAATGAAACATTTTGTCGACAAAACAAATATTATACAGAACCAGGCGAAAATATAATGTAAATAAATGTAAGCAAATATATGGCCTCAAACGGTCATAAGTGGCAGAATCACTAGTTGGTAATAATTCATTATATTTAGGGAAGAGAACGGATGCTAATTTACCATTTGTTAATAATTTTATTTAAGACTCCTCTTCAATACATGAGGAGTGCAAAATCCGATCGTTTCACACTCATATTAAGAATATAGATATCAAAATTGGATTTACTGAGTCAAACGAAATTAACTATTTAGTATAGAACTTTTGAAAAATCTACTCGATTTTAGTTCATCAACTATATGTGTCAAACTTAGCATCCGAAATCAGTATGTACTGCAGATAGTTGTGGGAAGTTTGACGATTAGAAACTTTACATTTAGAAAATCAAACTAATTAAATTAAACAATTAAAATACTACAGATTATTGTAGAGTTCTGCAAAGACGTGGTTAATTGCCCTATAATTCCAAAATAGTTCAAAAATACATTCGTTAAATTCGGAAACGCAACATGCGCCCGAACCATAATTAAATTTTATGATAAATATTTGAATCAATTTGGGGTTTTTCTAAATAGCCAGAATAAAGGACAGAAACAGAATGGGAGAAGATACTAGAAATAACTTAATGGCAGAAATAAAACTAAATTTCCTAAATTTAAATTAAAAAGGTAAGAAAGTAAAAGTCCTTCAAAATCTACATATTGCAATAGATTCAGTGGATTCAAATGCACAAATATTCACATTCATTCTCAAACGTCTTTATTTTACATAAACTGCTCGCATGATACGACCATCGGTCTAGACATTTTATGGAACAAACTTGCGACATAAGCAAGTTTGTTTTCATTTAAAGGCAAGCGCTGAAATTTGTAATGATCAAATACACGAACCTCATTTTTTTCAAGCGGACTTTAAGTGGTGAAACATATATTTCTTATCAATTGTAATAAATATTGGTTTTAGCATGACATGGCCCCTCCACATAATACTAGAGCTGTTTAGGACTATTGTATAACAGGAACTTACAGAATGAATAACCACTCAATTAATATTGGTTATCGACGAGTTCGTTTATTTGCCCCAGAGGATATAATGGCGATATAATATTTTTTATAAATATTTCATTTTCTATAGATATTGTTGTTAATGTTAGAGCAAAATTTTAAATAATGTTCTTTACATAATGTTCTTGGCGGCGTTTCTTTTCCGAATACAACTCAAAACACATTTATGCTACCTTTTTAGTGTTTCCATCAAATTTGTAATAAACTCTTCACATATCTCGTTCTTCTTCATTTGTGAAACTCATTGTGTTTGAACATTTATGTACTCTAATTTTGTTTGACAAGTATTGTCATCTGTTTATAACAGAAAATTCTTCGGACATTTATTTCAATTAACGGGATATCTATTATATTTAAATATTTGTGCTTTTAAAAATAACAAGTAGAATATCAGTGAAATCACAATGAAAAGCACACTTTTTCTGTGGAAAAAACTAATCTGGCATCCTAAAGAAAAAAAAGATGATAGTAGCCGAAAAACGAAACATCTGATGCCAAATGATCATCGTATAGTTGAAAAAAGGGGCAATGGAATTGTTTTTGGTTTTGCATTTCTTTGTCAAATAACGATACAAAAATAAAAAAAACTTCTTTTTTTTCGGATAACTTCTGAAGTACTCGGAAAATGTAATTAAAAAAAACTATATTTATTCAAACAGTAAGTTGCTTGAATAGAGATGGTAACCCTAGAATTGCTGATCCAATTTACATTTTTCCAATAACAGAAAATGACTGAATCAGTGAGTAATAGTGGCTATATCTTGTTTTTATAAAATATTCGTTTACTGAAGAGGTGCAATGGGGATTTATATTATGTTATGAAAAGTGTTGTAAATTGTGTTTAAAAAAAATTCAAACTACTAAATAAGAAAGTAATATTTCTATGTATAAGAATTGGTAACTTGATTCGTTACTTTAAAAGAATAGAGACATGATCTGTTGATTTGCTGAAATTCAACTATTTCATGTGAGAAGGCAATGGTAGTTTCAGTTGTTGTTGAGAAAATTTTTGCGAAATTTTCGCACTTGTAAGAGGAAGAAATCTAAAAACTGTCGGAATTACCAGAAAATGCCAAGTCCCAAAAATGGTCAAAAATATCAAATGCTAAAAAACTAAAAAATTCGACAATATCAAAATGTATTAATCTGATAACAAATTTTGCATATAGATTGAAAATTAATCATAGTAAAAAGTATATAAAAGTGTGCCGCTTTGGTTTTGAGTTGGCGAAACTCAGAACCAACCTCAGACTATCCAATTTAAATTATAGTTTACATTCAGAATTGAGGCAGGCAAAATGTTTGTTCTAGTATTACAGGAAAACGACTTAAACTGCTACCACGTTTTCTGTAGATTTTAATGATTTATTATAATTGACTGTGATATCCTGGAAATTTTCGCACATTTACCTCCAGCTATTTGTAGCAAAAAATTCATTTCAAATTTTACTGCAATTCCGAACCTGTTTACAATTCCCGGTTTGAGGATGATGAATACAAAATCCACCGCCTTTAGGCTATTTTTCGGAAGATTTTGCATTTTCTTTTAGATGTCTGTTATGAGAACCAAGGCATACATAATATTGAGATTATGCCGGAATTCTCGGTACCTGTGCAGAAAGCAAGAGTATGAAGTGTCTAGAAATTAAATGTATCTTATGTTCCCCGATTTTATACTCAATTATTCTTTTCAACTCATTCCATCTTTTCTATATATATTCTATACAACTACAGAAAAAATGACTGGCAATTCTTATTCTCATAGCCCTTTATATATATCTAATGAAAAACATTTGCTGTACAATGAAAACGTTTTATTTTAATTATACAAATTTTCAGTTAACGCCCATTTTAGCTAAAATGGCATACACTTCAGTTGAATTTCCTATTCTATCAAATAATTTTAATATGAAAGAATTAACCTGCCGTTCACTTGGTAGGACAAGATCATTTAAAATGTAAATTTATAAGCTTAAAAAGTTTCATTTCCTTAATAGAACAGCCCATTATAGCGTATGATTTGTGGCTTTAACACTTACATCTAATCAGAAATACCGTTCGCTTAATAGAAGTATTTTCACGGTTTATATTTATAGAACGTAAATGGTTTTCATCTTGAAGCAGGTGATAGTACTGGTAAAGTAACAGTAACTGAAAGCAGTATATACGCAAATCACTTAGTTTAAATCCAATATGTTTAACATTAACGGTTTATTTACGTTTAAATATATTCTTTGGATGTTCTCAGATAGTTGCTTATCAGTGTATGTTGATTGCATAATAATAATAGTCGCCATTACTGCAACTGAAAAAGGTAATGGTTGGGTTGGGTTGCATATTTTTGCCCAGGAAGAAAATAGAAAGTGTTAAAAAATTTTAGTTTTTGCAAAACTGAGAAGGAATTTCCCAATCTGACTGAAAGCATTGTGGAATTTCCCAAACATTTTAGACTTGGAAAATAGAGAAATCCATAATTTGAAAATAAAGCGAACAGAGTAGTCTCAAAGGTATGGATGTGTACCGGCATGAGGACGTCTCAAAAAAATGTTTTTAGAAGTTAAGATTAAATATAGGCCCCACTGAACACACCTGTGTCAGCAGAATAACTCAATAAATTGCACCAGATATCAAATGAGATAGGAAAATATTGAATAATAAATGAAAACTGTTAATCTTTATCTTTGTTTATCTCTATGAATGAATTAGAATCCTACAAATTACAGTTGAAAGCAAATATGTGATAAACAGTATATTTTAGCTATATGTTACTTACTTTATAATGGTGATGTAAAATATTTTGAACCCTTACCTGCAACAAAAAATAACCATCATTAAAAATAAATCTATTATTTCTGAACAACACAATCAAGATATGTCATATTCACACATTACAGTACAATTTTTCTACTTATACTCTACTTATATACCTCAATGATTCACTTTTTACAGATATGTATGCATGGTCAATAAATACGGTTTTGGTGGATTGCTATAGTTGTTTTATTATTAAGTAACTAGTTTATAGCTATGTCTGAAACAGACGGTGGCAGTATAGTAAAGTCATTAACAAATTCTATATATTTTTTACTAATAATTGAAAATATTAATGAATGAAAATAAAAAATATTTTCAATATTTATTCTGAAACTGAATTTAAGTGAATTATAGTGGGCATATACAAGGCTGCGCGTTCCCTGCACAGAAAACATTAATTTAACCTGGCAAAATTCAATACGATAGCAAAACCAAATTCAACAAAATAAAATTGAATTATTTTTGTTTGTTTCAAAATGAAATCTTGCTGTATGTTGTACGTCAGTCTTTTAGGTCATCGTAGTCTTTCTCGAACTTTCTCGCAGTAATTATGGCCTGGTAACGTGTACAATTTCTTATTCCAGGACAGGATCGAAAATCCCATTATATTTCTATCCTTATGCTGGTGCTCAGAAAATTATTTCTTAGGTTTTCTCAAAATTAGTTTTTACTGAAGATTTATACTTCCTAGAAAGATTCCTATTTTGGCAGCATAAAGTTTTATGACACTGCCCCCCTTTAATTGGGACTGTCTCGATCGAAATCATACTCTCTATGATCCGGAGCCAATCGATCCTAATTAAACACCTTCATCTTGGCTGTTGGATTCCGACGAACGCGATACAGAGCGTAATTTACCTTCTTGACTACTTCGTAGGGACCATCCCAGCTTTGGAGATTTGCCTGTGCTCCTCTGGGTTGTATAACTAAACTTTATCTCCCTGTTGGAACTCGACTAAATTTGCCCAAGATCGTTGCGTGTCTTCATTCAATCACTGGTTGCCAACATTGGCGTTCGGGCTAGTCCGGGTATGGCCGCATGCTTTGACGGAGTCTCAGCTCCTAAATGTATGAATGGTAGGAGGGCTGGAGTAAATCCGGTGTTGTTGTGGACGGCTGAGTGATAGGCCAACACATGAATAGATATTGTTCCAAGATCCTGTTTATCGCAGACATCGATGACTGAAGAGTTGACTTAGGTTCTTTCTGATTAACGGAAACTGCTGGCATCTTTGCCTTGACCACGTTCGTGATAGCCTCTACTTCCAATGCACGTCACCGAACTTCATTACTATTCTTTAGACAAGGAAGTCTAAGAATTGGTTGAACTTCGACATGACATGTTTAATACCACGAATAAAACTTTCTGTAGCAGTCGGTATGTCTAAGTACGCTAAGTGTGTTAAATGGTTAATGTCTGTTTCAAATTGATGTTGTGTTTTTACTCACAGTTGCACCGGATATCTCTTATCTAATACTGACATTATCTTCTCGACGTTACTCTGTTCGCCCAATGGAATGCACTGGAGAAGATGTAAGACTTTACCATTTAAAAGCAAATTATTGAACATGTAGACTTTGCCTGCGTACCCGACCGTTAAGTAGACATGCTTCAAATTGTTGTTCATATGTTCATACACGGGTCAAGATGATCTACCTTCAAAAGTGGGTGGTTCAATAAAATAGCCTTCGGTGTTCTGATATCTTCCTCTTTGCAAGTCTTGTTGGATGTTTTTAATTACCGTTTCAGATGATTCTGAATAATGAATAGTTCACATTTTTGTTCTGAATTGAACTGATGTCATCATGTTTCTTATCTACTGGTTTCGAAAATAAATGTTCTATTAGGCTCTGTTGTTCACATTTCGTGGTAGTGATAAGAATTTGTTGTTCGCCTTTCTTGTGGTTACAAGATTGTTTTTGATTTTCAGCTATGCGTTTACAAGATTATCTAATTCCCATCAAAATACTGCATTATGCTTTGTTGAATTTCTTCTCGAATTTGCGCCTCCTTTTTATCCCGTTTATTTGGTATTTTATTGAATTTTCCGTCCAATTTCTCTATGACCCTTTCAAAAATTGCTTCGGAACTCTCCACGATATTAGTCTCCATACTTCTCGTTGTTGGCATAAACTAATTTAGATTTTAGACACCACTGTTATAAATTTTTCGTGAGTTCAATCCCTAAATGTACTCCACTAAAATAATCAGGTCGATAAACTGAAATCTTACTGAGCGTCAGCCTTTTTATACCATCGTAGTCATTTTTGATCTGATTATGGACTGCTAACGTGTATAATTTCTTCTTCCGGAACAGGATCGAAATTCTCGATACCTTTTTATCGCTATATGTGCCTTAAGAGAATTGGTTTTACAAAAGTTTGTTTGTTCGTAAAATAATTTTTATTGAGGGTGATTAACTTCTAGAAGTTTTCCTGTTTTGACAGCGTAAAATAAAATGTTATAGCAATATTTTGTATATTCACCAAACCTTTACCTTAAGTGTTATTGTAAGGGAATTACTTAGCCGCCACTAGCATACATTTTTAAATGAATATAACAGTTCATTAAAAAATGGATGTTAGTCGCGGCTAAGCAGTTCCCTTACGATAACACTTTATTTTATAAAAAATCATTTAAACTATAAAAAACAAATCAAAAAAATTATTTCAACATCAGTGATAACTATAATTGCACATTTATTATAGTCAGTTTTGAAGATAAAAATTTAAATATAATTTTGCATAGGGATGATAGTCCATAATCAATTTTTCTAACTTAAAATGTGTTAATAGACAACCCATAGTTAGATTTAAAATGATTAATTTTTAAGGTGTTAGTAATTCAGACATTTGTAAATATAAAAAATTAGTTATTGCCCTGTAAAAACATTACACGATAATAACGCGTTCTTTTTATATTCTGTCAGTCACTGAAAGTAGCTTTGAGTTTCTTATCAACTGTATTAATATTAATGTTTCCCGTTTCAAAGTCATAATGCTAAAGGGCTGAGAATAACGCTCACCATTAATATAGACGAGACATAAATCTTGATTATAAAATGACGTCTTGTATTGAGGCCTTATGTAGTTTATTTTGAAAATGATGGTTAAAAACCGTATTTCTAGCGGTATATATTTTTTCTTCCTATAAATGATATCCATTTATTGCAATCATTTTCATAACCCGTACTCCACAAAGGAAACACTTCAATTATTCCGAATAAATATTTACCTAGTTTGGAAGTAAAACTCGGATAAAAACAAGTTGATGATAGAATGAGTTAATAACAAAAAAAGAACGGTGCTTTCTATGAGCTAATTAAAACCTTCTCCATTGAATTCATTGAATTGATTCTGTATACAAGAAAATATAAACTCAGTGAATATTTTATTTATTCCCAGCAATGAGCATAATACATATTTTTTCCGGAACAGTGAAAATGGCTTTGAGATACAAAATATTTTCAACTACGGTCAATTAGGTACAATTTATTTAGCAGTATTAAAGGCTCTTATACAGTGTGTATTTGAAAATAATTTTAATGGGAATTACTACTATTCAAAAGGGAACCTGTTGTACAAGTTAACTCTTTAATGTTACAATAATAGGCTTCTAAACCTTTATCTCTATATGTAAAATACATTTTTTAAAACAAGCTTTTATATGGTCATTTGCTTCATACCCCTTTCTACAAATCACAAAGTTGCTTCATTTTCGTCCAACTCATTAAATATACCCTCTTCTACAAATCACAAAGTTCCTTCATCTTCGTCCAACTCATTAAATAGAAGTTTTTACTTTAATAATTTTAAAACTACTAAACTATTGAAAAAAAATGAAAGGATTGTAATAACTATTACAGAAATTAAAGTACTTAATTTAAAAAGATAAGCTTTCAGTAATATATACATTAAAAAAAACAACCGACTTCAAAAAAATTAACTAAAAAGCATGACATAATTTTTTGCTACAATTATATACTTTTTATGAAGTCGGTGCCAAGCGAAAGTGAAAATATTTTAGGAAGTACATTTTTAAGTTGTACTTCGCAAGTTCGCTGTTCAAATTGGCACCGACTATAGAACAACTATTTAATTGTTGTAGCAAAAAATTATTTCATGGTTTTTAGTTAATTTTTTTTTCAAGTCGGTTCTTGTTTTTTAAGAAATGTATTTATTTTACAATTTTTAGTGTTGTAGTAATCTAATTAACTTTTTCGATTTTGCCTAAAATAAGGTATTTTACTTTTAAGAATTATTTATTAGCTTGACCAACCTTGTATATTCTTGAATAAAATAACTTGTTTTCTAGATATGTATATGTTTTAAGACAATTTTGAATATGATTCTAACTTAAGTATTGCAGTCGATCTGAGTAACATCATTCTTTACTGTTAATTATACTGACAGTCTACTCTCCGCGGAATTTTATAATAAATGGTTATACAGTTTTAATTGACACATCATAATATGATGTAGTTTTCAATTCTAATGAATGTTAAAATTCTACTGACAAAATGTTACATACGTCCAAGACTCTTGTATATTAATAGGTATATAAAAAATGAAAAAATACGTAAAAAACTCTGTGAGTCGTTAGTTCTGTCAATACTTAATGATTGTAATATTGTTTACTACCCCTGTTTGGATGTTTCTTCGAAAGGGAGACTACAGTACATTCAAAATTGTTGCTATAGATACGTGTGTAATCTCCGCAAATATGATAGGGTGTCGGCTAAGATTTGTGAACTAAATTGGTTGAAAGTAAAATATAATTTTCTTTTTCTAACCTTTTTGTACAGATTGGTAAAGACTGAGTTATCTTTTCCAAAAGTTGATATACAGACAATAAGACATAGATTAACACTCACAATGCCTCACCATCGGACCGCATTGTTCCTGAGAAGTTTTACCTACGGTAACTTTTAAATACAAATTACGCCTATGTTTCATTGCCAGTATCTTCATTTAGTAAAGTAATTAAAATGCAACTATTGTTTTTGTGATTTCTTCATTTAATGTTTCTTTATGTGATATGTCTTAGTGTTATAAGTTTCCTATTAGGTTAAGACTCAGAGTAGCTTTAAGCTAATCTTCGCCTTGTGGGGGCAAATCTTTATCTTCTATTTTGTTTTCTTTTATACATATTGTTTTTCATACTTCATATATAATTGTGAATACTTGTATGCTTTGCTAGTAAAGACGATTTATTAATTAACTTTGTCTGATAACAATTTGAGTTGTTATTAAAAATAAAGATACTTAACTTAAAAAAAAATAGTATTCTTTATCAAACCTAGTACACAATTTGGAGAACTGACATGAAGATCTATTATACCATTTTTAGTGATGTGGCGTAATTAGATGCATTTTATAATTATTATTACCACTGTTTGATAAAAAAATTATATATTATGAAAAATAAAACTATTTTGTTTTTAAGCAAAATTCTTATTTGCTGACAAACCTTGTATAGAGTTGAACAAGTGACACGTAATGATTACAATATACTTTTCGACCATGCAAATATTTTAATGCAGAATAACTTTTTCTCTAAATAATATTCATACGAAGGTTTTCCGTTTGAATTCAACTTATGAAGACACACTTTATATAGAAACCAAATGAGAACCCTCACCTTGAAGTTGATTAACTGACATTTATTTCGATTTATTTCCTATCAACCTTGAATTTATTACAATTTTTAATAACACAGCACAAATGGATGCAGTTTTCAATTCTAATAAACTTTGTTTGATTACAATTTGAAATATAACCTCGTATATGGTTAGAAAGTTACATAAATACTTAGTTTTTAATTCCAACTACTTCTATTTGAAAACAATTTTAGATATTAACAAAAATAAAGATACTTTAATTTGTAATCAAAATTTCTGTTTCATGACAATCCTCGTCAACAGTTAAAAAAATGACATGGAATGATTACTGTTTACGTTTTAGACCATGCAACTCTGTTCATGTAGAATAACTGTTGCTCTTAAAATTATTAATAAAAATAAATCGTTTGATTTAGGAATACACTCTGTATATACATATTAACTGACAATTATTTTGATTATTTAGCTGATTAATTAGCTTACTGTATAAGAATGTCGATAAAAAAGTTTTTTCCAATTTTCTAAAAAAACGGTACAAGCTGCGTTATTGAAAAAAAATATGGGACAACTTCGGGATATCCCAGAACTAATCTAATGTCTTTTCAATTTATCTCATCTTCCAAATATTTTTTTTTCATATTTTTAAAACCGACGACTCCACCAAATCATAGTATGTAAGAAAATCAGTAAAAAAGTTTTTTCCCATTTTCCAAGATATGTTAATGAGCGAGTAATCGCTAAATAAACATAAAAAACATAGATTTAGACGAATTGAGAATCTCCTTCTTTTTGAAGTCGGTTTAAAATGTTAATTAAGTAAACAAAAAATATAACTTCCTTGTTGTAATCTTCACTCACATATTTGTTTCAATAGGTAAACAAATTTATAGTGAAAAGTAAATTCTTTACTAAAAGACCAGCATATTTTTTAATGTGCTCGGCGATTCCTCAAAAAACGCCTTGATAGACTATAATAAATTATCTAAAAAGCCAAATCCCGAAAATACAACTTAAAACTCTTACTATTGCATTGAAAAATTGTGATTGCAATAAATGTTATATTTGAGAAATAAGCAAAAAAATTACACAAAGAAACACCAATTCAAAATGTCCAAAATTTGGAAACATGCCTGGGACCATGGTCATAAAACAAAATCTCAAATTTCAATTATACTGCACAAAGAAGTAAGCAACACTAAACGACAACTAAAAGACTCTTATTAAATGAAAGGAAAGCGATTGTACAGGTACTACTTACGTAGAATTCAGTTGCTCTAGGTTGCCGATAATTAAAGATGAAACTACTAATTGCCATTGAATTTTGAATAACCCTATATCGAGATAGTTTATGAGGTGTTTCCACTGTTTTGCCTGTTACCTTTAAATGAATCATCGAAATATCCTAATTCTTTATTCGGATTTTGGCGAATGCGCTATCTTAAAAGGAAGTAGAAGGGCAACGAAAAATTTTGAAGGTAACTCTTTCAAATCGTTCAAATTTGAAAGGAGCCTTATTATTATATGATCTTAAGAATTTACATAAGCGACACTTAATTATCATTTAATAGTGGCAAACATTTTAAATTTAATTTTACATATTCTACATTTTTAATTCGTTCCAAAGCTCCTGTTTTTTCCATTCCATTTTTGTAGAACTATTTGCTTTGCTCTCAAAATAGGCGTCATTTTCGGCAACTTATAATTTCATCCAAATTTATTTCCTTAATGCATGTTTTTGTTGTTTGCAACACTGTCGTAGCCCCTGGGGCTAAAATTGAAGACAACTATGAGTGAGGAACCAATTCCAAAGCTAACTTATTCAATTTAACCGGGTTCATCAACTTCTGGAACAGGAAATTGTCTTTGTGAAACAGCACTTTTTTACTGCACGTGGGGCCATTTTTGCTGATTTCTACATTTACTCAATCCATTATTGGTATGTAATATTCGCTATTGGTAATATTATCACCCTCAAAATAGTCGGTGAACACAACACCTGGGCCCTATTTCCTAATCATCACACTAATATTATTAGTAAAAAAATACAATAATCAAACACAAAAAAGGGACTTTGTTTTCTATCACCCACTTGAATAGATACTTATAAACGTGACGTATCTATTGAAGTGAATGATAGAAAACAAAGTAACTTTTTTGAGTTTGATCATTATGATTGACTATCAAAAAGTAATCCCATCGAATTTTAAAAAGAATACATGTTAGAAGTTACAAAATATTTGTAGTTCTAATTTGTGTTTTAGAATAATAAGCATTTCACTCTTTTTTATGTAAAGTGGTGGTAGAGAAAGGCCTGCCTAGTTAATATTTCGTGTTAAGGTTAAGGGATGGGCGGCACCAAGAAACGGTTGGTTTAGGAATTAATGTTGTCCGTCAGGTGTTCTTTGATAATTGTATTAATAATCAAATTAATAAACATTTGTGTTATAATGTTGTAATAACAACAATACAACGTTGGATTATGGTTGTATTACTATAAATTGCATTGTTATAGTCGTATATAAGTCCGCCATGATTAACGCGTCTTCCTGTAAAGTCATTATTTGACCTATTCACACACTAGCTGCGCATGTTAGGTGGCGCTACTCTTTTGCTTTTTGCATTTTATGTGCTCTGGGTTACTCTCCTGCACAATTCGAATACTAATATTTTGGATTTTACAAGTTGTACTTGTAGAATAATTTTGTTGCATTATGAAACGAAATTCTACAAGTTACAAGACTACAAGTTACTCTTACAAGTTACAAGTTGATTATAAAACAGGTCCCAGGTCTCAAAATTGGAATGGTATAACTTTGGCACCTGACTTTTGAATTTTGGTCAGCTGTTGATTATTTTATTTTAGGGAGTAAGAGTAGATTAATGTTGCATCATTGCCATGTATCACCGCTAGAAATCATTACGCGATTTTTCCGGCGCTGTATGAGTAAAAAGGGCAACCCACTTTGAAAACAACTTTCTCAAGCACAAGTTTTCCTGTAAAATTGTCAACCCACCTTCTAATATCTTGTAGGTGTCATTTTCTGACACAGCTTAAATAAACGGTCTTTTAAAGTCATTAGGAAACACTTCATGTTTTCCGGAATGAGATTCTCTTTTATACATTGCTTTTTAAAAAAGGACAAAAATAACGTCACTAAACACCGGTTTTCTGCCAATTAATGGTCAAAGCTTGATAAAATGTTGACAAATATCGTTTAAAAGTTGGTAGGATCTAGAAATCATGTTAGTCTGACAGCAGCATTGTCAGATATGTATCATACAGAGGACTTATTAAGTGACGTTTAATTCGCATCGCTGCGGCATAAAAAGGTACAATCGATACGACATGAAAATTTTCATTCTTCATTATTAAATAAATATATACAAATAAATCCACAATGAAATTATATATAAAATGGTAAAGGACATATATAAATTATTTTACCTACATAAACAATTGAGTTCTATTTCTCTTGTCTAATAATAATAGACATAAACTCCCGGCAAACATTTTAGCTAACATAAGGGCTTTCGGAAAAGTAAATACACTATTCATCAAACTTCCACCTAGAGGCAAACGCTATATTGAAAGAGGGTTCGACAGAACGTTGCACAATATTGGCGTTAACCTCTGCTGGGCTCACGATAGTGTAAAACAGAATAAGCATGAAATTCCATGACTGAGCATTATATAAGAGCAGTGGTTTTAATATTTCTACATAAGATTATATATATATATATATATATATATATATATATATATATATATATATATGTATGTATAACTAGGTAACTTTCACAATATAGAAAACAATCACAAATAGTTCTTCTTCTTCTGCAGTGTATTTTAAATGAATAAGGTAGCTCATACATTAGGTAATTAAAAGGAAATACTTTCCATGAAAAAAATCTGGATGAGAACCAGGTCTAAATTTGTGAATTCCACGAGGTTTTAGTTCCTGCCTTGGAGTCCTCAAGTCTGTCTATAATACTAATAAAAGAGATATTTCAGAGACTAGATGTAACTCAGGGTCTCCATCTGCCTGGTTCTCAGGCCTCACTAAACGACTGAAAAATATCCAAGTTATATAGTGAGAGTTGGGGAGTAGGCAGACTAAAACTCCGAGTTCCTTTAAGTTCCGAATCTACATTATTTGTATTCTAGTGAGACTTAGGAAAAATTGCAGATTGAGGCTGCAGGTCCAAGACCTTTCAGTCGTTTAGTGAGGCTTAAGCAGTAGGTTGATTGAGAACCCCAGTTTGATATAAACTCTCAAATATATCTTGTATTAGTACTCTAGTGAGACCTGGGTAGTAGACAAATTGAGGTCCCGAGTTTGAACTACAGTCTAAATATTCCATTTCTATTTTTGTTCCTTTTTGTCTCCTGATGATATCTCCAAGGCAGGAACGTTGAGTAAATAACAATGTTAGGCACGATGCTCACCCGGAACTTAGGGCAGTTCAAATTATAACCGCGGAATCTTTTCGATTATATAGACCAAAGTTGTAGGGCACCGAGAGTTTCATTTTATGGTCCATATTGCGACTTCAGGTCCTGACCGGAACAACGTTTTTTGGCCCAAAGTGTTTTTAATTTAATGGAAACATGCATTTTTTAACATGGGTATCGGTGGAAATTAGAAAAATAAATATTTTTTAATCTTATCAATTTTTACATTTACCTCATTTCTGGCCACAAAACGGAATAAAAATTTGGTGGAGCATTTACGTTGAGACAACAACTATCTTGGTTGGATTTGATTATATCAAACAAAGTAGCACAAGCTATAAAGCACTGAGGGGCGCTTTGTGTCGCCCTGCCGAAAGTACGGTTTTTTGACCGGAAGTAGTTTTCTTCCAATAATTTAATATTTCTGTTAGCCCCTTTTCATTCCAGAATTTTGTTCAAAAAAATCTGAAAGCAGTTATTTTCCCAAGTTATTTCGATATCCATGTTAAAAAACGGGTCTTCCCATTAAAAGAAGATAACCTCCTGTCAAACAACCGTACTCCCGGTCAGGACCAGAATCGTAATATGGACGATACAGCGGTCCCTTCAGTGCTCAATAACTTTTGTTTGAAATTTGTTTGGGTATAATCGAATCATTCTCTGCACTTAGGACCAAACCCTGAGGGACCTCCTGTGTGATTCCAATTTCTCCTACCACAATTACGCTGCCTGTCGCAATTATTCTGCTCTTTCCACGATTCCCTCCCATCTGGCCGTATTAAACGCATTCTGAACATCTGCGCCAATAACAGCGGCCCAAACATCCACAGGCAGTTGCAATATTCTCCTCACAGCTTGTACTTGTGGACCTACCTTTTCGAAAGTCGTACTGGTTATCCGAAAGACTCCCAACCGCATCAATCTCTCCCTACACACGTCCTCTGATAAGATGCTCTTAGAGTTTGCGGATTACGTCTAATAGGGTAATCGTCACGCCCCGTTCCCTTTTTCAAAACTGCACCATTCAACATCTGCCAGCCGTTTTGAAGTGAAACTTCTCTTCAGGTGCGGTATCTTAAATAGATAAAATTTTGAACTTAAGATTCTTCATAAGCAAATGTTGATAGGACAAATGTGAGTATGAAACGAGTCTATAAAGGTAAAGATCAAAACGTGTTTTTTGTTCTAAATACCAACATCCAAAAGTTACTTTTTTTAAAGACGGACCAAAGAATTCTTAAAAATTTATTGGGAATATACAGTAATATAGTAACTTTATAATAAGAAAGATATAATTTTCAAAATTAGAATAGCTTGGCACCAAACGAAATTATCAATAAATTCAATGACTTCTTCCCTAGGACTTCTAGGTATCAAACATTAATTAATTGTGATCATTACTTTTAGAAGTAACAGAATTATAAAATTACTCACATAGGCCGTTTACAAATAGCGTTAAGATTTAGTATGTACCAACTACTTCGTTGAGAACTAAAGGAAATCAGCTAAGAATATTAGAGGTTGTAACAGCTCAAAGCTAAAAAAAAATATCTTACGAAAATTACTACCTCGAACAAAAAAACTACATCTCCAATTATTTTTTCAAAACAGGCCAACGGAATTTCGAAATGGATTGTTTGAATACTCTATTTCTAAAAGGTTAAAAAATCAAGCCGGTTAATATATCAAACCCGTCAAGAAACGTGCCAGATTTATATTAACGTACTTTATTACCAAACTTTGTAAACATCTAGAATATGTAGAGCATAAAATTTAATTAAAAATTTATGAGAATCTTCCCTTCAACAAAAACAGAACAGTTGCTAGTAAAATTCTGTGGCAAATTTCCAAACTCGGAATTTCATTTCTTATTTTAAAAGCTGTATAAAATGCAGTCAACTTATTTAGAAAAAATAACTTCATGTCAACAGAGCACCTATTAATATTTGTAATGAACACAATTTACTGAAACCAACAATGATCGTCTTTAAACTTGTTAGCTTTCTTTATTATTTGTAGGCCACAGATACAATCCAATATCCGAAAATGTTTCGATCATAACACTAAATTGCCTAACTGTCCCGTTAATTATTGTTAGCACGGAGATTGGATTCATTTGATAACCCCAGCTGCTATAATAACTTGGAAAAAAATTCATATACGGGAATACAATCACGGATAATAGGTTTTACCTCTCCGTGATTTGCAAATAAAAAAAAGAAATTAAACATACCTACTATTTTTTTAAAGAAAAACGTTATGACTATACATATTGATTACATAAATAAATGAAGTTGTATAGCTCTGTCATTTTAGTTCACGGTGCCGCTGGAAAAATTTAAATAAAAACTTGGTGAACCTCCGATTTTATTTGTTTTTTCAAAAATTCATTACTTTCTTGTACCTAAAACTGGGACACTAATTTTCGTCAAATGATGGTTTATAATATCAATAATATACGAGCTCATGGTGGATACTATCCAAAAGTAGTTTTGACGAATTGTACCGCATTATCTATCCAATCGGGATATAATAAAAATATATTGAAAGCTCAAATTGGTTAAAAATTGTGGTTAATATTACATTAAATGCGTATAGGCGGCAGACAACCAGCGGCGCACTGACAATTAACTGTCAAGGCATATTAGACCGTCAGCTGATGTCAGGTTTTGGCTCACAATTTTATCGCTTCTGCCTGAAGGGGGTTGAAATGTGTGTTATTGTTGGATAATACAATAATGCGAAATTTGCAAGAGAATCGCGTGGCTAACATACGAAAAAAAACATGTTTTAGACCAATTTTTTCGCTTCTGCCATGTTGACTATATAAATTTTATGAGACAGCCAAGCCTCAAAATATGATAGGCAAAAGTGTCGCATGTGGCCAAAGGGTTGAGATAAGGAACCGTAACAATATGGCCACAAATTTCTCGCATCTGTCAAGCGAAATAATGAAAATTGATATCGAATGTGGTCCACAAATAAAACATTAAAAAATATATATATATAACCGACTTCTACCTATAACTAAAACTAACTAACTAACTAAAATGCTAAAAATAATTATAACAAAATACAACTTTAGCAAATAAATAACAGAATCAATGTTGTAAGGTACCTTACCTTACCTTACCCAGGAAGTAAAAAATGTAAACATTAAAAGGTGCTCATTCTGTACAAATTAATTACCTATCAATCTAGTATATTTTTGAAGTCGATGCCAAGCAAATCTAAAATCCTTCATTGCGTATTTATCTACTAATTCATCAAACTTGATTGTTGCCCCCGACTTCAAAAATATACTAGATTGGTAGGTAATTAATTTGTACAGAATGAGCACCTTTTAATGTTTACATTTTTTACTTCCTGGGTAGGTACCTTACAACATTGAATGTGTTATGTATTTGCTAAAGTTGTATTTTGTTATAATTATTTTTAGCTTTTTAGTTATAGGTAGAAGTCGGTTATATGTTTTTAAAAATGTTTTATTTTCAACTTTTTAGTTTTTTTTGAACTCAGGTAGTTTTCATTCTTTATTTTTTATTTTGGATGTATAACCTTAATTGACAGAACCTGGTAACATCGAAAGCCTCAACATTACACAATGATACTTTATCATTTAAATTGACAGGTAAATCTTTACGAACAAAATGTACTAGTACGGGTTGACTTAACAAGCCCAAAATATATTTATGCCTTATGGACTACGCCATGTAACCTTTTTTCAACTTTTTTTGACAACCCTGTATAACTAGATATTTCCACTCCAGCCTATGTACCAACCAGCCTGTACATACGACTGCCCACGGCAAGCATGAATTTGTTTGCTGCCTTCTGTAAACTATAGGACGGAGTAGAATCCATCCTATATTTACGGAGTCAAATCTGTCCTATATTTCAACCATAGTATATAACTCCTTGTGGGCTACCCCATAAATCATTTCCTTTTTAACATTTTATGTTATCGCCCTGTGTAAAATTAATTCCTCTCCACACTTTATGCAACTTCTTATGGGCTATAAAAGAAATAATTTTTTAATCACACCGTATGAATATAATTCAACTCCAGCATATATTTCAACCACCCTGTATATGATTTGCTTATGTCCACATTATATAACAGTTTTTTAATCACCCTATATAATTTTAATTTCACATTTTTTTCAACATTTTTATTCCACCAAACGTCCAGTCCACCCTATATTCCAACCATCCTGTATATACGGCTGCCTACAGACCAGTATCATTCTAGTCCGTCCTATATTTCAATCTTCATATAAAAACACCCTGTCTATAGGCCACCAAGTACCAGTTTAAAGTTTGACATGTGTTGTCACTGAATTTTGTATTAGGCCGGGAGAATGTGACAACCAAAAGTACCGTCTTCGCAAAATGGAAAAATTTGCATTTAAATAGGTATTTACCTGGTATACAAACAAAACGAGCTTGGTAATCATTGATTTAAGGAGCCGAAAATACTATGCTTTACTACCTATATGCTTGAGATGTACATAGAAAATTCTCAAATTCGCAATTAAATCTTCCAGTGCCTAAAATTATCGCACTATTACGTTGGAATTAAAATATTTATGAGGAAATGTCTGTTATGTCATTTCGATGAAATTTTTGATAAGAATTTTGGAATTTTCGGCGATTTTCTGCAAAACTGCAACTTGCACGTCGCAGAAGAGTAAATGAGATCACCTAAGAATCTTCTTTAATAGATTAAACGTTAAAAAACTATACATATGCATAAGGAGTTATCGGAAAATCGACCAATATGGTGGGATATTGGTCGATATCCATGCACGCACGTGTTCATTCACAAATTTTATCACTTTACCAATAGAATTCTTTTCCAAAATTTGAAGTTTCACCAATCCGGATATATACTCTATTAAACAAGACCATATTCGTTCAAAACAGTGCACCACAGGAGAAGAAATCAGGTAACATACATACAAAAAAAAGCGAAAAAATACGCGACGAATTGACAACCTCCTCCTTTTTGGAAGTCGGTTAAAAAATCAATAAGGATTGCGAATGACCATGTAAGATTAAGGAACGGAATTATGTGGAAACTTGACATTCCTGTCGTTAATCTGTCACCACCTGGCGGTCTATATGGGCGGATACAGGATCCTCTTGAGGTAGGGGCACAAGTAGAAGATTAGAATGAATTGTATTATTTGCATTATTATGTTTTTTCTATGCAGTTTATTATATTTTTATTTAACTATCTATTATCTGCGGATATTGTCCATTATTCTATTGGTTTATTCACTTAATGGTTCTATCTGGTGTTTCGTGTGATTAATTAAATTACTTTTTTCGAATCGCTAGATTCACCACTGTCAGTATATCTGACGAAAAATAAGAGTAGCTCGTTTAAGCCCATATTCATAAGCATTGTTAATACATTTTATGGCAATGTAATCAAAATAGAGGAGAAAAGAAAATATATTTTGTATATCCCCATTGAGTCATCGTCGTTAATCATAATCATTAGCCGAAAGTTCCAGTTCCAGTTCCAGCTTTACGCTAAAGGTAGAAATAAAAAAAAATAGTTTTTCCCGAATTTTACAGGCTAATCTCTATGACAAACGCATTTATTATATTTATAGATATGTAAACACTCATTTTGCAGATTTTCTCATTCTCTACTGAAATTACTTCTTGCAATATCAGTAAAAAACAAAATTATTCACATTCTTTTAGGGTTTATAATGCTCGAATAACTTGCTTCTACAAGTTTGCTGTTAAAATTATGTCAGTGTTATTGCTTACAAACTATTATTTACGTTATGGCGTTCGAGGTTTGCTAAATTTTATTTTACTTAAAAATCTCTATTGACGCTGAGCCAATAAGGTTTCTTACAAAATTTTAGACCATCAAATTTGCTATAAGAAGGCCTAATTTTTTTTTTGATAAATAATTTAGTGATACAGCATACTATACAAAACGTGCCAAAAGTATCTCAGAAAGTACTGAAAGGAAAAAAATGACAAGAGTTGTATAATTTTTCTTTTGCTATTAAGGTCATTTAAAACCAGCAAAATGTACAGGTTCCCTTGATACATAAAATGGTGAATTTAAGTGACGTTTGGTGTTTGACTCTTTGTGTTTCCAATTTTTCCGGTTCAATGTTTGTAAACATCCCATGGTTTTTTAAGCTTCATTTATATTCCTAGGATATTCTCAAAATTATCTAATCTAATCTAATTGGATAACAGGCCATTAATATGTCATACGTCTTTCACTTACGTGCTGGTCATTATTTCAGTCCTATTTCCACTATTTTCTTTTTCTTGCCTTGGATTTCTTTTCAAAACAACATTTCTCTTTTATTTCATGCATAGTTAAACCATTGTGTGACAATACTATATTTGGCACTTACATGAGACCTAAGAATAATTTTTCACAAAACTGGAACTTATAATACCAAAAACAGTTTAAGTATTTATTATTTAGAGTAGGTATGCTTATTAAATAAGTAACATTCCTTTATCTAGCGCATTATTATAGATACAGGAATAAATGTCAACTTTTGGAAAACGGATATACATTAAAATTTCAATGTATGTTTATTTAATTGGTAAAGTGAATCATTATTGGTTCGCTAACTTCATAAAAAAATAATAATTTTATCCATTGAAAAATAATTTTACTTTCACCTTCAGTGGACATTAACTTTAAATAAAAATGGATATCAATAGGATCTTAATATTTTTTTGTCACTGTTTTCATCAATTATAAGTTTTTGGATAAGGTCACGTTCAAAGTGTAGCTATAGAATCGTTAAATGCCGGAAAGGTCAACATTTCCGCATTGTGTTGTGTTATCAATTTTGGAGGATTTAAACCTCTGGGTTTAACTTGTTTTCTTTATTCGTTGGGTTTTCTCCCTTCACAATGATTTCTGAAAAAGAGGTAGGTTGAAATACCTTAGCATAAAATTTAGAAAAGAATATTTATGGAAATTTACTGGAAAATTTTTTCTTTTTTTGGTGTTTGCTTTCATTAATTATATTTGTTCTTTTACCCCTACATTAAATGGTGCTAATGATCCGTTATGACTTGTAATCATTTAAAGTATAAATTTAAATGCACTATGATAAATTTTGTTCATTGAATTCAGAGAATAATTCGGGTTTTTCAAATTTGGGCTTCAATAATCATAGAATTTCACTGTCTGACGTAACTAGTTTAAATGTCTAAGTACTTCTTGGGAAATAACACCACAGTTAAGAAAATTGCTGTATATTCCAAGTTTCTTAACCATTGACAACGGGGTTTGACCTAGACCCCGTAACGTTTGGAATATACAGCAAATTTCTTAACTGTGTTGTTATTACCCTAGAAAAATATGCCCCAAATATCATTCAGGAAACAACTAGTAACTCGTTTGGTTCTATCAGCTTTTTAAATTTAAAGTATGATTTGAACGGAAGTTTAATGAAATGTTGGTGTGTATTGGATATGTACATAAATTGTTGGATCGGCTAATTAAATCATTTCAAGTGGACTGCTTTTTCATTTTATATGGTAAGTTTAGCTGCAAAATCATGATTAAAAGTAAAAAAATCTGTATACATAATTCCTGAATAAATGTGTCAATGATTAAATCTGGAAAGTCTGTAATCCATTATTTGAGCCATATTACAGAAAATTAATAGATATTATATATTTTTTTGATACTTTTAGAATGATAACTAGCACCCTAACTGCATCATATTAATCACTCAAGAAATGAACGGCTTTCAATACATTAACAGTCAGTATAAAGGAGTTACCTTATATAGGTGAAGCAATGCAGTAACATTGAATTACTTAACCTCTGATGTGCCAATAAATATGAATAATTATGTATTTAATTGACTACTATACTATTTACGGAGAACCTCACACCAACCGAGATGGTACAGTCGAAAGACTTAATTCAACCTGTATTTAAGTGTACTAATTTATGTTCGCCTAAATTCGTAATAGACAACACTTAAATTTTCGGTTGACGAAATATTTTACAATATGCTTCAGTTTCCAATAATGTATACATTATACAATTAAATAAACAGGTATCGAAAAATATTAATTTAAATGCTGAATGCCATAATAATATAAATGACAATTCTTCACGTCCGTTACACTGGGCAATAGCAACTTTGTTAAATGAACGACCATGACTGTTTCTTGCGTAATGTGCTATGCTAAAGCCCAACATTCTCATAAAACTCGGTTGTTTCTTATAATTTTACATATCTTAATTTTTACCCGACTACGGCGAAGCAAAGGAGGGTAATGATTTTAACAGTCTATGTATAGATGTTCTGCTCTAGCGTCCCTCCTAGTGTACCGATTTGAACAAATGACTTGTCAATCGATTCGTCTATATTGTGCGATTGTCATAGGCCATATATTTTTACTACAAATTCATTGTAGCTCTTAGAAATTAAGAAAAACTCAAAGATTTTTGATTATAATTTTGGCCATGGAGATGTGTTCATTGAAATTTTTTTATTATTTCATGTAGTTATAACGTTCGAATTATGTGTAAATAATAAAATGAATAAAATAATACGTCTTTAATGCAATGCTTTAATGTCTCATCTATCGGTTAGTCGCTGTAATATTTACATTGGCCGATACTGTTTTATTATAGTTTAGCCACCCCAAGTGAAATGCCGCCACAATATTATGTAATTGATATTGATTATTTCTTCAATATTTTTTAACAAGCGTATGGTTAATATAAAAAAAATATTAGCTCATCAGCTTTTAAACAATAAGCTTATCATTTTGAAGAATTATAACAAAGTCGACAGGTAAAAAAGAAATATTTTGTTAGTATTTTATTTATTTGCTGCTATAACATGTGAATTTTATAGAATTTAATCGATTAAAAAAATAGGCTTTTAACAATTCGTTTTTATATGCAGGCTTAGTCATTACACAAAAACGGCATTAGTAATTTAATTCAAACCACATGGTTTTAAGGAAATTATATCGTTTACCAGACAATCAAAACAAGTAGTTATTAAGGGACTCACTTCAGTGTATCTTCACTGATTACTCCAGTTTAATTAATTTGAATATTACAACCCGCAACGTCTATGGAGAAGGATCCAATTCCGTAGGCTACGGCCAGATTGGCGGGATTTCACGCCGCGTTTTGGCAGAAAAAAAACGCAAAAGCAATACGTCGTATTGCAAATCGACGAGGCCAGACGCGGCGTGAATTTCCACCCAACAGGTAGGTGTCGGGCGCATCTTCAAGGTCAGCCGCCGAAAGATAGGATCCGATTCCATTTTCTGCGTTAATTCACGCTGTGTTGAGTGGCCACACTGGTAGAAAAGAACGCGGTATTCATTTCGTCATGGAGCTTGGCCAAAACTGCTGGTGTGGCCTACTATGTGAGAACTTGAAAAGAAACGTAGAAAACGCAGCGTGAAATCCCGCCAGCCTGACCGTAACCTTAGACTAAAGCCAGACTGGCGGGATTTCACGCCGAGTTTCGGCAGGAAAACACGCAAAAATAATAGGCAGTACTATTGCAAATCGGCAAGGCCAGACGCGGCCTGAATTTCCACCCAACGGCTCGGTGTCGGGCGCATCTTCAAGGTCAGCCGAGGAAAGATAGGATTGGTGCCATTTTCTGCGTTATTTCACGCTGTGTTGAGTGGCCACACTGGCAGGATATTAATTTCGTCATGGAGCTCGACCAAACTATGTGAGAGCTGCGTGTTTTCGACGTACAGCGAGTGCGCAGAAGATTAAAATAATCTCAAATTCAACTGAGGTTGATTTTACTATAATTGTCCTCTTAATGCTTACTGCATATATTACCTGTCCAACTTTTCCTAATGAGTAATAGTTCCCTCATCAGCAACACCCCAGAAAAATAAAACAACATTGGAGAACTGTCTAGCACTCATGTAAATACCTACTTAATCTTTAGTATTCGTAATGTTGCATGATTATAATTACAAGGGGTGTTTTTTTTTTGTTTTCATTAGTCGGGTTTTAGTTAGTTTTTGTTTCATAATTTATTTTTCTTGGATAGTAAAGGATCTTGATAACTGCAATAGAGGTGTTCACCGATTCGAGTACTCAATTTTCACTCGGTGGTCTTGAAGGGGATGAAAAGTTTGATATTGTTGAATAAAATAATGTGGAATTTGGGAAAGAACCGCGTGGCTCAAATTGGAAAAACTCGTTTTTCATTTGTCGAAAAAAACATATTTTCCTTCGATTTTGTCACCTCTGCCATGTTGACTAAACTTATTTTATGATACAACCAAGCATCCAAAAACGATAGGCAAATGTGGCCAAAAAATATTATAAACACGTGATCTTGCAAGCAGGTGACAATGTGTCACGATTTTCTGTGCAAATCATAAGTAGGGATGAGACTAGCCCTTAAAACGAGTAGGATCAGATTTGCAAATGGCCAAGCAAGATTAAGACCCTTAAATTTTTGTGGAAATTTTAAAAAAATTTCACTATTTTCTCCTCAACGAAATTAAGTGCAATATAAACTGAGAAACAAATATATGTTATGGAAAATGGTATATATATAAGCGTCTGTTGTGGCCACCATATTATTTTTAATGCCATTTGGCACACGACTAAAAGGGTTTATGCTAAGACCCTACAACGAAAAACAAATGTGTCGTGCATTGCATTCAAATTAAAATAAGTAAGTTTTATAAAACAATACAGCAAAAAAATTTAAATGGCCACCATTTTGTTTTCACCCAGTTGGCATTCTGAATTCAGACAAGGTTCCATTTCATAGTTTGCTTTTAATTTTTATTCAGAAACGCGTGTTATCCGAATTTTTTAGCTACTTATTAAAACCAGTTATCACATTTCCGGTTAAAGACGGTTTATAACACATATTGTAATTTAAATAACATGTTTTTTGCATTATGTACCGCCTATTATAAATATCTTAAAAGTTCTTAGCAATAAGTATTATAGTGACTTTTTAAAGTACGTTAGGTATATATTTATATAATACAGTTTTCCTCATTAATTTACTAATACTGTTATAAGCTAGCGGAAATAGTACCACCCCAAGTTTAGTTTTGCTGTACTTAAAGCAGATTTAACTCAATAATGTAAAATATTTTTTTCAATACACAAATATTTCGTTTTCTTATCATTGAAAACTACATGAAAATAATTTTCTTTAATTATTTACGTCTATTGTTTAAATAATTGTTATAAACAAATTTCTTGTTTAACGAAAATAGTGGACCCAAACCTCTTAAAAGGGATTATATAGCGAGGGACTCACCCTGAGATACATAGTATGCTACGTACAAGTTCAAAGGTACAGGGGGAACCAAAGATCCATTTCCCATTTATTTTAAGTCAGGAGATAGTCATGATCCAAAAAAGAGAGTTTGTGTATTGGGTTCCATAAACTATGTAAATAAATAGAAATTTTAATATGCAATTCATGAACATGAAGATATAATAGCAGCACTAAAACCAGCAGAGAATAAGAGAAAAAAGTGATACAAGGTAGTAAGCAACTCATTGGTACGTATTTAATATCTTATTTATTTTACGCCTATCAAGTATTGTTTCATTATTCATTCAAGCTTGCAAATATGCATATACAAAAAATAGAACACGTTAAAATAAATTTATTCTAAAAAGAAACTTGCCGATTCTTCATTCTACTCTTTAGGCAACCATTTGATCAAATTCATTGTAAATTAGTAAAATAGTTTCACAATTGTTAAATTTTAAAATACATGTATATTGCGCTCTCAATTTTTTTTATTTAATATAAAGTGGAACTTATTTGAAAATTCAGCATAGTCATAAAATAACTTATGTAAATAGTGAAAAAATATTTATTTTAGTAATATATAAATCTGCTATGGAATGGGTTTGACAAAGAAGGACTTTATAATTGATGTCCTATGGCAACCTCAAGGCTTAATGACACAATAATA
This sequence comes from Octodonta nipae, assembly GCA_034190945.1. Lineage (NCBI taxonomy): Eukaryota > Metazoa > Arthropoda > Insecta > Coleoptera > Chrysomelidae > Octodonta > Octodonta nipae. The sequence goes on from CM067219.1 coordinate 97,673,691, forward strand.
TGTCTGCGACTGATTGGCATACGCATGCAAGATCTTAGTTGAAAAGAATACCTTAAGATGTATTAAATTTTACTAATAAAATGTAATAAATCCAAACCGTTAGGAGAAGCTGATCAAAGGCTTGAAATTAAGGTAAATTTCATAACAGTTAAAAACTGAGGTTCCAGTTTCTTCCGTATAAAGCATATAGATTAAAAAACATGAATAAATAAGTATATTATAAACCTTGGGCGCCAGTTCGACTATTTATTATAACCAATTTAATATGTTTGGGAGATAGATATATTTAACATAATCCTTGACGTCATTTGTTTGTGAAGTACGGAGTTTTTTTGTTACCAAAAGTGGTACAAAACATAATGAATGATATCGTTGAAACAGTCACTCATGCTTCATTGTTATTTTAATAACAAACCTCACGCATTTATTCAAAAAAAATAAGATGGTGGTAGCAGTTGAGGTTTATTGGGTTTCTATTGTTTATTATTTTCTATCAAGAGTTTTCATTGTTTGATATAAAATTCGTATAAACAAAGACCAAAAATGACATTTCTAATTTCACTATATAACTTGAGAACGATAAGGCGAGGCAAATTTTTTTCAAAATAGGCTAATTTTTACCAACTTTAAACAGGTTACAGTAATATAAAATTGGCAACTAAAAATTAGTGATCAATAATAGGCATTAGCAGCAACTAAAGAAAAAAAAACTAAGAACTTCATTAGTATAACAAATGGAAGAGCCAATGAATGAAGAACATATTTAGATTGAAGTTGCTAGGCTCAATAAGGAATCTCCACACAAAGGAGCTATAAAAATCGAATGGTTATGAAACAATTCTTTCTTTACATGATTGAGGATAAAAACAACACTTAAAAAACGAATTTTCATTTCAAAAATACATAGTTAAGTCGAATTAATAGCAACAGACATTTGAAATTAAAATGCACTTCAAAAAATTAACTCTTTTTAAAAGAAATTTGTTGCAAATAACCTTAAAATTGTTTTTGGTCCTACTCCTTTCAAAATCTAGATTTTAATTTAGCAAAATTAATTTAACCTTACTTCAAACAAATTAAATTAGTGATATGTATTTGCCAATAAACATGTTTATTAAATGTGTGTGATAAAGAAATCCCATGTAAAGTTACGGTATGTTTTTGTTACCATATTAGTCGAAATTCGTTGAAAAATGTTGCTAAATTACAAATATCTCAGAAAATCATTACTGATCAACTGTATTTTTATTAAAAATTGTTTTTCGGTGCAGATTTATAAATAATTTACTTTAAAATTATTTTAAAATATATTCCTGTCTAGAAAATTTTTGACAAAAAAACACTTGAGGAAAATCAGCAAATATATTCTATTGTATACCTGTCTAAATTTCACATTTGATACGAACTAAAAATTACTATTGTTAATATTCTCACTTTTAAATTTTCACGCGTGAACCAGGAGTTTTTGAATCACAAAATTTTCAAACTCGTGCACGAAAATAAAAGCTCAGGATTGGCATACAACCACGATGCTTTGGCCGGATCAGAGCTCGGACTGATAGAAAGCCGAAACGTGAAAGCTTCTTCCAAACCAGCAAGCTTTTGGCAAAGCACGCGCTCACTGACAATAACCGCGGACGGGAACGAGCCAACACGAAGTTCTTTCCTAACAGATTTTAATGCACATGGTGTTGTAAATAAGTTCCGTTAATCTCTGTGATAAACAAAAAGAATGAATAAAGTTAAAAATTTATATATGGCTTAAATAAAGTGACTCATTCATAATACCTTTCACTCTAGTGCTGATATTTATAGAGGTATGCAATTTAACGTACGTAATAATTAAATATTTACAAACAATGATTTCCTATATGGTTTGTAATAAATTTGGTTATCACAAACCAGATAATTTTGATTTTATAGTATTTTTTTCACCATAAATTTTACGCTTCAACATTAAAAGTTGACTGATATAGTTGTACGTTGGTGAACTCAAAACTACCCACGTAATATAGGTAATATTGTAGAACCTCGATAACTTAAGCCTTGATAACGTAATAACCTAAACAATAAAGGTTATTTATATTGCTCACAAGTGTTAACCAGATAACTCAATAGTAGACCTATTGTGAATAAATTCTTTGTAAACCTACTCTCACCAGACATCATGATTTACAAAATCGAGATTTTCATTACACTGCCACTAGTATAACTTTCACAAAGCATCTTGGAAAATCAGTTCCCTTAAGTCCTTGAACTATATAGGTTCCTATGGGTTTTTGTTGACAGCTTGTAAAATGTTTCTGTCACGACATTGATTTTTAATACTGTATAGGGTTTTAGGTTGTTCAAAGGCTCCATGATTAATTAAATTAACTGTGAATTTTCTGAATTGGACTGGCTGCCAGCTTTCTGAATACATCTCCAAATACCTTGCAGAGGTAGTGTTGTCATTTCTATGTGATTGTGAGTATAGCAATAAGATGTAGAATTTTCTTAATTTGAATAGGGAGTAACGACCATCGGCGCGTCAGTTTTATGAGTAAAAAGTGTCATATTTATTAAAACACAACTTTGATTCTTTGAATTATTCAACTTCCTTAGATAGAAAAAATGTATAAAAACCCTATTTTCGGGCAATTAAATGTAAGCCTTAGCAAAAATTAACACCTAACTTTACAAAGTTATATTCAACTCTTTTATGCACTTGCCAGACATTGAAATTGACTGAAAATTTTACGCTCCATCCAAGAATAAAACAATCCAATATCACAAAAGACGATTGATCATGTCATATCTGTCCAATAATATCAGATTTTGACAACTATCAATTTCTGATTAACTGGCGAAAATCAAATTCTGCCATTTTTTGTTTTCCCAGATAACATTGGTCTGCAATTTTTTTTATTATTCATTGTTTTTATGCGGAATTTAACATGGAAATAATTACAGCACATATAGTTTAAATATAATGTTCATTTAATTAAAAAACGATATTATTAGAATAACAATATTTACTATTATTGTAATTAATAAATTATTTCGTAGGGTTTTTTCCTTTTCATTGTTTCCATCTAAGTTTCTCCATGAATTGACGAACGGAAATCAACAAGCGTTGCTTCACAGCATTTCCTATTGTAGCGTTTTTCAATGTGCAAATCTTTCATGATGCTCATCTGATGCGGCACCAAGATTTTCGGAAAAGAAATCGAAATGCGAGTGCAGAAAATGAATTTTGAGTGACATGTTGCATTGTAGAGCTTCATAAGCAGAAAGAAGCATAATTTTTTCTTTTCAAGAATTATCGTGTTGATATCATGAAAAAGTAGCCATCATTTTCATTATTCTGAGGTTCACTCCAAATCATTGGCATAGCAAATGGCAAAGATTTGTGGCTTTCTTCAAGTCAACATTACAACATTCTTGAGCTGTTATTACAGTTTATTTTTTGCTGCCAAGTTTTATGTCTCTCAGTGGTAGGAAACCCAAATAAACCTGATCTTGACCACACACGATATTGTATTTGGCTGTGTTTTTAGAGTAAATTCATCACATATATGTCAAAACAGGGCTGCAGAATTTTTACAATATCGCGGTATTTTATAGTCCAAAAATTAAACAAAATTTATTTTAAAACAATTGTGAAATTTCCATTATATATTTATGGGCTTTGTTCTTAAAAAATACATAAACTACACATAAACCACTTAACATAAATACATAGAATTACTTACTGCTCCTTCTTTCTTTCTCTTACTACTCACTAAAAGTCATTTTATATGTATATACATCATTGATAATGTTTACGCCAAATAAAAAAAAATAAAAAATCATAAATTTCAAATATTGTGAAAAAATTTATATTACATAATCTAGACGTGGTAGAAAAAATCGACCACCGGGAATAGATTCAGAGCATTTAAATCTTCATATTTATGATAGAAATTTCTAAAGGAGGATTTTGTTGCAGACCAGTGTAATTTGTAAAACCAATTGACCGCTCGTAAATTTGGAGCCGGATATCGAATTTCTCTAAAACTTTCCCCAATCAATTTGCTGTAGGTATAATAGGAGCCGAGATCCCTGTATAGATGAGCACATTGTATACGGTTTTAAAAGAGACTAACTGAAATGACGCAATTTCTTTTCAACTTTTATACATATTTTTTAAGCAAAATTCCTATTTGCTGATGAACCACGTATACGGTTGAACTTATGAAGACACATTGCATATAGAGACCAGTTGAGAACCTCCATCTTGAAGTTAATTAATTGTCATTTATTTTAACTTCAATCTAATATATTTTCAATTTATTACACTCCAGATTCAGATATTATCTTCTTTTAATACTGTCGCCTCCACCAAAAGGTACGGTATAAGAAATTGGTTAAAATGTTTGTCGGAATTTCTAAACAATGGTATAATATCCTTGAAAAAATCGGAATGACTCCTAGACCTCTTTAACAAAATCGAGTTTAACGATCTAAATTCCTAGAGTCGAATTGGAGTAATCGCTGAGTAAACATAAAAAAATATAAAAAATATATATACAGACGAATTGAGAAACCCATTTTTTTGAAGTCGGTTAAAAAGTAGCGTTATCGGAAAACTCGTGATGTCAAAACTGAAGATCATTAGGTGCCAGTTCATGAATGTGGTGCACTTTGAAGGTTGAAATTGACTATCTTTAAATATTTTACAAAAAACGACTGCTATCGTACGAAATTTACCTAAGCTATTGAGGGGTTTCGAAAACATTGTATTTCCTGGGTTGTTGTATTTAATCTGACAAAAAAGGGTTTATTTTAAGCTTGTGGTTAAAAGAATTCCTAGTCGTATTGAGTTAAAATCAATGATCTTGAAGCTCTCGGAGGGGGCAATCGCCCCCATCGCCACTCTCTCAATCCGTGCTATCTTACATAGTACTTACAGTACATTAAAAATCAGCGCTTTTTCATCATGGACTACATTAAATAACTGACATACGTCTTCATGCCTTTGTAAGTTATATTCGACACCCATCATTATGAAAATTTCTATGCGTACATTATGTGATAAATGAATCATTTTGATATGTAATTTTAGATAATGTCGAATAAGAAAAGATGTAACATCAACGTCAATTTTTTAAAACTGAAAGCTACTAATCCAAAATAATAATTTGTAGGTAATTATTAATCAAGAAGTTCAATTATACAAGAAAATGATTAATAAAAACTTAACCTGACTTACTTCTTATTAGACCAAAAAATTGGTAAAAACAAATTCTTGAAATAAGTAAAACGCAATTTACAGGGTGCATATGAAAAATACATTGTATTTTTTATTGTACATTGACATTTGAACAAAAATTCAGATTCAGTTTAATAGTGAATATAACACGCTTCAATGCCTGTTATATCACAGGAAAAATCTGATGATAGCATCGTAAGGTCCTAAAGAGGTTAGAGAGTTGTTCGTACTAAATTTTTGTACAATTTGATATGTAACATATACAATTTCAAATTTTAAAGTACAAAATAAGCATCTTCAAAATTGCTATAAAACTGACACATATCATAAATTAAATCCTATCTACAGCAGTTCGAATCGTTCATGAGGAAAGTAAATTACAATAAAGCAATGCGTAATACAAAATCATTTGGAAAATTTTGTAGATTTAATTAGGATAATGAACCAATGAAATAGAAAATACTACTCAGCTCTCGTCAATTTCAGGCTTCAACCTGAATAGCGGGTGAATGAGATTACTCTCAAAGGCATATCAAATTCAGAGCTGCGAAGCACATTTGATGTCGTGGGAAATGGCCCATGTAATCTGCATTTTAACTTAACCTTGTGAATGGGAAGCCTTTTGATGTGTTAAATATTAAATTGACTTTAGATGCAAACTGGAATAATATCTAAGATTGAAAAAGTAAATGATATTTTGCTAATACAATTAGCGTACAGACCATGAACGTGATTGATTTTAAATATATTTAAATTATATCATGAGAAAAGTTAATATCGACTAACAAGATATCTAAATGAACTAAAAAATATACTAAACTTGTATTCCGGGAAACGTTGTGAAATATTTCGTGTCTCAGTGATGTATAAACAAAAAGTTTTGTACCCTAACACCGAACGTTTATTTTCTGCGCTACTTCAATAGCTAGCCGTAATCTTTATAGAGTAAACCAATGTCAGTTTTCAACAAAAAAAATCATGAGATCCCCAATGTCTCGACACGTGTCTATTCTCAGTAGAAAGGTGGGCCAATTTAGTCCCTGTTTTGAGATATTTCCCACTCGTTATTCATTTCGAAAATCTCCATTCAAAATTTCAACTAAAAGTGACAACAAAAAAATCCTCACAGATCGCTTTAACTCGTATTAGTATACTTTTAAGGCACGTACCTAAATTGATTTTTCTTCACAAATAAAAAACGTGGCAAACACTGAATGAAAAAAATATATATTGGCTAGCTAAAGATGGGTTCTGATGGCTTGCGTCTCGGTTTTACGTCACCAAAGATAATTTTGAACCTTTTCTTAAAATGCAAGAAAATCTTTTTCATTTTCTCCAATACTGACAAACATTTCAATTGATGAACGATACTGTTTACCAATTTATAGGTTTCGATAGATCAGATGTTTCAACACTTTCGACAAATGTTGAAACAAAATTACGAAGATAATTTCAAAAGCGCCTACTTAGTTGATATCCATAAAGGTGGGCTTAAGCGGCAAAAATATACATCCTTTGTTTTGTTGACATAGGGGTTAAAATCATAGGCACGTTACTGATTCCGACTTGCTTTGTGCACCGTTCTTACCTGTCGTGACTTTTGCGTGATGTTCGCGTCCTCCGCTATAGCTTTATTTTCGGGCGAACCCTGTTTGTAAAAATTCAATTTAAATTACCTGAAACCTTATGTTTTTCGGCGATACTCTTCTCACGAGGGGTGTGGACATCGCTTATTACTTCGCCATCAGTAAGTCCTGATAAAGAGACCTCAAGCGGTGTCACTAGGTATTCTTTTTTCAATTGAACACTCATTTTTAAGCACCACCGAGGAGTGACTTTTTTTCATTTTTGGTTACCCGGTAACTTATGTCGCCTCCCATTGCCCCTATCGCCCTTTTAGTGTTGAATTCACTGATCCTGAGGCTTTGCCAGAAGCCAATCACCCCATAGTCCCATTTGGATCCGCCTTTATATCTGACATACAACTTTGATCAAGCTGTTTGAACTGTCACGACTGCACGTAGATGCAATATGAGGTATCACGTTCAGCGCTGAATATCAACTTGGAGACGAATTAGTGACCAATGTTGTCCACATTTTGGCGCACAACTCCGGTCTAGATTTTCATACAGTTTACTGGGATATTCCAAGATTTTAACTATCTGTGGCCGCAAATTTCTGTAGGCAACTGACGAAACTAGCACTCTCGTTTCCACTGTTTGGTTTTTTTCCGTATTTTGTTCTTTTTGTTTTTATTGTTTTGTTGTTTTACACATAAATCGAAGAACCTTTTGTTGCATTGACTGAATTTTGCAAGAGTTGCCGATTATTCTCATACGGCACTTATATTTCTATGTGTAATTTTTTTATTGTACCTAGTACGTTTTATAAATGTATAAACACCTACAACGCTTTGTACCTTAACACGAATTTTGGTGTACTCCATGAAGATCATAGCTGAGCTTTTGGGTGTAAATAATTTATATATAAAAAAGATTTTAACTGGCTTAAAATAAAAACCATTGTGAAACCGTGTGCAATCATTTACTGTTTTCTGACATATATCATTTTTTTATCTGATTTCAAGAACAAGTCTATTGATTATTTTAGGGTATTCTTATCTCTCCCTCTCTAGCTCTCTAGTATTTTTTTCTACATTTTCCACATATTTTTTAACTTATTTGTTTTATTAATTGGACCACTTTCTATAAGTGTAACTCTTATTCACCCTATATATATATATATATATATATATATATATATATATATATGTTTTTAAGTTTTCGCGGGCACTAAATGTATTAGATGGTTTCCGGGAATTCATCCGCGTAGTTGATAACTGATCCCTGCCGGGATCGATGGTAAAATGACGACGTTTCGGCAGAGTCACATCTGCCCTCTTCAGGTCGGTTCGCATAATACTCGTAGCCTTCTGCTTTCGCTTCTAGTTACTCGAATACTGTATTACTTATGGATAAATTTTGGTATATTTTCGGTAATATCTTTTTAAATATATTTTATTTAAATATGAAAAAAATATATTTGTGTTCCTCAGAATGAGACCTTTCATTTGATATGATACATGATGCGTTTGAAAATAATTTTATTTTTAAATTTTTATTTAATTCTATATTTTGCCCCCCAAAATTAACATTAATGGTTTCTCCTTAAGTTCCCTGTAAAGTTCGGGCAACGCTCTATATTTCCTATTTTTTTCAAAATTTTAGGCTCAGTAGTTTCGGATATCAGGGGGGAACGTTCGATTTTTTTAGTTTTCCCCCCCAGAAGTACCCCTAAAATCAATTTTTTTTTCTTTTACGATATGTACTCCTGATCGGGTCACCAAACTATACATTGATACCAAATTTCAACCTCTTTCGTCTAGTAGTTTAGGAGAAAATGGCTGTGATGTGACAGAGGCAGAAATCCTGAGTGATATTATAAGGGTATCCGTATATTGTATATACGGAACCCTAAAAAAACGTCCCGACGAATTCATAACCTCCTCCTATTTGGAAGTTGGTTAAAAATGTTTGGGCCTATGATATATCATACATTTTGAAAAATGATGAATCTTATCTTATAGTAAGTATCCTTCCGTAATAATAATAGAATGTATTAGTCCGCCAGGCTATGTTGTTGGTTTTGTGATATTGTTTACAATATATAAAAATCTGCAATTTAAATAATTTTGAAAATATAAATAACATCAAATGGAATATGTACTGAATGTTTTGAAGGCAGTATGACTGTTCAAGTAAATGATACTTAAATGATGATCTCACATTCAACAGTGAAGGTAGTATGATATATTTTTAATGTCTTCATAAGCAGTTACTATAACGAACTGGCCATCAGTTTTATGGAACAGTCGTTTTGAAATTTTAGGTGTAGATTATTATATTGGCTTTGAAATGAACTAAAAATATTGTATTGTAATTTTGCCTGCAGCTAGGGCCAAAACCGAATTAAGAGATATTTGTTAATACCAGTTAAATAAAAATGAACTTTCGAAACTGATGAGACGTATTTTCTGTTTTAGGATAAAAGTTTCAATTTACTCATCGGTTACAATTCCGATATCTTTTTAATAGTTATTTTTATATTTTTGGGCTAAATAACAATACAACTGGAGAAAATGGAGGAAATAAAACTGTGATGTTACTTCTCCAAAAAAATAAAACTAAACTAAACCATGCTACAAATAACCTTTAGAAAACATCTCTGCATATGTTATTTGGGCTAACAATAATAATTTCTTAATTTTTGTGATTAACATTGCTCTGTTGGTTCTTTTGAACTACCGGTAGTTGCTGCATTATAGCAATGTTTGTCAAGAAGTCCTAAAGTCTTAAACTGTCGGACAGCTTTCGCCTGTCTTTGTATTTGTATTATTTAATTTCGCCTTTCCGAGGATATATTATCAAATCTTCACTTACCACTTTTATTTACATTGCAAATTGAAATTTGGCAAAAGTGGAACCTGAATACATACATATCAATCGAATAATAAAAATATAGGCGTAAAAACATTTGATTTAAACCATTATTTTATTTAGTTAAATATATATAATTAAATATGTTCCCTATCTATTTTTTGTCAAACTCGTCGCACTGCTGAACTTCATACTATTTAATTATTCTAAACTAAATTAAGCTAGAAACACGCACGCAACACGCTTTTGTTTGACAACTTTTAAAGGTTATAAACGTAAAAAAAACAAATTCGTTTGAACTGAATACTTGGTGATATATAAAACACGAATGCAACAAATTAAATAAAGAAGACGAAGCTTTATTGAGAGTAAAGTGGTGGATTTGAAAAAATGGTAGTTTGTTAATATTATTTTGTGGTCGGATTTGCTAGATTCTTGAGTTGTGTTAAGTATTGTAGATGTTACATCTTATTTTAATTGGTATTGGACCTTTGAATTATGGTCGGTTCTGAAAGTATATAGCTAGGCTTCTCAAGCCACCCAAGTTGATTTTGTACCCTTTCTGAAGATCTTTATTTTTTACGAACCACCTTTAGGGCTACTAACTAATAAGTACGCACCTTTGAAATTACCTTAATCTTAATTTTGTTTTAACACCCGAAGAACGTATTCTTTGCTATAAATTGTGGCTTTGTATGTTTATAGTGACGGTGCAAATCAGCCCGACAATCTTTGATCCGTACCGACAGTTCTGGGTTTCCAAGCGCCAAACGAATCTATCTGCCAAAAACCCTATAAAAATAAATTTTGTCGGTATAGCAGTAAATAAAAATATATGCAGTAATAAACGAAAAAGATCTAGTATTTCATTGGATTTCAAAAAAGAGTACAAATTCCACTTGGGTGGCTCGACGAACCGAGTTTCAAGCCGTCAGCACCCAGATTTAGAAGATACGCAAAGGAAAACTTTATCGAATGTGAACATTGAGACGCTGTCAGAATTATGTCAATCCACTACATACAAAAAGGTAAAAATACACTGACACAGTTTTTTTCTAAGTGTTTCGTTTTTTTCCTTGCATTTCAACCAGGTGTCGTTTCCCTATTCGGAAAATATCATTGATTGGTCTTTCGATTACTAAAAAATATAAAATAATAGTTTGGTCAAGTGCAAGTTGGACTCGCATACTAAGGGTTCCGTACCACCTTTAAGATTCTAACATTCCAGTTTCAGACAAGCAGGGAATGAGTGCATTTTCTTATATTTACACTAATATCTTTTAAAGGAAGCGTTTTAAATTTATAAAAAATTAACATTAGAGTATAATTTACACTTTCAGGTAAGCCTTTTATAACCTACTGTCTGAATTTTAGCCTCTGTAGATTGAAAGATAAAGGGAAAAGTAGGTCAAGTTTTAAATAATAAATTATTAAATCTTTTAGATAAATTATTTAAAAATACAAATAAAATATATTTTTAAAACTTCTAGATAGTGTAGGTTCTAAAGTGGGAATTAAGTGGATGTTTAATATTTTTGTTAATATCTATTTTTGTTTAATTAATTTAAAATTATGATATATTTGTAATTCACATAATGAGCCTTTTATTCGATATATTACATGATGCGTTTGAAAATTTAATTTTTATTTTCCATTTAATTCTATAATTTTCCCCAAAATTAATATTGAGGATTTATAGTAATTTTTTTATACATTTTAAGTGAGTCCCAGTGCCCCTAATTATTTAGGTATTTTAAGTATTATGGTTTCTGAAATAAAGCGGGAAATGAGATTTTTTTATATTTTTTTGTTATATCTTGTAAACAATTAATTTTATAAATATGAAAAATATATATTTGTATTCCTCATAATGAGCCCTCTCATTTGTTGTATTGCATAATGCGTTAAAAAATTATGGTTTCGGAGATAAGGGGGGGGGATGAGTAATTTTTTATATATTTTTGTTAATATCTTTTAAATAATTTATTTTAAAAATTTGAAAAAAACATATTTGCTTTCATCATAATGAGCCCTTTCATTTGATATATAACATGATGCGTTAGAAACAATTTTAATTTTTTATTTGCCATTTTATTCTATAATTTGCCCCCCAAAATCAATATTAGGGGTTTCTCCTTATTATTCCAGTAAAGTTTAGGTGCGGCGCTATACCTCTATTTTTTTCAAAATTTTGCAGCTTATGGTTTCGGGGATGAGGAGGGGGGGAATGGGTAAATTAAAATTATTATTCCTGTAAAGTTCGGGCAATGTTCTATCTTTCCAATTTTTTCAAAATTTTAGGCTCAGTAGTTTCGGAGATCAGGGGGGAACGTCGATTTTTTTTAGTCCCCCCCCCCAGAAGTACCCCTAAAATCATTTTTTTTCATTTACGATATGTACTCCTGATCTGGTCACCAAACTATACATTGATGCCAAATTTTAACCTCTTTCGTCCAGTAGTTTAGGAGAAAATTGCAGTGATGTGGCAGAGCCAGAAATCCGGAGTGATATTATAAGGGTATCCGTATGTTGTACCCTAAAAAAGTTTTAAAAAAGAATCGACTTCAAAAAACACAAATGTCACTTAGCTAATAAAAAAGCTAAAAATAATATTTTTTGCAGCAAATGAATAGTTATTGCTTTTCACCTAAGTGACATTTGGCTCTTTCTCTAAACTTATGCATTTATGTACATTTCAACAATAATTAATAAGGTACCTATATATAAGTGAAAAAACGTCTGAAAACGTTATGACTAATAATAATAACAAGGTAATAAGAAGAACGCAATCAGAGATTTAAAAAAACAACATTTTCTTAAACTTTCTAATTTATGATAATTTTTCCGATATCTCGTCTGGCATGACCACAAATTTTTCGCGCAAGATTATGGGAAAATATAATTTAAAATCGACGAAAAGATATATTAGCTGTAAAGTAATTGGATATGGAAGAGAATGAACCAGAATTTAGAAATGGAACGAATTATTGGAGATTTAATAAACTCTCCATCTTAACTAAGTTCCCCCGTGCAAACGCTCTGAGAGCGAAATTAATCTTATTAAATTTTTACAAGATAAAAGTTGAATTGCTTTGAAAGGAATTACTTTTAGAATATCAATTCGTAATGCGTACTGTAGTCTCTTTGATTACTTAACAAATAAGAAGATAGAGAACAATATTAAGGTTTAAATTGTAAATTATTTCAAATTCACAAGTTTGTTCACTACAATGAACGAATTAATTAACACCGTTCATGAGCGGCTGTTTGAACAATATCTCTGTTGTATTACTTAGGTAAGCTTTGTTCCACAAATTTGTAAACAGTAGTTGTACTCGCTAATTCCTGAATATAATTTGAGTTAATTTATTTTGCTTTGTTTTGTTACCAAATTAACGTAGAAGATAGCTAAGCTAATAATATATTTAGAGAAAATGAACATACACAATTGAAATGATCGCATTATCTTCGTGCATTTAGTGCCGTAAATTTGTACAACGAAAGATTGTTTCATGAATAGGTAATTTAATATTTTTATACGGACAAAATACTAATGAAGTAATTTCGAAAAGATTGTTGAGGAGGTCTTGAATTATTTTGTCTGTTCATTGGGTTTTCTCTCCTCCATTTTTTTTTCTGTAACAGATAAGTATTTAAAAATTGTATATGTAGAACAAAGTGTAGTAAGGCAATTTCGTAAAATTGCCCGGATTACTGGCTGTCTGTACAGAGATTCTTCCTCACAGTTATTCTGAGAGAAAGAGATGTCTATAAAATGATCAACCAGTATTCCTGTATATAAGTAATGTATTGTATATTGTGTAATACTTATCTGTGTATGGAGACGTTTCAACTCCGAGTCTGGAGTCGTTGTCAATCGTTTAGTGTTGTTTTCGAGGTTTTTTCTAAAAAAAATTTCGCTTTGATCTTGAATTTGCTGCTTGTCAAAAAATTTGACACTAACAATTTGTCGTTTGGCGATCACTTGACGCTGAGGTTACCGTTTTTTTGTTCTGTTAGCAGTAAATTCCTCCAGTCCAAATGAAGGTCGGCTGAAGGTGCTCCGATTTCAGTGTTGTTTATCATCATACAGCTGGCTTCTTTGAGTTTTCTCTTTTTTAAATTTTCTTCTTTCAACAAAATATTTGTTTTATCCCAGTCTATCCTATGGCTGCCGGTGCTCGTTAATACATGGTTGGCCAAATTTGATTATTGTGTTGTTTGTTCTATCTATAAGTACATCAAGATAAGCAAGTTTATGCAAATTTTTCAGCACCATACTCCCACACCACAAAAATGTCATCAACGTATCTCCACCACACTTTTGGTTTATTTTTATATTTGCCTATGAATCTTTCATCAAAATATGTCATGAATATATTACTGATTATAGGAGATAAAGAAGAACCCATGGCCATACCAAATTCTTGTTTATAGAAATCTCCTTCAAATTGAAAATATGTAGTGTTTAAGCAAAGTTCGGTTAGTTCCATAATTGTGTCAATGTTTAATTTTGTTTTGTTGTGTAAGGTAATATCTTGTTGTAATTTATTTTTTATAATTTGTAATGATTTATCAACAGGTACGTTTGTAAAAAGACTAACTATGTCGAAACTTACTAGTATATCATTTCTGTTGATAATAATGCTTTTTAATTTTGTTAAAAAATCATTAGTGTTTTTTAAATTGTTTGATTATTTTCGTAAGGTTTAATTATATTTAGTAAAAATTTTGATATGTTTTGTAATGGTGAATTTATTGAACTTACAATGGGTCTCATTGGTATTGTGTCTTTATGTATTTTTGGAACGCCATATAAATGTGGAGGTTTACTATAGTGTGGTGTTAAGTGTTTTCGTTCTAATGGAGTGAATTTTTGTTATAATGTCTCTAGCGGCTTTTTCTATATTTTGCGTAGGATCTTTTTTGAGCTTAGAATATGATCCTGTGTTAATAAGGTCCATCATTTTGGTGTTGTAATCATTTTTATCAAGTATAACCGTAGCGTTACCTTTATCGGCAGGTAGAATTTTAATTGTGTTGCCTTTTTAAAGTTTTTCTAAGGCATATTTTTCTGTAGGAGTAAGATTGTGTTTCATTTTGTGTTGCTTCTCTAGAAGTAATTTATTTCTTATTCGGTATTCACTGGACACTTCAACACAATAAGTACAAGTACTTATCGAAAACCTACAAATACTAATAGATGTTTGAATTTTCACTCCAACCATTAGGCGGTTAGGAAATAAATACAGCGTTAAAAATGTTTTTAAAACAAATAATACCTTGCGCTCTATCCTCACACATACCAAACCGTTTAACGCAACCCAGAGTTCTAAAAATTCTGTGTACAGTGTTTTGTGTGACTGTGGCCATTCTTATACCGGTGAAACTTCAAGACCTTTAGAAGTAAGGAAAAAAACATCAATATAACATTTCCAGAAGACATGTGGACAAATCAAATTTGGCCAATCATGTATTAACGAGCACCGGCAGCCATAGGATAGACTGGGATAAAACAAAGATTTTGTTGAAAGAAGAAAATTTAAAAAAGAGAAAACTTAAAGAAGCCAGCTGCATGATGATAAACAACACTGAAATCGGAGCACCTTCAGCCGACCTTCATTTGGACTGGAGGAATTTACTGCAAACAGAACAAAATAATTTGGTCAAGTGCGAGTTGGACTCGCATACTAAGGGTTCCGTACCACCTTCAAGATTCGAATATTCCAGTTTCAGACAAGCAGGGAATAAGTGCATTTTCTTATATTTACCCTTATATCTTTTAAAGGAAGCGTTTTAAATTTATAAAAAATATACACTTTGATTTTCCACACATAGACTTTTTATTTTATCTGCTTTAGGATTCGCTTGATTTTTATCACAATACATATGTATTTAATTTTCTAATTTGGCCCCCAAAAAGTAACATTAGAGTTTTATTTTACTAATAAACTTTCAGAAATACCTTTTATAATCTACTGTCTGAGTTTTGAGGCTCTATAGATTGGAAGAAAAACGGCAAAATAGGTCAAAGTTTAAATTATAAATTATTAAATCTGTTATTCAGATTATTTCAAATTTTAAATAGTGTAGTTTCTAAAATGGGAATTAAGTCGATGTTTAATATTTTTAATATCTTTTAAACAAATGATTTAAAAATATGATATATTTGTAATTCACATAATGAGCCTTTTATCTGATATATTACATGATGCGTTTGAAAATTGAATCTTTATTTTCCATTTAATTGTATAATTTGTCCCTAAAATTACTATGGGGGTTTTCTAGTAATTTATTTTCCATTTAATTCTATTATTTGGAGGCCAAATAATATAATTAGGTTTTTTTTTCATATTTTTTCCTATAAACAAAAAACATGAGGTCTTAGAGTTTGGGAAATAACGGGGAGAATGGGTAATTTTTTTAAAATATTTTTTTAAATATATTTTAAAATATTAATTTTAAAAAAATTAAAAAATATATTTGTACCTATTCGTCATAATGAGCCCTGGGATTTGATATATTATATGACCCGTTTAGAAACAATTATAATTTTTTATTTTCCATTTAATTCTATAATTTGCCCCCAAAAATGAATATTAGGGGTGTTTTCTTATTTTTCCAGTAAAGTTCAGGTGAGGGGCTATACTTCCAGTTTTTCAAAATTTTTCAGCTTATGGTTTCGGAGATAAGGGGGGGAATGGGTAAAATTTTTTATATTCTTGTTAATATCTTTTAATTAATTTATTTTATAAATATGGAAAAAATATATTTGTTTTCTTCATCATGAGCCCTTTTATTTGATATATAACATGCTGGGTTAGAAACAATTTTAATTTTATATTTTCCATTTAATTCTATAATTTGCCCCCCCCCCAAAAAAAATAGGGGTTTTGGTTTTTTTCTTATTTTTCCAGTACAGTTCAGGTGAGGGGCTATACCTCCATTGTTTTTTCAAAATTTTCCAGCTTATGGTTTCGGTGATAGGGGGGTGAATTTTTTTATATTTTTGTTAATATCTTTTAATTAATTTATTTTAATAATATGAAAAAAATATATTTGTTTTCGTCATTATGAGCCCTTTCATTTGATATATAACATGATGGGTTAAAAACAATTTTAATTTTCTATTTAATTCTATAATTTGTCCCCCGGAATAAATATTAGGGGTTTCTCCTTAATGTTCCAGTAAAGTTCAGGTGAGGGGCTATACCTCCATTTTTTTTCAAAATTTTCCACCTTATGGTTTTGGAGATAAGGGGGGGAATGGGTAATTTTTTTATATTTTTGTTAATATCTTTTAATTAATTTATTTTAAAAATGTGAAAAAATATATTTGTTTTCGTCATAATGAGCCCTTTCATTTGATATATAACATGATGGGTTAGAAACAATTTTAATTTTAATTTTCCATTTAATTCTATAATTTGCCCCCCAAAATAAATATTAGCGGTTTCTCCTTAATTTTCCAGTAAAGTTCAGGTGAGGGGCTATACATACATTTTTTTTCAAAATTTTCCAGCTTATGGTTTCGGAGATAAGGGGGGGGAATGGGTAAATTTTTTTATATTTTTGTTAATATCTTTTAATTAATTTATTTTAAAAATATGAAAAAAAATATATTCGTTTTCGTCGTAATGAGCCCTTTCATTTAATATATAAC
Organism: Octodonta nipae; assembly: GCA_034190945.1. Classification (NCBI taxonomy): domain Eukaryota; kingdom Metazoa; phylum Arthropoda; class Insecta; order Coleoptera; family Chrysomelidae; genus Octodonta; species Octodonta nipae. Next base: position 97,691,023 of record CM067219.1, read on the forward strand.
ATGAAGGATTAGAAACAATTTTAATTTTATATTTTCGATTTAATTCTGTAATTGCCCCCCAAAATTAAAAGTAGAGGTTTCTCCTTATTTTTCCAGTAAACTTCAGGTCAGAATCTATAAATCTATTTTTTTTCAATTCTTTACGTTTTATAGTTTCGGAGATAAGGGGGGGAATGGGTAAATTTTGGTATATTTTTGTTAATATCTTTTTAAATAATTTTTTTTTAAATATGAAAAAAAATATATTTGTGTTCCTCAGAATGAGACCTTTCATTTGATATATTACATGATGCGTTTGAAATTTTTTTTATTTTTAAATTTTTATTTAATTCTATAATTTGTCCCCCAAAATTAACATTAATGGTTAATTTTCCTGTAAAGTTCGAGCAACGCTCTATATTTCCTATTTTTTTCAAAATTTTAGGCTCAGTAGTTTTGGAGATCAGGGGGGGAACGGTCGATTTTTTTAGTTTTTCCCCCCAAAAGTACCCCTAAAATAAAATTTTTTTCTTTTGCGATATGTACTCCTGACCGAGTCACCAAACTATACATTGATACCAAATTTCAACCTCTTCCGTCCAGTAGTTTAGGAGAAAATGGCTGTGATGTGACAGAGGCAGAAATCCTGAGTGATATTATAAGGGTATCCGTATATTGTATATACGGCACCCTAAAAACGGTAACCTCAGCGTCAAGTGATCGCCAAACGACAAATTGTCAGTGTCAAATTTTTTGACAAGCAACAAATTCAAGATCAAAGCGAAAATTTTTTTAGAAAAAACCTCGAAAACAACACTAAACGATTGACAACGACTCCAGACTCGGAGTTGAAACGTCTCCATACACAGATAAGTATTACACAATATCCAATACATTACTTATATACAGGAATACTGGTTGATCATTTTATAGACATCTCTTTCTCTCAGAATAACTGTGAGGAAGAATCTCCGTACAGACAGCCCGTAATCCGAGCAATTTTACGAAATTGCCTTACTACACTTTGTTCTACATATACAATTTTTAAATACTTATCTGTTACAGGAAAAAAATGGAGGAGAGAAAACCCAATGAACAGACAAAATAAAATACTAATGAATTCTAGTTAAATGTGCAAAAACTGAAATATAAATTTCACAGAAAGAAGAAACTTCTGGAAGTACACTTCATTTGTTTTGTCTTGGAATGTATGACGTCACATATTTACGTTCGAAAAATGTTGGCACTTCAAGAGTCAGGTCTACATCCCCATGGGTCGGAGTTAACTGGGTTACCAGGGTTAAAAAATGACATCACCACACAAATAGTGTAACCGACATCGTCGAATCATTATGATTTTTAGTTGATTAGAATACTAACAATATTTAAATATACAATAGTACAATAGTATAAGAAATCACGTTGGTTTCTTATGTAAAGCACAGTGCAAATATTCAATAAAGGTTTATGCTAATAAAATTTAGACTGAGATATTACAATAATAAATCTAGAACATGAACTGGTTAACTTCTAATAATAAATAAATAAATTTTCAGTAATATAAGTTTGGGAATAGAATGAATTTAACATTTTCATCGAAATTTCCAAAATAGCGAGTAATCATTTAACCAAGGACAAAGAATATCCTAATAGTTTAATATATTATATCAGCAATGTGTACGGAATGGAAGGAAACAGATTTACCTTGATTTTTCTATAGAAGTTTGTGGAAAGGCATGTTTTAAATTTATAAAATCTAGATTTTCATAATCTCCATATTTTGAAAGCAGCAAGGTTTTGAATTGGAATAACTGAGATCTTATTTGGCTGTAGGAACAACAATGGCATTTAAAAAATTGACACAAAACTAACACCAAAAAGAAATAGTGTATAAATTGATTAAAAAGGCCATGATAGGCAAAGATCGAATTGTCATATAGAGGAAGGTATAAAAAATAGGGAGTGGGGATACTGACGTAAGATGGTAATAATTGTACCACTATCACTCTCCTGTTGAAAGTGCTTCTCCTCTAGGCCTATAGAGTACGCAAGACGTTGGGTTTTAGCAAGTAAGTCACACAATATGTTTACACGTTTACATCTTTTTGCAAATGCAACATACCATAAAGGGTTTTCAACTACCAAAAAATAGAAAACAAAAGAAAAATCAAGTTAATTGATTTTTATGATTAAAACCGTAACTTCTGCAACTGAAGGTATATTATATAGTTTCAATGAATATTAATCAACAACTTTTTTGTTGGTATAGTTTGTTTTCAAGTTATTTCTAATCCGAAACATTGTAACTTCGATACCGTTAAATAGCACGCCATTATCAAGCAGAGAAAACAAGAGAAGCATTACTTTACATTTTTCATACCATTACAATTTTTCTTGAAATAAATTTCCGCATTTCACCGAGAAAAGCAACCATTTGAAATGTATAGTAGTTCACGATTACATTTCGCCGTTAAGTGCCAAAGTAAGTTTTCCACTTACTCCCTAGTTCGAAAAAGGATGCGAGTAAAACTTGTAAAATTTTCCTGTGTGTCTGGCGGCTAGAACGTTTTTCACATTATCGAGTTTTATAAGTTCACCTAAGCGGAAACGAAAAATTGATTCTGATTCTGCGAATACATTTTAGACCATAAAGTGAATTGAAGTGATAAATAGTACCAATGGATTTCAAACTGAATTAAAAACTGGAATACAGTAGATAGGTACATCGAAAATCATTAAAAAGATGTTTCTACTATAGATTATAAAAGGAATATTTTTTATAACAGCTATGTATTTTAAAACAATACCATTACAATATACGAAGGACATGACGCCAAATGAGACTTTAATAATTTTGAACATGAACCTCTTGAATATATACGACATTTAATAATTAGTCTTTTTTATACCTTATGCAAAAGTATCTTCATCTTGTTGTGGTTATTCCTACAAATTCTTTGGCCTTCTTGAATTGCTGAACCTCTTTCAAAACCAAACAATAGAAAATCCGAAGCAGCAAAATCTGTACTGTAGGGAGGATTAGGTGGTATTTTCCAACTTATTTATTCATTCTTTAAATCAACTATACTCAACAAACACTCAAATTATGAAAGTTTATCTAAGCTTCATTAAGTATGTATATATTTTGTTTTTTTAAATAAAATATTTTCTGGCATTTTATGATCTAAAATAATAAGATGAAAAGACGATGATTGGTATAGAGGCATTTCGTCCATATCAAATAATGCGAAGGAATTCATCGATGATCTAAAAGAAGGGCAAGCAACAATTAGAGATCAATAAACTGAGGTTTACAAGAAAATAATTTGGTCAAGTGCGAGTTGGACTCGCATTGTAAGGGTTCCGTACCACCTTCAAGATTCGCTGTATTTAGTTTTCTAATTTGGCCCCCAAAAATTAACATTAGAGTTTTATTTTACTAATAAACTTTCAGGGAAGCCTTTTATAATCTATTGTCTGAATTTTGAGGCTCTATAGATTGGAAGATAAAGGGCACAATAGGTCAAGTTTTAAATTATAAATTATTAAATCTGTTATTCAAATTATTTAAAAATACAAATAAAATATATTTTTCAAAATTTAAATAGTATAGTTTCTAAAATGGGAATTAAGTCGATGTTTAATATCTTTGCTAAACAAATGATTTAAAAATATGATATATTTGTAATTCACATAATGAGTCTTTTATTTGATATATTACATGATTCGTTTGAACATTGAATTTTTATTTTCCATTTAATTGTATAATTTGTCCCTAAAATTACCATGGAGGTTTTCTAATAATTTTTCTTATAAATTTCAAGTGAGCCCCAGTACCCCTAATTATTTTCAAAATTTTAGGTAGTATGGTTTCGGAAATAAAGCGAGAAATGAGAATTTTTTTATATCTTTATGTTAATATCTTGTAAACAATTAATTTTAAAAATATATATTTGTATTTCTCATAACGAGCCCCTTCATTTGATATATTGCATGACACGTTAAAAAAATATTTTTTATTTTCCGTTTATTTCTATAAATTACCCCCCATTATTAATATTAAAGATTTCTTCGTATTTTTCCTGTAAATAAAAAAAATTAGGTCTTATAGTTTGGGGAATAAAGGGGGGAATGGGTATTTTTTTAAATATTTTTTTAATATATTTTAAAATATTTATTTAAAAAAATAAAAAAATATATATTTGTATTAGTCATAATGAGCCCTGTGATTTGATATATTACATGATACGTTAGAAACAAGTTTAATTTTTTATTTTCCATTTAATTCTATAATTTGCCCCCCAAAATGAATATTAGGGGTTTCTCCTTATTTTTCCAGTAAAGTTCAGGTGAGGCGCTATACCTGCTTTTTTTTTCAAAATTTTACAGCTTATGGTTTCGCAGATAAGGGGGGGGAATGGGTAAATTTTTTTATATTTTTGTTATTAACTTTTAATTAATTTATTTTAAAAATATGAAAAAAATATATTTGTTTTCGTCATAATGAGCCCTTTTATTTGATATATAACATGATGGGTTAGAAATAATTTTAATTTTATATTTTCCATTTAATTCTATAATTTGCCCCCCAAAATAAATATTAGGGGTTTCTCCTTAATTTTCCAGTAAAGTTCAGGTGAGGGGCTATAACTCAATTTTTTTTCAAAATTTTCCAGCTTATGGTTTAGTGGGGGGAATGGGTAAATTTTTTTATATTTTTGTTAATATCTCTTAATTTATTTATTTTAAAAATATGAAAAAAATATGTTTATTTTTGTCGTAATGAGCCCTTTCATCTGATATATAACATGAAGGGTTAGAAACAATTTTAATTTTATATTTTCCATTTAATTCTGTAATTTGCCCCCCAAAATGAAAACTAGATGTTTCTCCTTATTTTTCCAGTAAACTTCAGGTCAGAACCTATGAAAGATTTTTTTTTCAAAACTTTACGTTTTATAGTTTCGGAGATAAGGGGGGGGGAATGGGTAAATTTTGGTATATTTTCTTTAATATCTTTTTATATAAAATTTTTTTTAAATATGAAAAAAATATATTTGTGTTCCTCAGAATGAGACCTTTCATTTGATATATTACATGTTGGGTTAGAAACAATTTTAATTTTATATTTTCCATTTAATTCTGTAATTTGCCCCCCAAAATGAAAAGTAGATGTTTCTCCTTATTTTTCCAGTAAACTTCAGGTCAGAACCTATAAAAGTATTTTTTTTTTCAAAACTTTACGTTTTATAGTTTCGGAGATAAGGTGGGGGGAATGGGTAAATTTTGGTATATTTTCTTTAATATTTTTTTAATTAATTTTTATTTAAATATGAAAAAAATTTATTTGTGTTCCTTAGAATGAGACCTTTCATTTGATATATTACATGATGAGTTTGAATTTTTTTTATTTTTAAATTTTTTTTAATTCTATAATTTGCCCCCCAAAATTAATATTATTGGTTTCTCCTAATTTTTCCTGTAAAGTTCGGGCAACGTTCTATATTTTCTATTTTTTTCAAAATTTTAGGTTCAGTAGTTTCGGAGATCAGGGGGGGAACGGTCGATTTTTTTAGTTCCCCCCCCCAGAAGTACCCCTTAAATCAAAATTTCTTCTTTTGCGTTATGTGCTCCTGATCAAGTCACCAAACTATACCTTCATACCAAATTTCAACCTCTTCCGTCCAGTAGTTTAGGAGAAAATTGCTGTGATGTGATAGAGGCAGAAATCCTGAGTGATATTATAAGGGTATCCGTATACTGTATATACGGAACCCTAAAAAAAGGTGATATGTTTATTCATTTACTAGAAGAATGAACTCGAACAAACAAAAGTAGCTTTCATCTCCAAGACAAGAGATGACACACACCTATTAACAAAAACACCGACCAACCTTATTCATCAGAACAATAAATTGATGATAGTAAATTGGAATAGAATATAAATTTGGAGAGCCTATATATCCAAATCTTTTACTGACAATCGAGAGGACATAGTTCAACTCTACGGTGATCTGGGCGGTCTTTAAAGAAAAAGTATATCTTATGAGTCTATCATCAAAAGTATTGTTACTCTTCCTGTAGTTGACGTAATAGAAAAAGATGAAATTTAAGCGAACGCCAACTTGGATTTAGGAGTCGGTTGAGACTTTCGTTCAAAACTCAATCCTTTTTCATGCTATATTCTATATAGAGGCGCTGACCGAAAAAGGTCTGAATCAACAGCCAATTGTCTCCGAATGTTGTATGGACAATGAGAAGTCGTTTGGTAATGTAAAGCATGACAAATTTATGTACTTCCTCAGAGGAATTGGACTGGATGGAAAGAACTTATATTGGAATTTCGAATCAGTGACCTCATGTAAAACTCGAGAGTATGTCAACATTAGACATACAAATTCTTACAGGCGTAATTTGTAGTCTGAGACTATTTTACAGATTGCCCTAGAAGACTTAGAGATACTGAATCAAGTTAATAACAACGGCCTCAAAATAAACATAAAGAACACAACTGGTCATTAGTAAGTCCAATATTTATAATGTCGGACTACAAATGGGAAATCAAAATATAGAAACAGTAAGGGAAAGCAAGTACTTTGGATACTGGCTGAATGATAAATAGGCTGCCGATGAGGAAGTTAAAACTACAATTGAAATAATCAGAAAAACTCGCTTCCTTAACTATTCGATGGCTAGCTACTACATGTGATGTACTGTCCCCATTACTGTCAAAAAGTAACGAATAATTTCATAACTTCTGAAATTTGAAGTTTTTCGAAAAAATCGGGTGCCATATTGATATTGTTTTAAACAAAGGTACTTTTAGGCATTCGACCTTTATTTGTGACGTAATCGTTATTCGAGATATTACAAAATTATTATCATGCATAGCTCCTTCATTTGTTCGCAGAATTGAATTGGCCGATCAAAGTCTTCTGCAGATAGCTCATGGACAATCCATACCTGATTAAGATAATATTTAGCAATCTTCACAATTTTGTGAACTGTGGACGCTGCCATATTGTAATTCGAATCCACTTGGTTAAATTTTGAGTGATGATTGTTTTGTATTGCCAACAAAACGTTAACTTGATCTTCTTCTGATTCGACCAGATTTAGGTATGATGTTTTATTGAACAAATCAGGTACCCCTACTTCTTGTTGGGTGCGCATCCTGTCTCCAAACCCCACTATGCAAAGAATTTCAATTCGCTCTCATACATTCAATCTGACCATGTAAAAAATGACAAAGACACTACTCAATAATAAAAAAAAACAAATAATATAAATATTAAGTTGTTACTATAATAAAAATTGAAAGTAATTTTTTGTACGCCAAAACTCTAGTCCATTGAAATTTTGCCGGAATCTGCAAAATGAGCAGCAAACTAACACAGAACATTAATGTTTTTCACCGTATTGATTACGAATCTGCAATTAGTTTTTGCCGCAAACGTGCAATAAGGGAGAAATCTTCATAAAACCCCCCGAAAAAACGGTTTTCTGCATTTTACACAAAAACTACAATAAATTTAAAAAAATAACCGCGTCATCGTATTCCTCGTAACATTTTACATCTAGACCGTATAGTAACTTTCAGATAATGATATTAACTATTTCTGTAATTATTAATATTTTACTTTATTTTAGGATATTGAGAATGCAAGAAATGTACGCGTACATACTCCAATATGTCAATGGCATGTTACTTTACGGATATACAGGAGGTTCTCTCTAACTTTTTTATATTAAACACATTGGTAATTTATTAGAATGCATTCGTATACAATTCAACAATTTAAGGCATGTTTAATAATAACGTGATACGTGATACTTAACCCTTATACTAGACTCAGATATAGCTTGATAAGTTTTCACAAGAAACTACAAAAATAGATAGATTTTAAAAAAATATATATATAAATATACTTTTCTTGGCGACCCTATCCGTTAGCTGCGGCCACTGCTTCAAATTGCCGTTTGTATATAGGTAAGGTGATCAATGTTTTAATGATGAAAACGAGCACGAAAACATTTAATAAAAAAGTGCAACGTAAATAAATGAAAGAAAAATCCACAAATACCCTTCATATCTTGAATTTTACGGTAAATGCGGCAGCTAGAGTTTTCTTCTTTTCAACCTGCTGTCATCTACTCCTGGATATAGGTCTCTCCTATTCCGTTTCACGTCTCTCTGTTTTTTGTTCTACGAGTATTTAACCACCAGCTACCACTATACTAATGTCGTCGACCCAACGATTTTATGGACTTTCTACAATTAGTTTAGTTTGTCACTGTTATTCTTGTATCCGCCTGTCACATGCCCATTGCTATTTCATCTTACCCACTCTTGAATTATATCAGCCATTCTTCTTTGTTCTCTGATGTTTTCATTTCTATTTTATAACTTTGTGACGCGCCTAGTACGGATCGTTCCATCTCTAACAAGTTTGATTTCCCTAAATCTCCTAATGTTCCCCATCGCTGTTAGGAACCCTGTATATTATGAAGTATATACAAATAATTTGAAATATAAATACTTAAGATTGTTATTGAATTTTATAAATTTAACTTCGCTCACGGAAAATTATGGTCAAAGTGTCAAGTTTTGCAAAAATAACAAAAGTAATAAATGCTACAATAAAAAAAAGGAATATCCTGAAAACAACTTATATAGTACTAGCTCCCCGATCATTACCACCAATATTTGTAATTAATACACATTAGGATTTGTAATTAATACACATTAGGATATAATAATAATTAGAAAGGATTTAGAAACTTGAGTAAAATAAGAACTTTTTTATGCCGCAAAGTTACAATCTTTAAAATTTTCTGTAAAAATACGAAATAATGATCCAAATTACTTTTATGTTTTTTTTTGGGGCAATAACACCACAATAGAAATAAAACGACGTATATTGCAGAAATACCAAACGTTTCAAAGTCTATTCTGACTTCGTTGTCAATGGCAACATTCCTGCAATATACGTCGTTTTATTTCTATTGTGGTGTTATTGCCCAAAAAAAAAACATAAAAGTAATCAAGAATATGCCACAAACAACGTTTAGAAGGCAATGATCCAAAATCCAGAAATACCCCAAATTCGTTATTGCAGTATAAGCGATCTATTAAATCTTGAATTTATTCCAAATTAGAACTAATTCCAATTGAATATTGGAGGCCAGCTATGTGAATGCATATGAACGATGCTTATTGATTTATCGGAATGTATGCTCGCACATCGCGTATATTCCGAATATGCCAAACTAAATTAAAAATTAAATAATGAGACAACAGTTTGTTCACTTTGTATAAGTAGCTCACGTTTTCGACTTAAAATTTTACGAGGGATACAATGACGAGGTTAATTTTTAAAAATTATTGTGGGTTTTGAGTAAAATGCAAAAAAAAACTTATTGGGGGGTCTTATGGAGATTTCTCCCTTATTGCACGTTTGCGACAAAAATTAATTGCAGATTCGTAATCAGCACGGTCAAAGATATAAATGATTTGTGTTAGTTTGCTGCCACCCCATTCTGCAGATTTAGACAAAATTTCAATGGACTACTCATACAATAGAGGCTTATCGTATTAATCCTTAAAGTTTCTCTGACAACAATTTTTAAAACAATATCGTATAGGAATCCTAGTAATTTCTACCAATGAAAACCACTTTTTGTATAAAACTCGATTCGTCATTAAAAATTTGTATCCACAAAATTTGTAATATCCAAGAAATGAAAAATACTCAAGCTTAGCAATACGTAATAATGGAACAATAAAATATTTAGAAGAAGATATTGATTGGCAGTTGAAGTGGGCGAGACAAAGTTTACAATGCTAAGCCCCGAAAGTACGAATCGCTCACACAATGTCTCCAATAAATTTGGAACAAATAAAATAAATTGAAAAATATACTTTCGTTAGCTGTAATGCTAATTGATTATTACGAACCTAAAACAGTTTAATAAGCAATAAACGTAAACCACACTCTAATTATGATAGGGACTTTAATGAATGAAATGTGAAAAGTGAAGAGGCTTACGTATTACTGATAACACTTTAATTATAGAAATTTTTTATAAAGTTATGAAATTTTAGCAAAAATTTAAAGATCCTTCACTATAACTGCAATAATATTCTTTCAATGAGAAAATTGCAACAAAGTAAATCCAAACGTCCTGCATTAATTAAGTGAGGATGCTTCTGCCTATTAATTTATTGCTGAAGACGCGACTTGACCGACTCAAACTTTCTGTGGTAGAAACCAAATTAGGAATACTTATTGTTACTACGAGTACTTTATCGTTGCCATGTCTTGTAATGAACGATTATCAACAGCGTCTGATCCAAATTGGCCGTCCGCTTAAAAACTCCTCCAATATATGGGTTGTGGCTAAAAACTAACGGCTACCGAACAAGAAGTAAATGTAGTGAATAATTTCCGAAGGGGATCCTTATCAGATATGGGGACGCCAGTTTTGCAATTAATTAAGTAAGCCAAGAAGAACTGGAAGAGACAGAAAAAACATAACTTTAGAAAGTGTGACTAACCACGGCATATACCATATACCTGCTTTATGCGATCTTATCTGGAATCCCTTGTCTTCCTGTACAGATCCTAATGCAGCTTGTAACATTCTTTATAATACACTTAATGCATTATTAGATCGCTTCATCCCGCAGTATAAAAACATATTTACAAACTTAAGAACCACTATCACAAATTATTTAAAAGGTATAACTTTGAATATTATTATCATAGATTTAGCGATATGAGGAAACTTGCAAACAAACTAATTAATGAGTCTTTCCACACTTACTTAAATACCCTATAAAACAAAATACAAACCGATCTCAAGGCTTTTTGGTCATTTATTAATCAAAAATGCACCTTCTCACGTATTCCAGGAAGAATGTCCAACCAGGAACAATACCATACCAATCCGCATGAAATAGTAAATTTCTTTGCTCATTATTTAAAAGTGTTTACTCCCCTTGCATTTCAGGTAATTCTTTGGGTGGGTCCATATACTCGCCTAATATTTCTATAGCAAGTTTATCTGTAAGTGACATCATCAAGTCCTCCAAACGCCTTAAAGATAGTTTTACATCTGGACATGACATGATCCCCAGCTTCTTGGTTAGAGACTGCTCGACCGTTTTAGCCTCACCGTTATACTCAATAATCAACCTAATCCGAAAAACTGGGATATTCCCTGAGTGCTGGAAACTGTCGAAAATCTGTCCCGTGCACAAATCTGGTAACAAAGACATCATAACAAATTATAGACCCATCGCTATTATTCCTAACTTTGCTAAACTATTCGAGATGGGTATTTATTTGAAGATGCGAGATGTAAGACCGACATCTAGGATTTTCAAGAGAATCAGTACACAGAGATTCCGAATCTGGAGCCGTTCAGTGTAATTGCTGTTCTCCCTTAACTCCTAGGACAGAATGTCACGATAAAATTTTTCAGGTTACTTCACCTGTCAGAGATATTGAATACTCTCTTCGAGGTGTCATTCCTTTGTACGCAAGACAAAATATATTATATATAAATATAACATATATATGTTATATTTATAACATGTTATATTTATAACATGTTATATTTATAACATGTTATATTTATAACATATATATGTTATATTTATATATAATATATTTTGTCTTGCGTACAAAGGAATGACACCTCGAAGAGAGTATTCAATATCTCTAACAGGTGAAGTAACCTGAAAAATTGTATCGTGACATTCTGTTCTAGGAGTTAAGGGAGAACAGCAATTACACGGAACGGCTCCAGATTCGGAATCTCTGTGCACTGATTCTCTTAAAAATCCTAGATGTCGGTCTTACATCTCGCTACTTCAAATTTAACGAAATGTATCAAATGCATAAAGAAGTGTTCGAGAGGACATTCAATTGTGGGAAGCGCAACTGATGAAGGTTCCCGACCAGAAACAATATATGTTATATTTATATATAATATATTTTGTCTTGCGTACAAAGGAATGACACCTCGTCCATACCTATTTTACCAAGGCTTTCGATAAACTTCATTACCCCACATTAATCGAAAAATTATCGGTCTTTGGTTTCAGTCTCAGTACCCTATGGTTCCAATCTCGACCAGTTATTGTTTCTGATATTCATTAACGACTTATCAAGTATACTGTTATGTGAAACTCTTCTTTTTCCAGACGGTCTTAAATTATTTCTTTAAGTCGAAGGCATCAATGATAGCTTACAGGTACAACATAACCTGGATAAGCTCACGTTATGGTGTACCAAAAACAAACTCTTTTTGAACATCGCGAAATGCAAATAATGTTCTTATACTTTAAAGATGAATCCAATACTATTTGATTATTCGTTGAATAAACAGACTATTGAGCGATGCACTATCATGAAGTACCTAGGTGTATATTTCGATCATAAATTCTCATTTGCTGAAAATATTTCCATAATTTCATTTTGAGAAATTGCAACAGCTTTGATAACATATCGGCGCTGAAATCTTTATATACTTAGTACGCTCAAAGTTAGATTATTGCAATCTTATCTGACATCCTGTCTCAAGATTCATCATAAGCGGCTGGAGGCAGTGGAAAGAAATTTCCTAAAATTTCTCGCTTTCGGCTCGACGGCTCATATCCTGTCTAAGGGTACTAGCAAAATTTACTACTTGACAGATTTGGGAATTTACATAGTCTTTTATTTTTACGCAAATTGTTTCGCAACACAATTGATTCTCCTGCTCTCCTGTCAATGATCCCAATACATTCGCCAAGGCTTGGCTCTAGAAATAACACCTATTTTTATCTGTTTGCAAATACAAATGTGCTTATAAAATCACCATTATCCATCATGTGTAAAAATTATAACAGTATATCTAGTAACTGTGATATTAACTAAGACAATTTTGGAACAATCGCTGAAGCATATATACAACAAAGGACAGGTCAACTCTGGTTCAGTTACTAGCAAAAGTCTCTTGTCAATTGTCTTAGTCTCTATTTATTGTTTAAAACTTATGATTTAATATTTGTTATTTATTCCCCTTTTCTTGTTTTTTAGAATATTTAAGTTATCTTAGATTATTTGTAAGGATGTTTTCATTATTTTATATATTTGTCCTCTTATTGTATTTATTTCTGTTGGGCAAACTAAAATAAACTAAAGAGCTGTTGAAATGGACAACTTAAGGTCTTGAGAAGAGACGAAGAAGAAGAGCTTATGATCTGTGAGAAAGACTGAAGGACTTTTTTGAAGAGAATTGAAGATATGTGGATAAATGATATTTTGACTAACTGAAATGAAGAAGTGCAAGAATGAAGAATTGAAGAATGGGCTCGTAAAGAAGAAGAACATATTGTGGGCAGATTTTATCGGAAACTCAAGGCTAGAGGTTAAGGAATTGGCCTTTGACTAAATAAACGCGTGAAGAAATGTATTAAGGCTAATTCAGACTACTCTAGTAGTTTAGTACAGTGCCGAGTTATCCCAATGATTACTGTCCCAAAAACTTTCGCACTACAGTCAAATGCAGTACACAAGTTCAGTGTGTTTTGCAAGATCAACAACCTGCAACGCAATAATGTAAATAAGCTGATTAAGCTTATTACAAAGGAGATTTTAGAAGAGGTGATTGAGGAAATTCGAGTGATAAGTAAAAAAAACTATAGGTATGAAAATGCATCAATAGGGGAGAAGAAGTAGGCGTCACGAATTGTCTTCTGAAGGAATTAGCATTAGGTACATATATAGTAATAACAATAATAATACCAAATACTTATTGAATAACATAAATGCTATTGTAACGTGATGTTTTAAATTTTCAATTTAATTTCCTTGTCACCAAATCCAGATATCTTAGTTTTTGTTTTTGTAATTTGGAAACTGGATATTTCATAAGCACTCATGATCTACATATTTGGTTAAAGCTGTTTCATCATTCCAATGAAACATTTTTGTAATACCTAACCAACAAAACGGTAGGTAATGAACTCGACAGATCAGACAGTAGCTGAAATTGATTTATACAAAAGTTTTGGACTTGTTTGGCCGATTAACCAGTGAGTATTGACGCGTGGTGGTGGACACTAGTCGACCCAAAAAATAGAACACAATGGATCGGCCCGAGTAAATTGCTTGCTAATCTACTCCTCTAAATGTTCGTTGTTCAGACACGAATATTTACTAAATTACTCGCCACTTGACCAAATTACTAGCACAGTCAGAACTAGGCTTTAATGACACAAAAACTAAAAAACTGATCGCAGACACATGAAATCTTAACGGAATAGATGAAGAGCTCAAGGCTTTTTTGTGGGAAGATTTGTAGCGTAGGATTAAGAAGATGAAGAATATTCTTAGGTAAAATAATCACTCTTAAAATAAATTATGATATTATCGTATCTACAATTTTCAATCCATTGAACGGAAGAAAATTTATTGTTTCTAGTCAAGAACCGATTTGGAATCTCTGTGAGCTAGTTTTTCCTGAAACTCCTAGATGTCGAAATTATTTCTAGATTTGGAGTTGAAACATCTACACAACAGATAAGTTTACAAAATAATACAGTATTCACATATTTTCAAAATTGCCCTGGTACATTTTGATTGACTTACAACTTTTAAATCCCAATGTGTTATAGAAAGGAGGAAAGGATAAAAAATCTCAATGACGAGGCAGAACACTATCTGTTAATATAAACTTTAAATTTTCAAATCGAAAGTTCTACTTTGAATAAGCATTATTAATGACTATGAAACAATTGTAGGGTACATTTTGAAATGACAATTAGAAAAAAAAATAGTCTAGAGTTTGTGACAGTTTGTGACTAGGGGATTCCACTTCGCAGAAAGTATATACATTCAAATTAAATAAATGTTACTATCTTGCTATTCTAGTTTTATGTCGTCAGTAAACCTAATGAAAAACTTCCTCTGAAAATGGTTATCTGTTCTACTTCTCAATATCAATTAGTTAATTCAGAGGCGGGAATCTGAGCCCTCATATATTTTCATCAGAACAAGATAATTCGGAAATTACTTCAATAGAAATCCCAGACAATGGGATTCTATCAAATGATGAATCTGGGGACGTTCTAATCCCATATTGAAAAATAGCTAAATTTCGAACTGGTCAAGAAATCGAGTCCTGAATTTTCACAGATTTTACGAACGATACAATTGGAGCATTTAAAGCCTTTATATTTTTATGCTCTCATTCCTAAGAAAAACATTTCCGCTGTTTTTCTTAAGTTTGCCTAGTTAGCTGAAGTTTTCGTATACCTACGAAAATTAATAAACGATCGAGAGGTATTTATTTATTTATTAACCGACTTCCAAAAAGGAGGAGGTTATCAATTCGTCGCGTATTTTTTTTTTGTATGTATGTTACCTGATTTCTTCTCCTGTGGTGAACCGTTTTATATGAATATGGTCTTGTTTAATAGAGTATCTATCCGGATTGGTGAAACTTCAAATTTTGGATAAGAATTCTATTGGTAAAGTGATGAAATTTGTGAATGAACACATGCGTGCATGGAAATCGACCATTATCCCTAACATATTGGTCGATTTATCGAAAACTCCTTATGGATGTGTATAGTTCGTTAGCATTTAATCTATTAAGGAAGATCCATAGGTGATCTCATATACTTTTCTGCGACGTGCAACTTGTAGTTTTGCAGAAAATCGTCAAAAAATCCAAAATTCTTATAAAAAATTTCATCTAAATGACATAAGGGACATTTCCTCATAAATATTTTAATTCCAACGTAACATTGCGGGAATTTTAGGCACTGGAAGTTTTAATTGCTAATTTGAAAATTTTCTATGTAAATATCAAGCATATAGGTAGTAAAGCTTAGGATTTTCGGCTCCTTAAATCAGTGAGTACCAAGTTCGTTTTGTTTGTATACCAGGCAAATACCTATTTAATTTAAAATTTCTCCATTTTGCGAAGACGGTGCTTTTGGTTGTCACATTCTCCCGGCCTAATAGAAAATTCAGTGACAATACATGTCAAACTCTAAAAACTGCTATTTGGTACGTTTATACACAGGGTGTTTAGTTATAGCAAACAAAATCACAAAGTGATAGAAGGAGTTGCATTTATATGATGATTGAAATATAAGACGGAGTGGTCCATAGGCAGCCGTATATACAGAATGGTTGGAATATAGGATGGAGTGGACGTTTGGTGGTATAAAAATGTTGGAAAAAATGTGAAATTAAAATTATATAGGGTGATTAAAAAACTGTTATATGATGTGGACGTAAACAAATCATATGCAGGGTGGTTGAAATATATGCTGAATTATATTTATTTTATGTGTATATTTATATTGTGATTAAAAAATTATTTATTTTATAGCCCATAAGGAGTTGCATAAAGTGTGGAGAGGAATTCATGTTACACTGGTCGATAATATAAAATGTTAAAAATGAAATAATTTATGGGGTAGCCCACAAGGAGTTATATACTATGGTTGAAATATAGGACGGATTTGACTCCATAAATATGGGATGGATTCTCCTCCGTCGTATAGTTTATAGAAGGCAGCTAACAAATTTATGCTTGTCCGTGGGCAGTCGTATGTACAGGTTAGTTAGTACATAGGGTGGAATGGAATTATCTATAGGTATACAGAGTTGACAAAAAAAGTTGAAGAAAGGTTACGTGGCATGGTCCATAAGGCATAAATATATTTTGGGCTTATTAAGTCAACGCGTACATTTTGTTCGTAAACATTTACCTGTCAATTTAAATGAAAATGTATCATTGTATAATGTTGAGGCTTTCGATGTTAGCTGGTCCTGTCTGTTAAGGTTATACATACAAGATAAAAAATAAAGAATGAAAACTACCTGAGTTCAAATAAACTAAAAAGTTGAAAATAAAACATTTAAAAAAAAATATAACCGACTTCCACCTATAACTAAAAAGCTAAAAATAATTATAACAAAATACAACTCTAGCAACTAAATAATACAATCAATGTTGTCAGGTACCTACCCAGGAAGTAAAAAATCTAAACATTAAAAGGTGCTCATTCTGTACAAATTAATTACCTACCAATCTTGTATATTTTTTAGGTCGGTGCCAAGCAACAACCAAGTTTGAGAAAGTAGTAGATAAGTACGCAATGAAGGATTTTTGATTTACTTGGCACCGACTTCAGAAATATACTAGATTGGTAGGTAATTAATTTGTATAGAATGAGCACCTTTTAATGTTTACGATTTTTACTTCCTGGGTTGGTACCTGACAACATTGAATGTGTTATTTATTTGCTAGAGTTGTATTTTGTTATTATTTTTAGTTTTTTAGTTATGGGTGGAAGTCGGTTATATGGTTTAAAAAAATGTTTCATTTATTTACTATTTTACTATCCAACAGTAAAAAAACCAAATATAGGACAGGGACAAACATAGAAATATCAAAAATAAAGACAATTCGTTACTAAACATTATTCAGCAGATTAATAGAAAAGGTTATTACTGTTTTTTATTACCACTATGAAGGAATTAAAAATTTTAGGGAGTTACAACTTTCGCACATAAAATAGAGAGATGAAAACTATTAGTTATTGGTTTTGGTAAATAAAATGTATTATCAGGATGCGAGCTAGGCCCAAGAACATGCAGATGTCATTGATATAAAATGTTACTGCAATCTATTTGGTTTCTAAACAATGTACTGAGTGAACTCTCCTCCGATGGTGCAGACTAAGAAGCGAGAATCTCTTCAGTAGCTCAGATTGAGGAAAACCTAAAGAAGGATATGAACCGTCAATTTTGAAATATTTTCGACCATCTCGCTGTACTTATTATACCCTGGGTGCCAAACCATAGCAGCCTATTCAAGACGAGATTTTACAAAGACGTTGTAAAGTAAAATCAGAGTCCTTGGGTCTGAGAAGCCCTCAGAGTTTCGAATTATAAAACCAAGACTTGTACAGCATTTTCAACATGTGCATTAAAACTTAATTAACATCAAGATCTCTAATAGTGTTCGGTCTTGACAAAATAACACCCTCTATCTTATAGTCTAACAAAATAGGAGTTTGCCGTCTGGTAAAACTCATGGCGTGACACTTTGATGCATTTAATGGCAGATTAGTTTTTTACACCAGGCATTCACATTGTCAAGACTTTTCTGTGGCCTAAAACAGTCATTTACGGTTTCTATTACAGTAATTTTGATTTTAATATCATCATCAGAAGATATTGAACATCAACACCAACAATGTAATTTATAAACAAGACAAATAATAGTGGCCCCAATATGGAGCCTTGCGGAACCCCCGATGTGGACACAAATTCTGATGACTTGAAGGTATACAAACTTTATAGCTTAGTGAGGGATAAACCAATTGGCACAAAATTTGGAAATTAGAATTTTCATCTGAACAAGATAATGTAAAATTTGTGAGGAAACAATTTGCAATATAAATTATTAGATTTTAATGATTCATAGAAAAGGAGCGGTCGCAATACCCAATCTCTAAACATTTTATTGATGAAATAAATTGAACCAAAAACGTGAAATTCCAGGCTTTATAGATGAAAGACAAATTAATCTCATTACTTCAATCTTGAAATGATTTTACTTGTTAAAGAACTGCGTAGTTTTTGTTAAATATAAAAAGACACAACTTATAATAAATATACCAAAAAATGTGAACCAAAAAGTTTGTAGTTTTATTTATTAATAAGAATTATACTCATTATATGAAACAGACTGAGTTCTGTTTTTAAGACATGATTTCATAATAGTTACTGTTTTGTTAGTATATTCGAACCGCGACAACTTATTAATAAAGTAAGACAATGATCAATTCTATTGAATGCCTTCGAAAAGTCTGTATATATCACATCAGCTTAATTATCACACACATTGCAAAAAAAAGCTGGAAAAGATTTGTCATCAACGACTTTTTTGCCCCGAAACCGTGTTGTTCTGCTGAAATATATTGTGAAACACATGGATATATCCGGCTATACAGAATAATAAATTTATCTCGATTTTTTAAAATTTGAGTGTGTCTGGTGTGGTATTCAGGCACATTTTCAAGTTTAGTGATAGTCATATAATGATTTTAATGGTGTACATAGTACACCGATGCAATCTTAACAACGTAACTTTAAGTTGCTGAGAAAATGCAATGTCCATGTGGCGTAAATGTTAAGTCACATCGGTGACTGTGTCTTGGAATGGGTTGGAGCAATAAAATTTTCTTTGGGGAAATAAAGAATCAATTAATTAGGAATAAAATACAGTACTAAGAGCAGCTTGAACTCAATTTTAGCTGCTTATATATAGCTGTGTCCAATGTGGCTTCTGTCGGGCATGCCCTCTCGGACGGGACAATAACTGAGCAACTAATTATCAATAAAGTATGCGCTTAGTCCATATCTGACCGTATGAATTGTCCAATCTAGCTTAATTGACGTGAAAAGAAAAACAGAATTGTTCAAGTTTTGTCGAACTAGCTAAGTGTGGTTATTCAAATTGCAGTTTAATTTTGCTTTTTGTAATCTGAACGATTTTACGAAATTTCAAATGCTTGCCTGTTACACAAAGAAAGTGGGATGTGAAAAATTAGTTATATAGACCAAATGATCAAGAATCTGCTCAGAAGTTGTTTCGAAATTACATAGAAATAAAACAAATTGGGATCACCAGTGTTGATAATAATCAGATAGTATTACTTTCTAACAAAAACAGATTGAAATAATGTATATTTTATTTTTTTGTCTAGTTAGGTACTATATATTTAGTTTTTTTTACAATTTTGTGAATGATAAATATCATCATATATTACTTCAATTTACAGCATATTTATTAGTAGCTCTGAAAATTTCACAAATTTACTTTGCAAATAATATGTACAAACTCAAGATCTGAAATCTCATGCATTTCATATTACAGAATGTCAATAACACAATATATGATATTATATAGGATATGAAGCACTTTGCATGTAATATAATAAAGATGTTACAAAACTCAAAACTATTCATTAATACATGTTGCGAAAGTGAGGCTCAACGTCTATGTACGTATTTATCTATTAATTTGATACACCTGGCAGCTAACATCCAATTTAAATCCATCTCAAACAGGGTTATTACAGAACGTATCCTGAAGTTACATTGAAAACCGCAGCCTAACTTATGTAAAATGCACGAAGTCGTTTCAAACTCGAGTAATTACGGCTACACTTTGAAGCGTGGTTGCAGATAATGGTACAGATATGGGATACGTAAGCATATTATATAGTGTTTACTTCGTTGATGTTGAGGGTTTCATAACTTTTTATTTAGAGGAAGGAATTAATTTTGGTAATAGAACAGAAAGATTGAAATGTAGTAGACTTTGATACCATTCTGAAAGCATAAATTATATTCGCGTTAAACATAAGCCGCAAAAACCGAATTTTACCACAACATGACATGGATCGAATCAAAACTGTCTAGACGAAAGCCATATAATTTTATCCAAACAGAAAATTTAACATGTGTGGGGCGAATAACTTCAGAATAACACTGGCAATGTTAACAGTAAAAATAAAGCAATTTTCGAAATTATTAGGTTAAAAGAAAAAAGTTTTGTTTCGCAAACAATGTACAATTAGAGTTACTTTTTGTCGTTTCTTTACTTTCAAGTAAGTTTAACTGTAGCATCATTAGCTGACATACGGTTCAGCTGTTTGGTGGGGTTAGTGAAATAAGTGCCAAATAATAACCTAAAAAGTTGTTGCAGTGGATTCAACTGATATTAATTGAACTAAATCTGTGTTTTATTGACTATTTTAATAATTCAGATGAACCTGTCCTTAAAGATTTTATTGGAATATCTAACATAATGAAAGCATCCAACTTTTCACAATAGAATGTTGCAAAAGTGAGATGTGTCCAAAGAAGTTACGCTAATATTCCAAAATGGAGGGGTATGCCAGACCACTAGAAATGTTATTTTACTGTAAAAAAGCGGCAGTCAATTGAGACTGAACGATGGAAGCGAAAGCTTCTTGTCTTGTTATTATCTGGTTCTCTTTCGTTGTTTCATCAATAATAATGGATATAAATTTTAGGAGAATTAAAGTAGTTATCACTATTTTGTTACGACTCGAGTATTAAGCCTAATGTGTAATTTAATTCTTAATTTAAATATAAGTGCCAAATAAAATGTGTTGAATTGTAATATTACGAAAATACTTCACTTATTTAATATTCTGGCAATATATAAAGAGGTCACGTTAATTGAAACATATTAAATTAAAAATCAAATCAGTCTAATCAATATAACTATTTATACTTATAAAGTCAACCCCAATAAATCAAACAATTTCCGACTTACTTATTTATCTTGAATGGAAAACTAAGAAAATGTAGGGTTTCATGTAATTCTCCTGAATCTCTTGAATAATTTCGGAAGTTGTGAATCGGAAAATCTCCATAACATCTACTATCACTAAGAGAGAATTAGTACAAAAATTATTTGTTGAGTGTAATCATAATTCCAATTAACATTATTATTTAATTTCGCCTTATACAAAAGATAATTAAATTTTTAATTTTAATTGTGTACATTTAACTAAGATCCATATAATAATGGAAGAGCCATCAACATTAATAAAACCTAAAGAGTTAACGATGCCCAGTTATTAAGGTTTTTTGATATTATTTTGAGTAAAACTGGTAGACACAATAGACCAAAAAGAATATTTTTGGTTTCCCTGTATAATTTGAGACCAGAAACAAGTACTCTCAGTTTCTTCTAAATAGGCTAATTTTCCCCCATTTAATCATCATTGCATCTTGTAGCAGATTTCTAATCCTTTGAGTCATATGGATTACTCCAGTAAGTTCCAAGGTCCAAAACCGTTTTAATTCTCTTTTACACTACGCAGTCTACAAATGTAAGGGGCTAACACTTAGGTCTAACAATAATTTCAAAAGCGCACTAGTAATTAAAAATGCGTTAATAATTTCATTGCTTCTAGAAAGTTCTGGTATATTCATTCGGTTCAAATCTAGATGGCAATAACTGAATTATAAAAAAAAACTTAGGGAAGGCTTGGAAAACGAAACCGTTTGTTGTGAAATAAAGTGGTGCTAATTCCTTTTAAAAGACATCTTCGAACCGCTCAACACTCATATGTCGCAGTATTTTTGAAAATCGCGGAACTTTCACAAGTTTACAATGTTAACGGTATTAATTTAGCTCTCTTGGATCCGATTCGATAGCCTCCAATCGTTGGGCGTTATCAGATCGGGAGTCCTGGTGTTTTAGAACCTTTGTAAAGATAAACATCTGACAACATTACTTGCCATACGATAAATACTCTTGAGTCTATTGGATAACTTTCAGGAAAATAGTTCGTTGCTGCTTGTGTAAATGGATGGCACCGTTTTGATTAAATAATTAGAAGAGTCCTAATATTCCTCAAAAACCTCCAAATTATACTTTTGCCCAACTGAAGTCTTATTCTAATAATATATTTGTTAAGACGACACAAGGTGAACCGATTTATATTATATATTTTTCATAAATTCTTTCATGATTAAATGAAAGTCCCTAACAATTATTTCAGTTTAGCAAGCAATAAGTATGCTCATGCATAATAAAATACTTATGATCTAACATTTGTTGTGCAGGATTTTTATTTTCCTGTGTGTTTTCTTAAGAAATTAAACTTTTTCAGCATTTGAAATTTCTCTTCAATAATATATAACAATTTTGACTTGTTTTTGAAAGAATGTGTTTGCATATGAAATTCGTTGATTATCAACTAGAAACGTATTTAATGGTATTTTCTTCTTTTATCCATATTTTAATATTACTCTATTCGATTTTGAATATATATCATTGTTACTTAAGACATCGTTAACCAAGCTTGGTTAATTTATGTTTTATTTTCACTGCTCAGAGGGTTTTCGTTCCTCAGTTCTTTTGTGTAAAAGACAAATGTTTGAAAGTTTCAATGGAACAAAGTGTAGTAGGGGCAATTTCGAAAAATTGACCGAATTACCGGTAGTCGCTTACAAAGTCTCTATACAGATATTTTGAGTGAGAGAAAAGTCAAATTTATGATCAAACAGTCTTCCTATTGTACAAATCTGTGTATTGTACATTGTGTATACTTTTCTGTTGTGAAGAGGTTTCAACTCCAACTATAGTTGTTGTTAGTTACTTTTTTTATCTTTTTGTTACGCGCTGTTCTTTGAACGTTCGCTGTGAGAGCTCAATTTTGTCAAATAAAGAAATTCAACAGTGACCATTTATCTGGCATTTTGGTCAATTGTATTTTCTCGGCTAGCAATAGCTGTTTCTAAGAAATATCCATATCTGCACACGGAAATCCGATTTCAGTATTATTAATTATCATGCAGCTTGCTTCCTTCAGTTTCTACTTGTTGTAAATTTTCTTCTTTCATCTAAATTTTAGTATTGCCACATGCTTCTTTATTGTTTCCAGGGCTGCCTAATACAGGGGTTGTTCTGATTTGTCTCTGTGAGTTCGGGATATGTTAAATTGGTTTTCTGTTTTCCTTCCATCTAGAGGTCTCGAATCTCACCCGCATATGTATAGTCAAATAGTTCACTGTACATACAATTCTTGGAAATTTGGAACTTGAAAGGTTTTTTATGCATAAGAACAGATTGCAACGTGTTCTTTTAATTTTTTCGGACACACCTAAAATATATGATATTTCCTAATTAGGTTTAAGTTTGTATTTGGTTGTTATTGACAAAGTGTTGTTATTTGTGTGTATATAACTTTACGCATATTTATATCAAACTTTATTTTGTCTTTTAGAGATACTTAATTGTCGTACGACATACTACTTTCATGTTTATACTTAAATAATGTTTGTGAAAAATAACTACCTTTGAATAACCACTCTGTATATTTCAGACAACGCTTAAAGTTCCATATTAGACATCGTTGTCTTTCGAAATTATATTTAACTGTAAGTGTGAAAATTAAATATTTAATAAATTAATATGGTGTAACTATCTTTTAAAGATTCACTTATTTATTTGCAGAACGAAAGTTTCAAATTGCATACATAACAGAAATTCTATTGTCAAACTGGAGAGGGAAATCATCAAAACTATTTATAAATAGGCAAAGACAAAAGGTTCGGTACCATTTTCTCCTGTGTCTCTCAACCGATTTTCTTTATTTTTGAGTGTTTAATAGCTATTGACGACCTTCAGTGCAGAATATATAAAGAATCTTTATTTATGGCTTTTACAATAAGTAATTTAAAGATAAATTATCAATAAAATCAAAGTTTGATGACGCTCCCTATGAACAAGTAGCTTAAGTCTTAAGACGAGTCATTTTGCAGTTTAATTTGATATAAGGTAATTTTTTAAATTAATTTTAACATCTCATCTAAAATGCTGCAAATATATTTTAACTTATTGCTTATTTGTATACATCTAATTTATATGTAATTCTCGCAAACGGCACTACGATTTTGCCGAAATGCCATGACGAGGTATTGGCATCTACAAATCGGCCAATCGGGATAAATCGTATTACCCAGAAAGTGCGAGATTGTGGCAATTATGATGGCTGCTCGGAACACAGGGTGATACGGTGACTTACTTGAGAATAAAACTGCTCTTGAAAATATATTAAAAAGTGGAATTATTTTAACTAGTATTTTGATAAGTATTAGAGAATTCAAATTTAACTTAATCATTTTGATATTAAGAAACATTAGAGCAAATGTCCGATTATATGTATATATGTACCGACGTATGTATCGGTCACCCGTGTACTATTAATTAAATGTACAAATGTATATTGAATAAGTATTAGCTAGTTAGTATATCATTAAGGTTTGTAACAGCTCCGGAAAAAAATGGAATGTAACATAGAAAACATATTAGGGAACGAAATATCAAAACTATGGACTAGGAGTAAGACATTTGGAAAGACCTATTAATTACATATAAAAAACAAGTTGAATTTTGTTATGAATTGACACGATGATGGAATTACGACTACAGGTGATTCTAGTTTATATATAAATAGGCAAAGACAAAACGGTTCGAAACAAGACAGAGGAGACTCTGTCGCTCAACCGATTTTCTTAATTTTTTTTTGTTGCCATTGACGATCTTCAGTGCAGAATGCTTATTTTTTTTACAATATTGCTTCATTCAGTAAATAAAATCAAATAAAAAAATAATAATTTACGTATTTAATATTAATTTAATTGCTAATTGACGGCCTTAACTGTTATTAATACATAAATGGATAAAACGGCCAACATTTTCCGTTGATAATAATTAGTGCCCCATCTATTACATAATAGCTGAACTAATGCCCTTAAACTTTCCACTACTAGTGGACAAAATTATTTCATATATTTTCTAATAATTCAATCAAAGCTTCTTATAAATTCTTGATTTTTATTGACGTTTTGAACTCTGGAAGTGTATTTGCATTTTTAATTTATTCTATAATAGTATGATGACACGAAAATTTGTATTCTCTTTTTTATTCAGGAACAGAACGTTATTTGATTTTGCTTATTAAAAATTATTTTTTACTTATTTATAATGGTAGTGAACTTTTTTGAAAAAATATGTTGGAAATATGCAAATTCATATTGGTATATTATCTTAAAATTTTTTATAATGATTTTGGACGAATTTCGACCACTGCTAATTATTATTAACACTCCAAATATAAGGTTGTTCAAAACGATTGAATTCTAAAGACGTGGAAATGATGCAATCTCTTTCATTCAACAGTGTGAACTAATTGAATTGTTGTTTCATTATACACTTTTTGTGTCCATTTATTCGAATATTGACTGGAAAATATAGTTTATTAAAAATGCCGTTTTTCCTTATTGAATCTTAAGAAAATGCAAATCAAAATGCACATGGTTAATAAAATATAACATCTAAATTTAGCAATATTAAACCAGAAGAAATTAATATTAAATAAATAAAGGATTGTGCCTAAATTCTGTGAAATAACAGCGATTTTATCATCTCTGCAAACATAGAAATTTGAATAGGTATCACTGAAACATATGAATCATTTAACTACAGTCGAAGCAAATACAACATTTTTTGAAAAACGCATCCTATGCACTCCTCGTAAAAATTTTCAAAACAACTCTTTAAATCTCTTCAATTTAAAAACTTATATGTGAAATTTTTCGTATTTCCACTTACACTTATTGTCAAAAATCGAGGTGGCTTTGTAAATTATGATATTAAGTTTCGCAAAATATTGCTGTCAAAGCAATTAATAACCGTGCCTTGCATCGAATTTCCATTACGTAAAAACCAGCATATGACTATTATTTCATTATAAAAGTCAATAAATAATTCAAGTGTGCTTCAAACACGGCGGAAATACACCATATAGCGAATTCATCCAACCAAGCATTAGTGTCCGAAAAATATTTATGATTTTGATTGCATTGTGGTAGTAACCATAATGACGAGATAAATGTTTCCATAACAATAATAATTCATATCATGATTTATTTGTAAAGGTTTCAATTTTATAATATCCGTATAATTGAATGTAACCCAATTTTATTGTTTATAGATCTACAATATTTAGATAACAAAAAAGCAAAAAATTTTAATTGGCATAAAACAAGATTTATTTATTAAAATGATCATTTATTGTGAATCGTGATAATTTAATATTAATATGGGAAAAAAACATTGTCGAGTTGTTCCTGCATAAAGACAAACACATATTAAGAAGATGTCTTTTAACGATTAGTTAATATTTTAGTTTGTAAATTGTTGTATAGTTATGTTGGCAATATTTTGGATAAGCCGTGTACCCCCAGTCTATTCCTTTTTTGATACTTTTATATTAGTTAGCACGGGGCACGCTTGCGCCAGAGATTCTTTAGCTACCGAAATGGACGACATTCTCGCTCCTGGAAAAAAAGTGCTCAAGTTGCCCTTTGTTGTTTAATGAAAAATCAAATATATACAGAAGGGCAGTGCGTGTCAAGTCACTGAAATACCATACCCTCTGCGATCAGCAGAGTATGTAACAGGCGTAACCGTTTCTGTTTTTTTTACTACTTGTTTTTATCAACTTGAGAGATTTTTAACATTCAATTCACAACAATTTCTAAGTTCACTTCCTTAAAAACGGTGGCCTAGAATAAATCTGAGCCGTTGTTAATAAATACTAGTAATTACTTTTATGTTTTTTTTTGGGTAATAAAACCACAATTGAAATAAAACGACGTATATTCCAGGAATACCTCAAAGTCTATTTTGACTTCGTTGTCAATGGCTTTATATTTATTGATGTAGATTGCAAAATGAAAATTTGATTTATGACATTTAAAATTTTAAATGCAAGCATTATTTCAAGGTCAAACATTAGGGATTACGCTCGATGTTTTTCCATACACCATTGGAAAAACTTAACTGCTAAAATAGAACGTGCAAGATATTTTAAGTATTTCCTATTTTTCTAGTAGTACCTAAGTTCAATTTCTGGCGTTCTTATAGTCCAATGGGACCCGTTCAGTTGATTATTTGGCTTCAAAGTACCTGTTTCAATCTACCTTCCATATACATTTGCATATGTTCGCCTATCTGGTATGAATCTGTTAGGAAACCGTTTTATAAAATAACCTAATTTCCGGCGATCTACCATCATCAGACCATATATGTATCCATATCTGCTACCTCGTCGCTAGTAAGCACACAATCATTCTTTTTCAAGCTAACAATGCTCAGATATTTTAACACCAAATTAATAACAAGCGAAGAGCCGAATTTAAAAACGAAACTGTAAAAGTAAATGAAAACAGAATTAATAATTATTACCGCCACAGAATAATAAGTAATAATTTTTTTTACATAGTATTTTTTTTTAATTTTTAGCGAAAAAATTCCAAAATGTTTCTTCTTCATTTTGAAGATGGTTTTCTCTTAAAAAAGTTGATTGCCCATATATAAATTAAAATTTTAATAACCTAATTTTTAGTACCAACAGTAATAATCTGCAGAACTGCATTCGCGTATCAGAATTTTCTCCTACAAGTGCTTGCTCAGGTGATGCTTTCTGTTGTGATTCAGATATCTCATCGATTTCGACACATTTAGATTATAGGAAACTTTTCACTTCTCGCTGTAGGGTCTCTTCCAATTGTATTTAAAACTAATAAATTTCTTGAACGATATTTGGAATAGGTCCAGCAAGCAAAGCTTCTAGTGTCACTAGTAAAGTGCACTAAGTTCTAGATACTACTCTGACTATAGGTATTCGCCTTATTGGGAACCGTTCTTAAAACAGCTTCATACGTTAGAATGATTTGAGGTGGGATACCGGATACCGGTGGATTTTTTCCCCCAATTTCCGATCACTTGTCGTGTTATATTAGTGTAAGTTTAGACAGCAATACTATAAAATGATCATATTGCGACGTAATAGCCAATGATCTTGTTCCATTTAACAATATAAATTAATTAAATTTGATGTATCAACTATTTACCATTGCAAAGGACATGAACGGTAAACGTTTATTAAACTACTTGTACCTACAACTTAGAACATTCTACTTAAAAAATACGATACTTCGCCCCGTATACTTGAGAGTAATTTTTAAATTTTTATAGAAAAGTTTAATAATTGGTTTACTATTTAGAAATAAAATAATATACCTATAAAAATTGAGGTCATTTCTATTGTACCATTATAGGCAAAAGTATAAGTGTATATTCACAAAAGTCTTCACGAAGATGTGTACGACACTCTATGAGTCATATATAGGATGTATACACATTTATTAGACTAGCTATATCAGTTTTTGAACTACCTTAATAAAATTGGGTATGGGTATTAGGCCCAAAATATTCCCATTTATGCATATAACTGTAATGTAAAATTTCAAATTAAAATGGAACATCCTCTATATATTGATATTTTTTAATTTTTGGAATAATTTATAATACAACTTCACTACCTAAATATCTTACCAGCGAATACTAAATCTGGGTGGCCATGATCCTTATTAATTCCTTCTACTTCAAGTTTTATGGCGTTTTAGATTTATAAAAATCAATCAATAAATCAATTTTTTTAATTGAAACAACTTTTTATGGAAGAAATTTCATAACCAATGTAACGTTATTACATTTGAAATTGGTTTAAAAATAAATTAAATAAATCAGGATGATGAAATGAAACTAATTTCTTCGTTGTCTGTCTCTTGATTTATTCACACACTACGTGACTAGCTTCGAAGCTCACTCATCATTTTCAAACATATGGAGATCAATGAAAATTAAACCAACTAAATCATTTTAAATATTAATAAAAAGTATCGAAATGTATGAAATGAGCACAGTTTTGCTTTGAAAATGAGCGTCGAAATTATTCATGTAATGTGTGAATAAATTCAGTTAAAGAAAAATAAGAAATTAAGTTTCATTTGATCCTAATGCGTAACTATAACGAAGTAACGGCTTCCACAATTTAATTTTTAAATAAATCACATTAAAGATGTCACACTATTAAAATAAATGTCAGTTACGTTATCAAGTTGGCGTTAACTTTGTAATATTAAAGAGACACACTAAACTTACCTTTAAGGTAGCAAATGTTCGCAATGAATCCCTTTTGTTGAACACATTACAGCTCTAATTATGGTATTTCTTGACAATGTCAGATTTTATAGCTCTGCATGCTTTCCGAATTCTTTCCTCTAATACTTCATGAGTTGGCGCAACTATTTCAACTACTATGGGCTCTACAAAGCCCCAAACAAAATAGTCCCTCTTTGAGAAATTTGATGATCGTGTGGGCCATTTATAACGATAACCTTTCTATTAAATTGCTTACTAACGGAAGAATTTAAGAATTCTTCAGTTTCATGTCATAAACTTTCGAAACATCTGGGACCTGCCAGTTGTTATTAAAAAGAATGGGACAAATTATAGTATGGCCTGTAACACAAGCCCACATATTCACGTTAAACCTTTCTTTGAAAATGAACTTTTTTGAGTCCAGTATCTTGTACTTTACCTAATAAATAGCACATCGTTAGTGGATCCGTGAATCTTAATTGGTCAGTAAATCATACGAAATTGATAAAGTGTGGTTCAGAAGCAACCATTCACAGAATCTTATTTCCATTACTTTCATGAAAATGTTAAAATTAATTCATAGATGCTTCCTAAATTTTGAGATAATTGGAAATACGTTGATTTTAGTATGATCAGTAATAATAAATTGTGGAATACTTACTAGCACTTTTGCTATTCTACATATTGAAAACAAGAATAATTTCTATTGGCAGATCTGTCAACATATAATCGAGCTTTAGATCTAGAATCCATTTTAGCAGCCAAATCATAGAAAAACTTAAAATCTTAGAAAAGAAGTATTATTCAAGACCAGATAAAAAGGTATGTGGTACTGGACTTCTTTCACCCTGACCTATTTTTTTATGTAGTGTGGTTAGTATAATATTTTAAAATTGAAATTATGAATCTCCCGTGCGGGGAATTGCCAGTTATTTCTATCGGGTGCGTCCCCATTGGAATTGGGGGAAGTTCGTTGAATCAGCAATAATTGCTGAATCAGAAGGTACTTAGTGGAGAAATAAAACACCCACCAATTAATAAAAATGACCTAGATAGTAACTCATTACTTCGAAAAAATCCTAAGAAATCAAAACATGCCTTGAAACGGATGGAACTAATGGATAAGGACACAAGCTACGCAGAATGATCTTGAATTTCTGTACACTAAATATGGAAGGAAAGAGAGGAAAACTAGAGGAAGTTATAAAAGACCTTACCAAACACGAATTTAAAATATTAACCTTACAGAAACCAAGAAAAAAGGCAAGACCCTGAAACAATTAGGAAATATATTCATCATTTTAGTGGAGTTCCAAAGGATGTAGACGTAAAGAGAGTAGTATACGTGTTGATTAGAAAATAACTAAAGAAACCTATCACAGATTGGGGGGAGTCATTTAAACAAAAACATAAGAATTTCAATTTACATTAACAAATACTGACGATATTCCCCGTCTGTGCATATTTATGACGCTGAGGCTAATACAATATTAATACTGCAAATACAATGTAAATAATAATTATTTTATATTGAAAGTTTAAAATGACATTACTACGTAAAAAAAAGATTTAAAATAATTTGGTCAAAAGCGAGTTGGGCTCGCATACTAAGGGTTCCGTACCATCTTCAAGATTCTAATATTCCAGTTTCAGACAAGCAGGGATTGAGTGCATTTTCTTATATTTACCATAATATTTTTTAAAGGAAGCGTTTAAAATTTATTAAAAATATGCACTTTCATTTTCCACACATAGACTTTTATTTTATCTGATTCAGGAATCGCTTGATTTTTATATGAATAAATATGCATTTAATTTTCTAATTTGACACACAAAAATTAACATTAGTGTTTTATTTTACTAATATACTTTCAGGGAAGTCTTTTATAATCTACTGTCTGAATTTTGAGGCTCTGTAGATTGGAAGATAAAGAGCAAAATAGGTCAAGTTTTAAATTATAAATTATTAAATTTGTTATTCAAATTATTTAAAAATACAAATAAAATATATTTTCCAAACTTTAAATAGTGTAGTTTCTGAACTGGGAATTAAGTGGATGTTTAATATTTTTGTTAATATCTTTTAAACAAATGATTTAAAAATATGGTATATTTGTAATTCACATAATGAGCCTTTTATCTGATATATTACATGATGCGTTTGAAAATTGAATTTTTATTATTCATTTAATTGTATAATTTGTCCCTAAACTTACTAGGGGGGTTTTCTAATAATTTTTCTTATACATTTCAAGTGAGCCCCAGTACCCCTAAGTTTTAGGTAGTTTAGGTACTATGGTTTGGGAAATAAAGCGACAAATGAGAACTTTTTATATCTTTATGTTTAATAGCTTGTAAACAATTAATTTTAATGATATGAAAAATATGTATTTGTATTAGTCATAATCAGCCTTTCAATTGATGTATTGCATAATGCGTTAAAAATATATTTTTTTTATTTTCCGTTTAATTCTATAATTTGGCCCCCAATATTAATATTAGGGATTTCTTCATATTTTTCCTGTAAACAAAAAAAATTAGGACTTTTAGTTTGGGGAATAAAAAGGGGAATGGGTATTTTTTTAATATATTTTACAATATTTATTTAAAAAAAATTAAAAAAAACATATTTGTATTCGTCATAATGAGCCCTTTGATTTGATATATTACTTGATCCATTAGAAACAATTATAAATTTTTATTTTCTATTTAATTCTATAATTTGCCCCCCAAAATGAATATCAGGGGGTTCTACTTATTTTTTCAGTAAAGTTCAAGTGAGGCGCTATACCTCTATTTTTTTCAAAATTTTACTGCTTATGGTTTCGGAGATAAGGTGGGGGGAATGGGTACATTTTTTTATATTTTTGTTAATATCTTTTAATTAATTTATTTTAAAAATATGAAAAAAATATATTTATTTTCGGCATAATGAGCCCTTTCATTTGATAAATGACATGATGTTTTAGAAACAATTTTAATTTTATATTTTCCATTTAATTCTGTAATTTGCCCCCCAAATTTAAAAGTAGAGGTTTCTCCTTATTTTTCCAGTAAACTTCAGGTCAGGCCTGTAATTTTTTTCAAAACTTTACGTTTTATAGTTTCGGAGATAAGGGGGGGATAGGTAATTTTGGTAAATTTTTGTTAATATATTTTTAATTATTTTTTTTAAATATGAAAAAAATATATTTGTGTTCCTTAGAACGGGACCTTTGATTTGATGTATTACATGATGCGTTTGAAAAAAAAAATTCATTTAATTTTATAATTTGCCCCCAAAATTAATATTAATGCTTTCTCCTTATTTTTCCTGTAAAGTTCAGGCAACGTTCTATATTTCCTATTTTTTAAATTTTAGGCTTAGTAGTTTCGGAGATCAGGGGGGGAACGGTCGATTTTTTAGTTCCCCCCCCCAGAAGTACCCCAAAAATCAAAATTTCTTCTGTTACGATATGTATTCCTGATCGGGTCACCAAACTATACATTCGTACCAAATTTCAACCGTTTCCGTCCAGTAGTTTAGGAGAAAATTGCTGTGATGTGACAGAGGCAGAAATCCGGATAGATATTATAAGGGTATCCGTATATTGTATATACAGAACCCTAAAAATGCTGTCTCAAAAGATTGACAAAAAAGAAGTATCACATCATATCCCTTTGTATTTAGACTTTTAGAAGTGATATTCACCCCCGCTTAGGGGTTGAAGCAGCAATGTGACCGATACGTATAAAATGTGTTCCCTCATAAATACATATTTATATTAAACCGTTTTCTTTGTGTTTTTTTTAAAGATGTTTTAAAATTTATTTCGGGTGGATAGTTTTGAAATGAAAGGCCTATATTTATTTTGCTCATTTTTTTAGTTGAACTTAACAATACATTTTCAATAGACCCTAATATTATAAATGTCCAGTAGTGTATAAAGTAATAGTCACAATATTCACAAAAACATATTGATGACACCATAATATGTACATAGGTAATTGTTTAATCTCGAAACCAACGAATCATTTATTTACTTCATTGCAGTAAATATTAACTACACCAGACATGAAATCAATATACTGCGGCTGTTTTGGTGACACATTTTTACATCAGACGACCCATTCACGTATGAAGTAATAAATAACACTTAACGGCTGTTGGAAAATGGCACTACATGATAAATCAATGTCATCTCCCAACATATAAGCTTTCCAATTTTTACTTACCGAAATGCATTATTAAAGATGTTACCCACATCGTTTGGTGAATAATTGTGGGTGTTGAAAGGAATTAAAAAGTCACTAACACAACGATTTGCCAAATTTAAACTAATAAAAATGTAAACACTAAGTAGTATAACTTTTGAAATAAATAAATTGTTTAATGGATTAATAAGTCTACTCTTATCTACTGGATTGATAATAAAAAGAGAAGTGAGTATGATTCTATGGAACATAAATAATAAAGTAATTTATTACTTTTCTTTTCTTAATCGAAATTAAGCCATAATAGCTGTTTAAAAAGCAATAAAAATGAAAGTAACCAAATAAAAATTATTCATTGTAAAGTACATCCAAATATTGTGAGTTTTGTGATAATATTTCCTAGTGAATACTCGATCTGAGGTAGAAAAATTCGAAAGCAAATGCAAAAAATCTATAAAAATAATCCCACCTAATTATTGAGAACTCATCTATTTAATGTTTAACTTGGCTCTGAATTATAATTAAATATTTAAGTGTTTCAGAAAAATATTATTATTTTCTTTTAAGTAAAGTTACTTTTTGCGTTTTTCGAAGTCGGTTTTGGTTCTTTAAAAGCATACTTTACAATTTTAGTGACATAACTTTGTTTACTCTCTTCGAGGTGTCATTCCTTTGTACGCAAGACAATATACATTATATATAAATATAATATATATTGTTTGTGGTCGGGAACCTTCATCAGTTGCGTTTCCCACAATTGAATGTCCTCTCGAACACTTCTTTATGCATTTGATGCATTTCGTTAAATTTGAAGACGCGAGATGTAAGACCGACATCTAGGATTTTCAAGAGAATCAGTACACAGAGGTTCCGAATCTGGAGCCGTTCCGTGTAATTGCTGTTCTCCCTTAACTCCTAGGATAGAATGTCACGATAAAATTTTTCAGATTACTTCACCTGTCAGAGATATTGAATACTCTCTTCGAGGTGTCATTCTTTTGTACGCAAGACAATATATATTATATATAAATATAATATATATTGTTTCTGGTCGGGAACCTTCATCAGTTGCGCTTCTCACAATTGAATGTCCTCTCGAACACTTCTTTATGCATTTGATGCATTTCGTTAAATTTGCGTACAAAGGAATGACACCTCGAAGAGAGTATTCAATATCTCTGACAGGTGAAGTAACCTGAAAAATTTTATCGTGACATTCGGTCCTAGGAGTTAAGGGAGAACAGCAATTACATGGAACGGCTCCAGATTCGGAACCTCTGTGTACTGATTCTCTTGAAAATCCTAGATGTCGGTCTTACATCTCGCGTCTTCAAATTTAACGAAATGCATCAAATGCATAAAGAAGTGTTCGAGAGGACATTCAATTGTGGGAAGCGCACTGATGAAGGTTCCCGACCAGAAACAATATATATTATATTTATATATAATGTATATTGTCTTGCGTACAAAGGAATGACACCTCGAAGAGATTATTCAATATCTCTGACAGGTGAAGTAACCTGAAAAATTTTATCGTGACATTCTGTCCTAGGAGTTAAGGGAGAACAGCAATTACACGGAACGGCTCCAGATTCCTCTGTGTACTGATTCTCTTGAAAATCCTAGATGTCGGTCTTACATCTCGCGTCTTCAAATATAACTTTGTTTCATAACAATTTTTGATGTTGCCAAACAAGTAATGATTTCAATTTAGTTTAAAACCATAAAGATATTGTTATGTATAATAACTCTTTTTCTAAATATTCTTAAATGGACACAGTGGTTATGCTAAGTGGAAACCTCCATTCGTGAAGCCCATTAATTAAGTTTATTTAATTTAATTTCAATCTATTTTCAAGAAATTTCATCCTTGATTTCGAATGACAATAATTACATTTATCAATACCCTCTCCTTCGCCAAATGTTATCGTAAAAACGGTATATGCCATGTAATTGAATTTGGAATCCTCCTTAATAAAATGGAATTTAATTAATCGAAATTAGCAAACAGTGTACACATAAACAAAAAGGCGAAAATATATACAGGCGAATTAAGATCTTCCTCTTTTTTGAGTCGGTTGAAAAGGAACACAAATAAACTTAAATAAGACAAAAGATTTAGGATCGGTAAATAAAATCTTGAGTCAGATGAAAACCAGCAGGTTGAATTACAAAATGCATCCTAATATAAAGAACAACAAAATCTATTACATTGATGCCAAAAAACAACAGACTAGAGTATCAGAGGGAAAACGGCGAGTTGAGCAAAAACTCTTTAAAGAAGAACAACAAAATATAATTACATAAAACAAGGGCGATCAACAAAAGTTAATGAAAATTCAGGGACCATTTCGCAGACAAATACAAACAAACATTTTTTCTTGGTTTATGTACAACAGACATTTTTAAAAAAACTGAATTAACATTACTGTTATCCTAGTCTCTGGGGAAATTTGCCAATGTAAAATGTACGAGTCATTGAGATGATATTATACCTCGGTATTTCAACTGTGCTGCGAATATGACATCTAAACCCAGGGTTCTTCTGTAGACTCAAGTGCTTAACTTAATTGGTCTAAATCAATTTCATTTAAATCTTCCGTTTCTCGTTGAGTAAATTGTTCTCTACACTGGCGGATCCAGGGGGTGGGCTAACGGGCTGAAGCGCCCCCCTCCCAAAAATCATCTGAGTGGTATGCTTTTTAAGTGTTTATTGTACTAAAATCAACCTTCAGTGAGCTCAAGCCCCCCCCCGATGAGAATCCTAGATCCGCCCATTGATTCTCTACCCCTGCCTTAAACACAGGGCCCTAGCCAACGGATTTAAGGTATAGATTTTAACCAACCAACTATACTACTCACAAAAATAAATTTTTGGCTTATACGTTTTTATATATCCTGGGAATACATGAACAATAATGTAAATTTTGCAGTCATAATCAATCCATCACCAATCAAAAAAAAATCATTCACGCCATTATTTCTGTTACTATACATACTTGATAAATTAAGGTTATGATAGTCGAAAATATCGCAACTGTGTATAAAAATCATGAGACATCCTTGAAGCGATATAACAGTATATAGACTATAAACAGAACTCTACAAAAAGAACTTGTGTGGGAACCTTTACCAGGTTATCAGACCCATAGTAGACGTAGACGTCGTGGCTGCAGTTTCTCATAAATTTTCTGACCGTCCGGGCTGTTCCTAACAGGACGGCTTTTTGCATTAGTTGGAAAAGATGTTAGTCCAGACCGATGTATTTTAAATTGTCTAATAGATATTTTGGGACTACTTCTGTCTTCATAATATACCAATTGGAACAGTTCGTGTATTGTTCATGTCCCACTGTGTCTTTATTTGACATACCAAATCCCCGTATTTGGTTATTTTCTCAGCCTACTTGATATTGATATTATTGTTGTTAGGAATTGCTATGTCAATTAAAGTTGTTTTCCGAGAGACATTATGTACGAAAACTATATCTGGTCTATTGTGAGAAACAGTCCGATCAGTCAGTATCGTGCGGCCCCAGTACAGCTTATAGTTGTTATTTTCTAAAATAGATTTGTATATATAGTATGATATTCTTACCGACTGTGATCGTTCAAGTTTCAGTGCTAGTTCTTGGTACCGTATTTTTGCCACAGCCTCATGTCGTTTTTTGTAGTCAGTTGCAGCGAACGCTTGACAACCTCCTATGATATGCTGGATAGATTCAGATGTTTGGCAACCATATCTGCATCTGTTGTAATTGATAGAATGGTCTTTAATAACGATATACTTTAGATAGTTCTTAGTTGAAATTACTTGATCTTGAATTGCCAATATAAATCCTTCCGTTTCAGGAAATATATAATCAGAAGGCTTCTCTTTCCATTTGAGCAGTTTGTAATCTGTTGTCTAGTGGTGCAATTGGACGTGTTGTTTTGTCAGTCGCAGTTGTGTTGAGTCATCAACCTGGCATATGAATCTGTGTACATCAGAAAATTCTACGAGTTTCTGGAAATGACTAAGCAAATTAGAAATTTGTTGATTTAGTAGTTTGCTTATATCGGCCAATCCTCTCCCTCCTTCATACCACGGCAAATCTATACGTTCGACACAGCTCTATGGTTGGAGATTTTGAGCTTTTGTTAGTAAAACTCGAACTTTCCTTTGTAATTGTTTAATTTCAGTCTTGTACCAATTAAGTATACCGAAAGAGTAACTGAGCACTGAACACGCGTAGGTGTTAATAGCCTAAAACAGATTATTACTGTTAAGTTTGGCTTTCAACAGTCGCTTTACTCTTCTATAAAACTCTGTCGTTAGGTCCTTTTTCATGGTGGAGTGATCAATACTTTGAGCCTGCTTTATTCCAGGATATGTATAAGTATGGGCTTCCGCCATGGATTCATTTGAGGTGCCATTTCGCATTTCGTAGGGCCCCTGCTGTATTTTGCCTGTAACTAATAATAATTGGGCATTTGTCTAAACCCAATTGTTCTCACTAGAGAACCATTCTACTATATTAAGCGTATCATGCAGCGGTTGTATCGTAACTGTCATCAACTGGAAGTCGTCCATATATAACAAATGGTTTGTCTTTAATGCTTGTATGTTAAAAGAAGTATTATTATATATTAAATGGGTTGTGTGCTTTTGCTTTGAAAAAATATGTTTATTCCATTACTGCATGACTTTTATTAATGAAACTCCAAAGAAAACAGTGCTTAATTAGTTTGGTTTATCAGCCATAAAGTTTTTTTACATTAACAGCATGAAAATAAATTTTAAGACATATATTTAAAGAGAGAAGCACTTTAACAGAATTTAATTAATGTTCTGTGAAAGTGCAATGTGAAACCCGTGAAAGTTACTAGATGTGAAATTATTACAACGTCAAAAATATTGGAAAACCCTCAGATTTTTGTATTGACCTCGCCGCTAATATACTGTTTCTTATACATAACCAGATATGATCAATGTGTGAAAAGTTCAATGTATATTTTAAACAACATCAATTGCTTGAATAAATTAGTTTAATATATGACCTTTTTATTTTGACATATACGTTAACGCGAATAAAGAACCTTTCGTTTCATGTGCTGCGTACATTATTCGCGGTTGATATTCGAATATTTAACAATGTTTTTATTTAATGATCTACTGTTAGCACGTTATTGTCTGAATCGCACATACACACCCACAAACAAGTATGTGTATATTATATAACTCAGAACATTGAAACTAACATCACCTCGTCCAAACTTCATAAAACAGATTTACAGTATTTTGGATCCATTTGTAATTACGTTTTTGGCTTTGATTTAATAAGGTTCCGACAATATATCAGATTATGACTTTGGAAATCTAATAAAATAATACAAATTCTCCGAAAATGTTTAACATACTACTCGTCGGGGCGACATAAGCCATAACAACAACGCTACTTAATAAACTTTAAAGCATTTTACGGTAAGTTTATAACTATCAAAGTTGTACTAGTAATAGCAAATTAATAAATGACATTGAAGTCATCGAATTGACAGCATAAATACTTCCAAAATACGGGAAAACATGGCGGAAGTGCACGCATCTGCACAAATAACTTCCAATAGGGGTTGGGAGACCTTTTCAGAAAGTGTTTTAAATTATCATTCTGGATACCTATTCCTATAAAAATATCATTTATTTATAAATAAAGTGTTATATTGATGTTTAAATATTATTATTTGTAATAATATTCTTTAATTACGTTGTGATTTGAAAACCATCTGCTAAACTACTGAAAATAACTGGCATTACTGTAATGATTTTAATGTCTGCAGTCTAATTATCTTCTTGTTTAATTTGTCCCAAACCTGTTACATTATTGAGATGTGCAATGAATTTGTTTTAGCCATACATACTTAAATTGTAATATACCGCAACGCGAATTTGGAGATATTCTTTGGTTAATGGATTAACAGTTTCCCTACAAGTAATAGTTTAAGATCTTTTTTATTCTAGCGCAATGGCAAACTTCAGAGTTAGTTTGAAATACATTCGAATCCCAGAGATTATTAAATATTCCATGAGTATTAATTAAATGGTAACATTCTAAGTACATTTTAGAAATCTTTTTGTAATTATTGTCTAATCCTCTATTATGAAAATATGTATAGGTGCTAAAGGAAATGCATTTGAAAATTCTATTAATCACTAATTCTATTACTTACAGTAGTTAACGTTTCAACCCTTGGGTAAAAATGTTGAAAAATGATACACCGGCAGGAAACTGGTGAGGGAGTTTATCTGAGGGTCCAAATATGGTAATCGCAATAGCCATTTTTTATAACAATTTGAATTTGATAATTGTACAGTTGTTATAATAAATACTTGCAACTATTGGGTATTGCATTTACCATATTTGGATCCAGTACCAAACTAGAATTTATAAAAATCCCCTACCACCACCTCCCAAGAAATTTTCGTGCAGCAGGTAAAACAAGTTTCTGCAAATTTATATGTCAGCAATTTCTACAAGTTCTGGAAATAAATAAAAATCCCTAGGAGTTCGTCATTAACTTATTTTATTTACTCAAGATGGGTAAGGACGGGTTTTTTAACTGAATCATGTCATCATTCTTATTCCTAACAAACTACAGTAAATTTTAAGGTCCAATCGAAATCAGTCAACCCAAAACAGATCTCCCAGTATTATAATATTTATCCAAGAAAATTGACCAAGACGAAATGGAGGTAAATAAGTCAGAAACTACATGACTTCAGAATTGAGCGTTGTACCATCTTAACTACAGACAGTAAAAACAACGCCAATGTGTATTAATTCTAAAAATCTATTGCAAAACTAAAATTATGATAAACCTTGGTCTTGGCAAAAGTATTTACTTAGGAACAGACATCGTAACTACGAGTACTTACAAACATTTATGACATGATTTCGATATAAGCATTTGTTTGATAAACCTAAAGAACTGTAAGAAATAAGAGGGTCGGGTGCGGCTGATGAATCTTAAGTACACAGTTGCTCTTTTTACAATAATTTCAACATATATGTATACAATTACTGTTCGTGATGACGATATGTAAACTCATGTACCAAAAAATAAGGGACATAATTAGGGGGATTAATGGAATATGATTTTCCGATTAGTGAGTGGTGGTCCGAGAAGGGGTCATGGGGTCATACCCCCAAATCGTAAACTTCAAATTAACAAATCTCTTAAAATAAATAATTACGAAAATAAAAGTATTCAAAATAATTTAAAATAATTTGGTCAAGTGCGAGTTGGACTCGCATACTAAGTGTTTCGTACCACCTGCAAGATTCTAATATTCCAGTTTCAGACAAGCAGGGATTGAGTGCATTTTCTTATATTTACCATAATATCTTTTAAAGGAAGCGTTTTAAATTTATTAAAAATATGCACTTTCATTTTCCACACATAGACTTTTATTTTATCTGCTTTAGGATTCGCTTGATTTTTATAAAAATAAATATGCATTTAATTTTCTAATTTGGCACGCAAAAATTAACATTACTACTTTACTAATAGACTTTCAGGAAAGCCTTTTATAATCTACTTCCTGAATTTTGAGGCACTGTAGATTGGAAGATAAAAGGCAAAATAGGTCAAGTTTTAAATTATAAATTACTAAATTTGTTATTCAAAGTATTTAAAAATACAAATAAAATATATTTTCCAAAATTTAAATAGTGTAGTTTCTAAACTGGGAATTAAGTCGATGTTCAATATTTTTGTTAATATTTTTTAAACAAATGATTTAAAAATATGGTAATTCACATAATGAGCCTTTTATCTGATATATTACATGATGCGTTTGAAAATTGAGTTTTTATTATTCCTTTGATTGTATAATTTGTCCCTAAACTAACTAAGGGGGTTCTCTAATATTTTTTTTTATAAATTTCAATTGAGCCCCAGGACCCCTATGTTTTAGGTAGTTTAGGTACTATGGTTTCGGAAATAAGCGAGAAATGAGAATTTTTTATATCTTTGTGTTTAATATCTTGTAAACAATTAATTTTAAAAATATGAAAAATATATATTTGTATTACTCGTAATGATGTATTGCATGATGCCTTAAAAATATATTTTTTTAATTTTCCGTTTAATTCTATAATTTGGCCCCCAATATTAATATTAGGGATTTCTTCGTATTTTTTCTGTAAACAAAAAAATTTAGGACTTTTAGTTTGGGGAATAAAGAGGGGAATGGTTTTTTTAAATATATTTTTTTAATATATTTTAAAATATTTATTTAAAAATACATATCTGTATTCGTCATAATGAGCCCTTTGATTTGATATATTACTTGATCCATTAGAAACAATTATAATTTTTTATTTTCTATTTAATTCTATAATTTGCCCCCCAAAATGAATATCAGGGGGTTCTACTTATTTTCCCAGTAAAGTTCGGGTGAGGCGCTATACCTCTATTTTTTTCAAAATTTTAATGCTTATGGTTTCGGGTGATAAGGTGGGGGGAATGGGTAAATTTTTTTATATTTTTGTTAATATCTTTTAATTAATTAATTTTAAAAATATGAAAAACAAATATTTGTTTTCGTTATAATGAGCCCTTTCATTTGATATATGACATGATGCGTTAGAAACAATTTTAATTTTATATTTTCCATTTAATTATGTAATTTGCCCCCAAAATTAAAAGTAGAGGTTTCTTCTTATATTTCCAGTAAACTTCAGGTAAGACCCTATACCTGTAATTTTTTTCAAAACTTTACATTTTATAATTTCGGAGATAAGGAGGGGGTAATACGTAAATTTTCGTATATTTTTGTTAATATATTTTTAATTATTTTTTTTAAATATGAAAAAAATATATTTGGGTTCATTAGAATGGGAATTTGATGTATTACATGATGCGTTTGAAAAAAAAATGTATTTTTACATTTTCATTTAATTTTATAATTTGCCCCCCAAAATTAATATTAATGGTTTCTCCTTATTTTCCTGTAAAGTTCGGGCAACGTTCTATATTTCCTATTTTATTAAAAATTTTAGGCTTAGTAGTTTCGGAAATAGGGGGGGGGAACGGTAGATTTTTTTAAATCAAAAGTTCTTCTTTTAGGATATGTATTCCTGATCGGGTCACAAACCTATACATTCGTACCAAATTTCAACCTTTTCCGTCCAGTAGTTTAGGAGAAAATTGCTGTGATGTGACAGGCAGAAATCCGGAGTGATATTATAAGGGTATCTGTATATTGTATATACGGAACCCTAAAAAGGCAGTACTCCCAAAAAAAAATAGTTGCAACAGCTCCTGCGATTAGTGGGAAAACCGACGCGATTATTGGTAAAACATTTCTAATACTATTCTATAAATGTTTCCTTGGTGTTCTAACATTAAATTTATTGGGAAGTCTAGTCTCACGATTGATATTTAAGAGTACTACTTTATTTACTGCCGTTCTTATATCGTAAACTGTATTAACAGATACATAATGTTATATTTTAAGTCAGAAAATATCCTGCATGCTTACTCTGTGTTATGTTTAGAAAAAATATATTTTTATTATAGTTACCTTATATTTATTTAATGTTAGAAAATCATAACAGTCTTACCTTGGTATATCTCCGATTTTTGGTGGGCGAGTTTTGCGACAAGCACAGCCGTCTTGCCATAGATTTGCTGTAACAAATATATAATTAGTTAAAAAAATAATTATTTCGTTACTAATTTCTAGCAGTTCGTTTTCGACATTTTAGAAACATTTTAATGTAAGGTTAACTGTTACTTCTAGAAAGACTTTATCTTAAGATGGTTACTCAAACCTAGGAAAATTGTTATTACAACGAAGGTTTGCTATTATATAAATAATATAGTACCTTTATTTAGTTTATCTCCTTTTTCATGACACTTTAAAGGTTTTCGGCAACATTCTGTAAAAAATCCAAACCTTGGTTATTATCATAGGTCCAATTTCAAAAATTCTTGGGTTGACAGGGTTAGCTAGGCAGGGATTTCTCGCCGTTAATCCGATAAACCAATAGATGAAAACGAACCCTATAACTGTAAACCCTTAAGGGACAGAGTGAAAGCCTTTTGGAAATTGGATCATCACTGGATATGATTGGAATGATA
Organism: Octodonta nipae; assembly: GCA_034190945.1. NCBI lineage: Eukaryota > Metazoa > Arthropoda > Insecta > Coleoptera > Chrysomelidae > Octodonta > Octodonta nipae. The sequence goes on from CM067219.1 coordinate 97,734,960, forward strand.
CTAATTTTTTGAGTGAGGTTCTTCATGCAGACAAAATCGATTAACCGTGTCAGTAAGGGCAAAGGTATATTCGAATTGTATGTCAATGTAGTTCACGAGGGCTTTGAAGCTTTTTTCTTTGTTGATTTGATCACCGTAAAGTAATTTCCTCATTAGGATCTCGGTAGAAGAGGAGTTGGTGATTACAGGTTCTAGCGGTGCTATGGTATCAATGAGCGAAAACTCAATAATTGTGCCTAAGAATCTGCCTGCTTATTTTCACTTCTTCTTAGTTTTCATAAACTTCGCGTGGTTATCGATTTCAAACCAAATCACTCTTGATTAAGAAATCTATACACAAGGAAGATATAAATTACAAAACGAATCAAATCAAAATATTGCCAATCCAAAACAAATTAAATATTGTTACCGTCAAGTCAAGGCAACTAATTTTTTGCGATTGATTACCGAGTGTGCCTTGTGGATAAAAACTGTCTTCTATTGGGGGCAGCTTACTCTGGCGAACATGAATTACGTCTACGATTATTATACTTCTTGCACAGATAACGTTGGGCCAAAAATGGAGTTGAAAATGAGAAAATTCGTCCAATTGTAAATTTATGCTCATAACATTGTTTTGGGTATATATTGCTGGTCCCATAAGACTGCTAAGCACGGAGTACAATGAAAGATACATTGCAAAAATGATGGCACCTTGTGATTTTGAGAATTTTTCTTGGATTTGAATCTTGGTATATATGAAAGTAACAGAAGATTAAAGACTACTCTCATTTGTACAAAACTCAACGACAAGAAGCAAGAAAGTAAAGTTCCAGACCAATAATATAGCAGCAGGCAGTATTTTTGAAATTTTTTAGCGAGTTTTCCCTTTTTACACTCTATTTTGGAATGTAAAGGAAGAGTTTGAACAGCAAATAAAACAGAGTATTCTATGAGTAGGCACAACGCCAAAAATTGAACAATTGTATGGTGATATATATATATATATATATATATATATATATATATATATATATATATGATTACTGTATATCTAACGTTCACTAAATTTTTATGTTTGGGATCTTGAGGGATATTGACCACAATTGCTTTATTATTCTCTTTATTCCTTTACCTAGCCTCTTGTCATTATCTCATGGACATTTCTTGATAAGATCTTTTTATAGGATTTCATCATATCTAACGGTCACTAAATTTTTATGTTAGGTATCACAGTTGTGGTCAATATCCCTTATTAATTGACATTCTCAAAGTTTAAATTCTTCAACCAGAATCTACTTTTGTGACTTCCTACGTATTAAATCAATTTCAAATGAGCTAGTAGTCATCTATAAATTAATCCACAATAACAAGTGCCCCGCAATTTTCTCATGTAATAAAATTTTATACCAACTTTTTTACAATTTCTAAAATGTTTTCATACTCTACATACATATATTAACAATAAAATAAAAACGAAAGCAGCGCTTTGCTTAATGTTCTATTTTATGGTGAATTTGGGGATTTCTCGTCTGGACTATTATCTCATCGTTCAAAATTAATATTTAGTTAGAGAAGAAAATGTTAAAGCGAACTCAAGATGAATTTTTAATGTGCAATTATGAGAAAACATCTTTTAAGTCGCAAGAATTACCAAGAATATTTAATGTTATATCTAAGGCTTTCCGGAAACTTTTCTCAGAAACTTCAGTTTGTATTGGAGAAATACACTTATGTAGTATTGCATTATTCCAAAGTTTATGTAACAATGGGTTGTAGAATAGTGTAAACTTTTTGGTTTGTTTTCTATAGCTATATACATTTATAAAATTGTAATTGTTTGCTTACTGAATTTATTTCGAGAAATAGCAAAAAACATACAATTTTATTAATCAGTAGAATTTTCACTGACCCCAATTGTCACAATAAATGACCAAATTTTGTATTTAAACTAAATTTAATTTGAGTAAAGACTTTATATATTTGTTGAAACTGTTTATTATGGACTGGGGTGGGGCTTCAAAAGACGTTTCTATTTTTTTTCGGGAAATATAATATTTTAAAAACACAAGGCGATAGGGTAGGACGGGGCTTAAAGGTCCGCTGGTAAAAAGGTCCATTCTACATATTTTTGAAACTAAAAGTCCGTTAGACAAATAAGTGATTGATTTAAGAAGGTGCTGCGGTTAGGATATATACGCCATTCTATCGTTAATAGACAGTTAGATATTGAGATTCAGTGGGTGTATGAATGCGTGTCTCCCGTTTTCACGTAAATAAGAATCTGTGTTATTTGATTTCAGTCTCACACTTAAATTATTGAGATCGAATTTTATTGTTAATAGTATCAAGTTTTAGATAACAGTTTTGCATTTTGTATGCACTGTTTTACTTTTCCTTTATATAACCTCAAAAGTAGGTCAAACTACCCTAAGATAAAGAGGTAGACCGTCCCAAGTATGGATATTTATGACAATGGACATTTTTACCCCATCTGTGTAATTAATTCGATTCTGTTCATCTTATTTTTCAGAAAGAGGAATTAAAAAAGAATTTCTGAGGGAAGTGCAAAGTCTGTGTCAAATAAATATTTCATGATCGCGATTTTGCTCCAACTTTTGTGACGGATAGATCAGTTCCTGAGAATAGGTAACTTTCTCAGTCAGTCGGTTACAAATAATTTTATCCATAAATATGTTGTCAAACGGTTATTGTAGTTAACATATTCCTATAATCTGACACAGTTGATTAGCGCTTTAGTTTACCATATCGAAAATTCCTAGAAAGGCACAGACACAGCATAAAAATAGTCAAAACATGTGATCCAAAAAGACTATATATAATGAATAATTATTTAGCGATGCTAAAAAACTCCTACTCGAATATTAATTTGACACATTTCTTGTTCAAAAACGTTGACGTTCTAGCTTCAATTTTAGAAAACTAAGCAGGATTTCAGATTTTGATCAACAACACACATGATGAATATGAATATAAAAAAAATGAAAAGCAACAGAGATGAGTACCTGGCAAATGTCGAGGTACTATGCACATGCACAGTTGTTAATTGAAGGGTTGGTTGCCACTTATATTGCATATAAGTCTTCTTCATCAAATAAGAGAGCGCCTTTTCAACAATCATGATGGCCAAGGTGATAGAGTGTGTTGTAAACTATCAAAATAAACTAGTAAGTTTTAGATTACTACCCGATGTTAACATATCCAGTTAATATATAGTAACTTTTATGTTTATAAAAGTTGCTAAATAAATTGCTGCATATTATAGTAGACGTAGAGTTAGCAAATCGGTGGCATAGAAATCACAACGCCTTCTAATAGCAAATTTACTTCAATAATATATTGTATTAATGTTTGTTTTGGTTAAGACAAAAAACAATGTCTCCTTAAGCCATATTGTCTCTTTGTTATGTTATTAATTTTAAAAACATGGTGACAAACAATATCATTTTTTGGTGTCAGTAAGTATCTCATGCTCGTACAGGTCAGTTATGAGTTGTTCTTTCCACTTTATTATTATGCCTAGAATAAGAAGAAGCGCAAACAATAACTATTTGAGTTTGACAAAGGATAAAAGTTGACCTAATATAAGACGATTTTTTCTGCAATATTGTCACCAGAACAAATAGGAGCATCAATATCGTTGGGCCTTGTTGTCAACTAAGGTCCCAGAAAGATCAAATACGGAAAGCGAGTGGTATCAGACAGACGTCATCCTAAAACAATATGTAGTAAAGGACGACATCTTATAATTTTGGCTATACGGTATCGTTTAAGACCCACAAAAGCGATAGAGAACATTGATAGCTTTTTCTAACACGAACCCATTATTATCGATGTTTCAGAAGTTATGGTTTATTAGTTTGAAACTGGTAGACAATGTACCTCGTTTCTCGTAGTTTCCTTGGACTTCCATCGTCTTGAAATGGTTGATTTCACAATGTTTCATTAGCTTTGAATCTCCTATCGTGAATGATGGGAAATGCAAATTATCAGTCCTATTTATACTTTTAACTGGTCAGACGTCGCTGGTCATGCTTATTGGTCCCTTATTCCCTTACCTGATCCAATCAGAGCCGCTGTACCTGACAGTTAGTTGTAGGTGATGCGTAGTGGCAGTGGTTGAGGAAGGTGTATCCAAACCTTTTTAATTTGGACGCTGAGATTACTAATTATATTCTCGTTCGAGATTCCGTATGCCATCTCTATCCATATTCTTTCAAACCAGTACTCTTCCTTGTGAATTACCCTGGCCTAGTCCCAGTTGATGTTATGGTGATGTTATGCGTGATTAGATAACCCAGATTTCTTTAGCTTTACTGTTTGAGTAGCTTTGACGGGCTCCTTAACTCTGGTGTCCAATAGTCGTTTTGTCTCCCCAACGTAGGGATTGGCATATTCACATGGTATGCTCTTTATACAGTTATTTGGTATCGGAGCAGTATCCGACTTTTTATTTGTAATGATACTCATTTAGTGTATGGTAATAAGGGGTTACTATCGTGGTTTTATCTTCCTGCATATGTGATTCTTTAAATGCCTTGTTACTGATGGTTCAAAGATCTCCATTCGTCAAAAGACTTCCCTAAGTTTCACTTGTTCTTCTATGAGGATCTCTAGTGCGCTGCACATATTGTTGGCTCTATGGATTATTGTTTAGATGAAACCAGTTTTCCCTGCTGATGGGTGATTAGAATAGTAGTGTATCTATACTGTATATGTAGCCTTCCTGTGCACTCATCTTGGATTCCGGTCGTAGTTCTTTGGCACCTCACATTAAGGATGCCAGTAGTTCTCTCTCTCTCTTCCTCTCCAAATAATGAAAGTGTCGTCGACATACCTCAACCAGAGCTTAGGTTGCTTCTCGTAACTCCCCAGTGTGTGTTCTTCTAACGATTCCATGTAGATTTTGGCTATGGTTGGCGACAACGGAGAGGCCATAGATAATCCACCTTCTTGCGTGGTTCTCCAACTGGCAGCTCTCAATCAGGATTTTGTATGTATATTTATTTCTCGCTAAGACGAGACAATGGTCTAGGTTCGTGACCGGGTTCGGGTTTTTAGGGTCAAATGTTGAGGGTATTTATCCTCTATTCAAATTCGTCGATTTTGATTTGTGTGTTTTGTCAATTGCGGTTCTGACTTGAAATACCTGTTTGCTGCTTATTGCTGACTCCACTGAACATATGATACCTAGTACTGGAGAACGGAACCGCCAACAGATCCAATCATGGACTTACTACAATGTTGCTTCAAAAACTGCTACATTCAGAAGAAGAACCGGTCCTTTAGGCAAGAAGATGGATTGCATGTGGGCCAAACATCTACATGGAAGGGTTTCCAACCATCCATTAGATTCAACATGAAGTGAAAAGAGAGTGGACGCCTATTATACATTGATGTAAAATACCAAAGGACTAGATCCGGAATACAACCAACAGTCTACAGAAGGCTACACATACAGAGTTATCCTTACACTAACCATCCATCAGCAATGAGAACTGGCATCATCACTAATCCAAGATCAAGTGAAACTTAGAGAAGATCTTTTGACAAATCCGGAAACCGTAATTAACAAGGCTTTTAGAAAACAGAATAAACCATCATTCACCTGATGATGATAGCAGATTCAAAACTAATGAAAAGTTGTGAGTTCATGTTCATGTAAGGGGACTATTGCTTATAGCAGCAAATCAAATGTGGATTTTCCAAGATGCATGACTGCCCTACGCTATATACATGGTTGAAGACAATTGACGACCGCAAGTAGCCAGATTTACGTTGAACTTTCAGAGTAGATAATCAAATTGGATTTGTTGCCTAGGTCACTATAAGACTGCAAAATTTACCCCATCTCTTCACTTGGTGAATATTTGTTATTATTTTTGATTTCTTGGTAATAACACTAACACAAGTTTGTATATTTTAAATATTACAAGGACTACATCAGACCCCTTGCTCAATGGAAATTAAGAAGTTTTTGACCATAATATATTTGACAATATTGTCAGACATTTGGCATGGTGGTCTCAAGAAATTCAAAATAACGAACTAGAGATTCCACAATTATCATTTAGAAATTAGGTGTTATTAGTTCAATACAATTTACTTTTAGATCTTACTGATTAATAAAAATCAAATGAACATTAGTCAGTGATTATAATTCGTAAAACCTTACCGCATTCGAAAGTGTTTCTACTCCTACAAGTCATCCAAAACAGTAAATGTAAATGTTAAATAATTAAACACTTATCGATTCATCTATATAACTGGATACAATTGTATTCCGAGACTTCTCCGTAACTATTCAATAATAAATATCTTAATAGTTTATATTGATTGTATCGAATCTAGCGTGTTACAGACATAGCGCTGGCCCACCGCAATCCCTGTCATTGACCCTTTTATGACACCACAATTACATTTTCTCGATGACTGAATGGTTGCTATTGACAGCCCACACAGTTAATTACTAACTTGACAATTGCCTTAAGGCAATAACTCATAGAAGTTGTAATTTTGACCATTTATATCTTCATCATATGGTAAAAAAAATGTTACGGTATGAGGAAATATCCGATCTTATCAGTCACGTTGCAGCCACATAAAAAAACTTGTTCCTATGATTTCTCAACGAGCAATTATTATAAGAATACAATTGTATGAATATTTTAAGCAATAATGGTTGATAGGAAATAAGCAGGTTAAATTGAATCCTTATTAATTTTACATATACCTATCAACTATAAAAAAAGATCGAAGAAAAAATGTAGAATATACAATCGTTTTAAAATACTTAGGATAAGTTTAGATTTTCCCTAGAATTAGAAAATTCAGAAAAGATTTAATAAGGTACAGGGTGATAAAAATGTACATCAGCTAAGAAATAATGGGCCGCACAAATTCTTGGAGGGCGAAGCAACTTTGCAGTGATAACTAATTTAACAGAAATTATTATTTTACAGTGGAGTAAACACAAACTTTATGCAATAAAAGCAAGATAATTTTTTTCTTTGGTATCCAAAGCAAATATTATGAAAAATGACGATCTTTGCACAAACATTCAGCTGAGGATGATTTTTATTTGTATTAATAATGAAATTATATTATACTTTTAATTCAGACAGCATTAGGTCAATTTATTATAAAAAATCAAGTTTTATGTGGTAACTAACAAGTTTTTATTATTAAATATTGCATATTCATTAAGTCACGACGCATCTAAGTAGCATTTCTATGCACTAAGAAATTTGTATTTGCTAAAGTCTAATTTTCCAGAAATATCATATAGTAATTTTGTTCATCTTGTTTTTTGGTAAAATTTACCCTTGTGACTCTATATAACGAGACAAACTAATATGATAAAAGATTCACATAGAAGTCCAAAATAAATGAGCGCGTTCAGTGGGGTAGTTTATATCTGCCAAAACTCTTTCCACGTTTATCAATATTCCAACTAGATTCACTTTAAACGTATAGTGTTCAAATCACACGTTGATAGGCAAAGCAGAGGGTCAAAATTATTCTATAAACATTCCTGATCAAATACGACCGGCTAATTTTGCAACCGAATTAAAAAATATTATTCTCAAAAATGCCTTCGAATTCATCTGTAATGATTGTGAAAATAATTAAATGCTTCCGTTTATAGGAGAAAAAACAATTTTTATCAATCACGACATTTGCTACAAGTATAAAAAAATAAAATGAAACAAAAAATCAAAGAACTGTCGACAAAAATTTGAACTGTACAGCTCATGAAGAAACAAGCACGAAGTTAATATTCCACATTAGTCAATTACCATACTGATGCTGATGTAATAATAATATGTTCAGATACAAACATTTTGGAATACTACTATGAAATATGAATCATAAATTTAATGTTTACATGTTACTGGGGACTGGTAATGCCCAACGTTGCATCGATGTTACTCAGTTATTCGAAATATTAAGGCCTAGCATGTGCGCATCATCGCTTTTACAGGATACAACTTCACACTTGCTTTCTGCAGAAGAGGAAAAAAACTGTGAATATTTTGAAACCATCAGAATCTTATATTCAAGCATTCACAGAAATTGAGAACATAAAGGACTGTAATGTACATGAAGTCCAAAAAAACAATAGAAGAATCTGTGTGCAAGACGTACAGTCCGAAAGAGATTGACAATATAACTACAGCCCAGGTAGCAACATTCATGAAAACCTATAAAATGAATAAGTGGAGACACCAGTTTTCGCTGAAAAATACAATTGTCGGCCCAATATTCACTTCATGACAATCGGAGCTATATCAACATTATTCTATGAACATTATACATAGCACAAATTTGGAGCAATGCTTACAAGTCAGTTCCATCTGTTGTCACCTTTAGATTATGGATAGAATAAAGAAAATAATAAGTACATATGCAAGTGGTTTGACGGCGATCAAGGCCCACCAACCGTAGCTTTTGTAACAATGATTCGTGAAAATCTTCCAGGTCAATACTTACACCCTTTTATAACAACTTTTATTTAAAAACCAGACAGTACAGAAGATTTCAACGAAGAAAGACACGAATGTTTTTTTGGAGGCAGTTAAATTGAGCATTAAAAATATCTGAAATATGTAATTTATAATTTTTCGGTCAATAAATAATTATATGCATAATTTAGATACTTCGTGACTTAATGAATATGAAGAGTAAAGTAAAAATGTGCTAGTTACTTCATAAAACTGTCTTTTTATAATAAATTGACATATTATCGCCAGCAATAAAAATTATTATAGAATTTCATTGTTAATGAAGATAAAAATAATCGTCATCTGAATGTTTGTTTAAACATAGTCAGTTTATTTGCTAAAGTAATTATACAACGCTGAGACAGGGCTGGGCGCGCGGCATATTTATGACGCGGACTGACGGTCTTGCCGCCGTGAAAAGAACAGCTGAGGATTGTTTTTATTTTTCTAGAATTATAAAGATTAAACTGTAAAAAAATCATACTGTATGAAATTGATATTTTTTTTTTTTAATAATTATGCTCGTCTACGAACCCCTCCCCTTCAAGACAGCTGATTATTATTTTTTAGTTGGAAATCGTCTGAATTTTGGCACGGTACGAAATCACTAAAAACATTTTTTTCTAACCACTTTCACATGTTGACACCTTTAAATCCACCGCGGCTGCGGCGACTGACTCTCACTTTGCTTATTCTTGAGTACTGAACAACCACCAAAATTAAATTTATCCGATATAAAATTCCTAGTAAAGATGTAAGGCTGCCTCCCGCACTAAACGTTCATTTCGTCCCTAGTTGCCAATGAAACTCAGAATGTATTACAAAGTTGGATATTTTGTTAGTGGAATGAATTAATTTAGATGTTTTGGCGAAACTGTATATACTATAGAAATACGGAAATAAAAACATTATGGTAAAATATTTATTATATTATGGAATTCTATGCATTTCTGTAAGATGTTTTCTTGTAGAATCTATCTTATCTTATGTCTAGAAATGGAGAAGAATAAAAGTATACTCTCTTCGAGGAGTCATTCCTTTGTACGCAAGACAATATATATTATATATAAATATAATAAAATATATATTGTTTCTGGTCGGGAACCTTCATCAGTTGCGCTTCCCACAATTGGATGTCCTCTCGAACACTTCGTTATGCATTTGATGCATTTCGTTAAATTTGAAGACGCGAGATGTAAGACCGACATCTAGGATTTTCAAGAGAATCAGTACACATCTGGAGCCGTTCCGTGTAATTACTGTTCTCCCTTAACTTCTAGAACAGAATGTCACGATAAAATTTTCAGGTTACTTCACCTGTCAGAGATATTGAATACTCTCTTCGAGGTAATTACACGGAACGGCTCCAGATTCGGAACCTCTGTGTACTGATTCTCTTGAAAACCCTAGATGTCGGTCTTACATCTCGCGGCTTCAAATTTAACGAAATGCATCAAATGCATAAAGAAGTGTTCGAGAGGACATTCAATTAAGGGAAGCGCAACTGATGAAGGTTCCCGACCAGAAACAATATATATATTATTATATTTATATATAATATATATTGTCTTGCGTACTAAGGAATGACACCTCGAAGAGAGTATTCAATATCTCTGACAGGTGAAGTAAGCTGAAAATTTTATCGTGACATTCTGTCCTAGGAGTTAAGGGAGAACAGTAATTACACGGAACGGCTCCAGATTCGGAACCTCTGTGTACTGATTCTCTTGAAAATCCTAGATATCGGTCTTACATCTCGCGTCTTCAAGAATAAAAGTAATTATCTCTTAATGGATTTTTTTGGAAATCTGACCTTTTCATACCATTTCAAATAAATCAAACATGTATATTTGAGAAAAAAATAGGGATGATTCATAACAGTAAAACGTAAAATTCAACAGATATCTTACATTAATATTTTAATGACATAAATATTTATAGTACAAGTAATGGGGTATAACGCGTTAGTTTATACTTTAAACATATTCAAAGGAAATTATACAAAACAACATAATTTAATGTGCAAATGACGGTGTTAGTGCTTAAACATTTTTAAAAATTTGTTGCTAAGAAACCTAAATGATTGCTAAATCTCATACAAAAAATATTTTAACAGAAAGCATTATTAAAAGTTTTAATACGGAAAAGCTTTCGTTATAACAATATATTCCGGTGTCGACCCTTTTGTTTTATTGTTAGTTAAAGTAACTTTATTTTCATCAGTTTAATTAGCAACAATTTGCATAAAATTTCTTGTTTGTCTGAAAAATTCTGTTTTCAGTCCTTCATCTAAATAAGAAACTTTTTAATGCCTTTCCTTGAAAAGCTTTTGTTAAGTTCTCTAAAGAACAAATAATTAAATAAGTTTTCAAAAGGAAAACCTCGAAACAAGTAACAAACTCGTACATTAGAACCTTTTTTCTTAGGATCTATCAAGTTTAGCTTTAATGGGTATCTCTGTTATTTTCTTTTGTAAGTTACATGAAAAGCTATTGGATCATCTAGTTTTGAGTAAATATTTGTCATAGAGTTAGCAATCCTTTATCACAAAATAACTATTCTATATACTTAGATATTATCTTTGAATATGGCATTTATTTCTCGTAATATAAAACAAAACGATAAAAAATCGACTAATGTTTTCGCATTCTTTCTACCTTAATAACTCTCTTCTGTAAGGAGTCTAATGATCTACCCATTTATAGGTATTATATCAAAAATTTGCTGTTATTTCCGCAGAAATATATAATACCCAATAATGAACGATAAGTACACAACTAGTTCCTTATTATTATGATTCGGTAGAAACTACTAATTTAGACAAATGTCTTTTTTTGCTATCTTTAAAATATTCCTCTTTCGTTATGCTTTCCTCGAAATTAAAATCGCTCAGAGCTTCTATCTATAAATTTAACGAAATTTTTTATTAGTCAGCCATGCAAAATTTCGAAGGACAAATGTGTTGAATAACAATATATGGGTCGCAATACTTTACTTAATGCCTAACTGCGATTTTTTGAAAAATTATGTAAATTTAAAAATATATGTGTTAATGATCTAGCATGGTAATAGTTTAATCTATAACTTACTGACATTTGCAGTGATGTTTTTAATGACCACCATATTTTTGGCAATTTATACAGGAAGTGGTCAAAAAATTAAACAACCGTGACTTTACTTGAAATTTTAACTCTATTTATAAAATTATAAAATTAAACACTTTAGTATGGCAATTTTAAACTAAAGTACTACTGTTAATCTTCCATAAAATTAAATGACAAACATAATCCATTCAATGGAATATTTTTTACAGTTCGAGTCACTGCGTCTCCAAAGTCAAATTAAAAAAAATAATTCTACTGAATGATAATAAAATTATTAATTCAAATCTAAAACATGAAAACCGTCTGATATTTTACTTTTGAATCAATTGGTTTTCTTTTAACTTAGAAACTGTTTGTTTCATTAAGTTTGCAAGGTACTCGTCATCGGAGCTGGCAGATAAGGAATAAACCTTATTGTAGTAAGTTATTCTTGGTATGGCTAAGAGCGGTCCGGCCAAAAATTTTGGGAGAGTTACGCATTTCTCAAAATTATTTTGAATACCTCTTCTTAAATTCATTTTTGTAATTCTCTCAAGAGCTTTATCAAGTTGTGTTGTACGATTTGGTGGGGTAAGGAAGGGTCATGACCTCTATGAGCCCTCTCGAACCGCCTCGTATAACGGCACTTGCTTCCGTGACTCTCCAAACTGATGAGACTGCAGTTTTTTTAACTTTTTAATTTTTTGATATCTCTTTTTCTAATTATTTCATTTCTTTTTCGGTTTCTAGACATAGGTAAAGTTGAGGTTCCTGAATGAGGTGTGGAAGTTGGTATGATCACCATAATTTATTGTGCAACTTATTGACGATCTGGTAGTTTTTTTACGGGGTCCAACTTCAACTTAAGCCGATAACGACGTTGCTTTTCCGCGGGTGTCAGAGCCATTTATTGTAGAAGCTTTTTTCTAAAAAACAAGAAGTAATTTAACCGTAGTAGAGTAATTTTAAAATACATCTAAAGTAACTGCGTTACCAATACAACTGTGATACTTTTTTTCAAGTATCGCAGTGTAGTAGTAACGCAGTGGTAAATAATTTATTATTTTGTAAATGTGCACTGAGAAGAAAAACAAAAAAGAATTATTATGTCACTCTCCAAATCGATACCTAAACATATGTGTATGAGACTAATTATGCAAATATCTTTATTACTTATCGTTTGACAACGGTAACTCAGCAGTCATGCAATAAACGCACTTACCTCCTCAGATGACTGAAGCGACTGATTAGTCTAGCTTATTTTCTCCCCAAAAAAGCCTTGTTACTACTAGTCCAAAGAAATGAGGACCATCAATTTCTTATACACTTGTTTTAAGGAGTTTTTCGGGTAGTAACGCAGGGTATTTAAGATTTTATTCTTTGTTGAGGACACAATGCAAAATAATTTTTAATTTATAAAACACCTTAGATAAAGTATTAATTAGAATCCTAATAATAATAATAAACGTATATCTTTGACGACGATATTCAAGTACCTACAGCGCCATTTAAAAACGATGAGACTCATGCTCAGGGACAGCAATATTTGGATGCAAAACAACTGCGTTACTAAACAAGACAGCATTGTTACCTCAATTTGCTTAAAAATAATTACAGTTTTGATTATATTTTATTGTTTTGCATTGTAAAATAGTTTATAAATAAGTTATTTTTTTAAATTGTACTGTTTTCGCATGAAAAGTATATTTTTTTCAGAAGGGACAAGGTTTTAGCCCATATTATATTCTAGAATAGATATAGGTTGGTACTAAGTTAACCTAACATATCAGTAAATTGAATTTTGTTATGGCTTGTGTCAATGACATATTTATTTTAGGTAAAAATCAGTTTCCTTGTAATAAAACCAGGATTTTGAGGAATGGGGCCATGTAATGTAAAATAAATTATTTATGAAATAAAATACATGGACGAAAAACTGACTGATACATTACCTACCTAAAAATAATTGACAAATTTGGCCTGTAAATTTATTTAAATTTGTAGTTATAATATTTAAAATAAAAATACAAATCTCTATACAAATATTACATTATACTAAATCATAAATTAATATTAAATATAATATTTTTAATAATTAATTAATACCTACATTTTTCCAAAAACATATTAAATGATAAATTAATATTAAATATAATATTCTTAATAATTAGTTAATACCTACATTTTCCCAAAAATATTTTGTGAATTGAGACTGACAACATAATATTTATTCTGACATTTCACAGTTAACGGTTTGAACGGGTCAGTAGAAAATGCAACTCAACTCAAAGGTTAGTATGAAAGTGATATGTATTACATTACAAATAACTACAAAACATAAGAACATATTATTAAACATTAAACCACATATCTTAAGATTCAATATAATTTCATCAATTTAAATGAAACACGTAAAATAGTAAACAAAGACTATTTCTGTTTGGTATAGAAAATATAAAGGAATACAATGCACCTGCTGTTAACTAATGTTTACATAACACTCATATTTGTTAGGAACATTTCTCAGTGAATAAATATGAAATCTTGAACTCTTTGAATTTAAAACGAACTTTCACCACCGTGCTATGATAACCTGACGGCAAACAACGTTATGAAATCTCAAAATTCTAGAATACAAAATCTAACTATTTATCTTAGAGCTGTCCACAAATTTACGTTTTTTGTAACCTTGCGTCAAATTATATGAAAATTATCCGGTAAAAATAAAAAGAATCTAAATTGCAAGAATAATATTAAAAACAATAAAGCATTTTTAGAAATACAGTGCTCAATTCCAACATAATTCTTATTTAAGTTGACACACCATATTTACAATGAAATTTGCCAACTTGGGAGAGCCCAATTAATGGCGATTATTAGGTAATATAAATTTTCCTGGGTTCTGTTTCCATAGCGTGACGAGGTAGACTAACTTTAAGGACGGGTCAAAAGTTCTTGGTTTTTCGTTTAATTTACTTTCTCTTTCACATTCGTGTCAATCCATTTTATGATTTTCTCTCCAAGCAATATGGCAGCACTGTTACTGTTGTCTGTTTGGCATTGACAGTATGGACGTAACTTCAATGATGCCGTAGCTGGAATTATTTAGTGATAGGTTTTGTAACATGTTAATGCCATTTCTAGACCAGACCACCATAGAGCCGAAGGCTCAAATTTTTGGACAAAAATATAAAAAAACCATTTGGAAACTGTCGCTTTTAAGTTGAATTATAGGATGTCTCTAGATTTTGAAACCACTATTATTTAGGATCCCTCACTCATCCTTTCTTGTAGAAGACAGTTAAACGTGACCCTCCGGCACGCAGTACATCTGTTTTCAAAAACGATAGGCAGACCCTCGTACTCTGAGAGAGAAAGAATTTAGTTAATGAAATAACAGATTTCAATTCTGCAAAATGGAATTAGTAAAGGTAAGTACAATAATAATAAAAGTGATAGATAACGTAAAAGTCAGTTAAAATGTCAGTATCGGTTATAAAACGCACATGAGGTGAAGTATTAGCTTCAAAATAAAATAAAATTAGTTGCCTCTTTCGAGCTTTGTCTTTTTATGAATAAAAGTAGATAAATATGGTAAATAAATTGAGTGATTAAATAACTAAATAAAATAATTAAAAAATGAATTATTGACAATTCAAATTTTTTTTATAGGTTAGGTACAAGCAAAAATATGGTATGAGTACATCGAAAATATATTATTAAATAAAAGATATACTTTATGGAGAGATAATAATTGGATTCACCACTTTTAATTGTTCCAATCTAAAAATAAACTCGTAATCGTCTAAAGAATATTTAACAGTGAGATTTGTAAAATATTGTTTGTTTGTTATATTTGGAAAGCTTTTTCGCATTAAACGTTGGCATATTGGATCCGCCATGTTGATTTATTCAATTCTAATAATGAATTGGTAACCAGGGACCCTAAGAACGTAATAATAAGAAAATTGAGACCACTTCCTTCATTTTTTGGCCAGGGAATGAGGCTTTAGCTCCATAGTGCGGATCTTTCATTAGATCAGCTCCATGGTTTTATATTATTGTCATATCAGCAAAGTTACATAGGTGAGCCTTATTTAAGCTTGTAGCGGACAAATAGATATATGAATGAAGGTATCTATATATAAATAGGCAAAGACAAAACGGTTCGGTATCATTTTCTCCTCTGTTTCTCAACCAATTTACTTTGATTTTATTTTGGTTAGTAGCTAATTACACCCGTCAGTGCAGAATGTTAAAATTAATTTATAGTATTGGTTCAGACATTAAACAAAATATGGTAAAAAATTCATTATTTACGTCCATACTGTCAACGCCAAATAACTGTGACAGTGCCGCCAGACTGTCAAAACATATATGGAGGAAGCGAGCGTTAAATGCTGTTATATTCTTAGCGCATGTACTTCTGGAGGTAGCATGCAATTCAGAAATGTCGTACCAAGAGTAAAAAGAGAGGGCAGTATAGAGAGCAAGGGGCTCACTCGATTGGGAGATGCAGCCAATGAACTACATACTGCATATAACTCTTTGGATGCAGCTGTTAATCGAGTGAAATAGCCTTTTGACCTCTCTTTCTAGCCTGGGCACGATATTTGTGCATTGCTCCATGATTAGATTGGTTGACAGTGACAGGCTAACGCTCTTTCAGACCATCATGCGAACTATCTAGAACTATCTTGAATTGTTCAGCATAAAGCGTTGTTATGGTTTAGTGATAAAATAGTCAATGTAGTAGATCCGTATTGATTTTTCGGACGCGCTGCAGTAACTTTCATATTAAATATTCTGTTTTAATTTAATTATTTGATTAATATATTATTATCAAAATCTTCCCAAAGGAGTTGTATAAAAAAATTGTCAGTCAGCGGACAATAGAGAATATATTAAATATTGAAGTTCTCATTGGGTTGTTGGTCATCTCTTTTCATTAATATTCATGAACTCGAATAAAACCGCAAATAACGAAAACTTTTAGGTTGCAAAGAACAATTTTCCAATTACCTGCCAAAAATTTGGGGGGTCATTCATTTGTCAAAAATATTTCGAATGCCGATATTTGATTACATTTTTATTTTCTTTTTATTTTAATAGATTTGTCAGTATGAGTGAATAATTTTGGTCATTACATCTACTTTGTTTCTTATAAAAATATGCTTTTTACAATTTCATGAAATAGGGTCAAATTTCGACCACTGGGTGACCACTAGTTTAAATAAAACTTGTAAAGCCCTAAGGGAATTTATAGAAATAGTAGCAGATAATACGACGGTTCATTCTTATCAAACTGATAAAACATTATTTACTTTCTTACCGATTTTTATTTGATAGAATCCTTGGGCAAAGATTTTATTTGGTAGGTACTTTTATATGAATCTTTATATGATTACTTTTCTGTCTATACGTCTACAACATATTATTTTGTTCAAAGCTGCTGCATCAAAAAATTGAAATTTGGTA
Organism: Octodonta nipae; assembly: GCA_034190945.1. Classification (NCBI taxonomy): domain Eukaryota; kingdom Metazoa; phylum Arthropoda; class Insecta; order Coleoptera; family Chrysomelidae; genus Octodonta; species Octodonta nipae. The sequence goes on from CM067219.1 coordinate 97,752,025, forward strand.
GCAATTCAGAGATTCGTAACGCAATCACGAACACATACCGACACTAAAAACGAAATCTGAAATGGAGGTTAATTATCTAAGAAACCATATTCGTAAGAAAATCGACTAATTTCCGGAAATGTTGAACCTAATATTATGACAAGGTGGGAATATAGAGTTACGGTCACATTTTAAAGGAAAGGCTAAGCTAAAAGTAAAATTTTCGGTGAGATTGAGCCAACTAACTAATTCTCCAATCCCGTTTCTCCTTTCAGAAACTGCAGAACTACTGAATCTGTAATTTTGAAAACTAGGGCATCGAGAATCATGCAATGTTTACAGATGCAACTAACGAAAGTATTAATTCTGGTGTGTAAATTTGAAAATTAGATGAATATTAAGGAAAACATATCAACTGAAAGGCCTCTTTATGAGAAATACAAATCTATATTTATTATAATTTTGAAATATATACGAAAATTTAAAAAATATATTATAATTCAACTCAATTATAAGAAACTTCGAAAATGTCACAGAAAGTTTGTATACCGAATCAACTCATCTCTGACCAAATTATTTAGTTATCTTGTTGGCAGTTTTTCAAATTTTTAGAAATAATTGTAGCAGCAGAGAATTGACCCTTTTTTATCGCTAAAGTGATATCATTTAATGACTTCTGTGCCTACAACCAACCAAAATTACATGGTTTTGCACTTGCTGAAATAAGAAAATTGTAACAAAGGAAACGACTAAAATTTAAAAATTAGGAGTAATGAAACTATGTTCATTTTTATCATACACAAAAAAAAATTTAGGAACTTTATAGTAAAAACTAATATTTTGGCAGTTAAAAATAAAATTTTCTAGTTACGATCAAGTTCATTCCAAAATGTTTTTCCAAGAAAAGTGGAAGACAAATCAAATATTTTTTTGGTATTATAATTAAAAGTAAATAATGAAACACACTATTTCAAACTATCTACCTACTAGTTGTTTTAATTGAGAAGTAACCACTTCGTTTTGGTAAGAAAAGTTGGCTCTTATTCAAACTACAGTGGAGAAATTTCTTAATTACGAGAATTCAACAAGTTTAGAACTTATACAACCCAGGAAAGTTTCGTAAGGAATTTAACAGCAACAGTATCTATATATAAGCAAGCATACCAATGTAGTTTGAATGATAATTCGGAAGTAAAGTCTGAAGCTAATGCAGTTTTATATCTCGTTTTTATCAACGCGGCTAGTTCTTCTATTTATTCGCTCACTACTATTTTTCTCACACATATACGTATTATACCAACAAATTGGTAGATCAATTTTTTTATATATAGAAACGAAACCGCTGTTAGACAATAATAATACTTAATTAACAAACTAACTATCTGATAACGAATTTCACATTGGGGTTGATATGTTTTCGCATCAGCTAAGTACTAAGAACGTATGTATGAAAGACTTTCTGTAAGAGATAATCAGTAAGTCAGTAGTTGTTTCACTTTCACATTTCAAGTATGTGTCTGGTGGTATATATAAAAAGACTGAGGGAAGAATAGACAGAATACGCAAAAGATCATTTTAAACAAACGATTCTAGTACTTAACATACACAATTGCGGTGGAATTTAACTTAATATCAAATTAAATTGGTCATAAGGCAAAATCGAGCAATAAGAGATGAACAAATATACCACTTGAATCGAGTTAGAGAGCCAATCAGCGTATTAGAGTGCGACCACTTAGCTGATGGACCGACGACAGTAAAATAGTAACAGATAACTGGGTTCAAGGGGCCCAATAGACACTGGTCAAAAAAAACTAACATAAAGCTAAATAACATAGGTATTGTAGTAGAATAAACTTATCAATCAGAATATTACCAAAAGAAGTTGTAGCAGCTAAGCCTTTCTTGCAATGATATCTTGTTAAAAAATTTCAATTTCCTTGTCGCTGATATGAGGATGAGCTTTTCATAAAATTAATGTGCTACAGCAATTTTCTAATTTTTGGCCCAATAACAATTACTCGTCTCAATTTGGCGTCATTTGACTGAGAAAAGATTCGCCTTAGATATTTAAAACCTTGACCGTCTTTATTCATAGCCTCCATATCATTTTAGTTTTAGTGTGATGACAACAGACAAGGAGTACATACTTAACATTTTGAGATCGAGTTGAAAATTATTTCGATCGGGTTGAAAATTTTCGTTGCTTAATTTTCATGTACTGCACCACCCTCAAAAAAAAAAACAAAAAAACACCAACGTTTTGTAAGTTCTGCCTGAGGTCTCACTAAAATTTTATCCAAAAGGATGTCTATATTTACTTAGGTTTCTTTCATTGTCACTAAATTGGCAACTGGTACAAGCGGTTTTGCTTAGTGAAAAGTGATGACGCGATCATTACGCTGTCAAAAATTAGGTTTCATAGATCTTCGTCCAAGCATTTTCACCAAGAAAACCCGGAAAACTTTAGTGATTTTTTCTAAATAATCCGAACTTTGTTGTAATAAAAGCTAGAATATTAGTCATCTTGATGACGTTGCAATTATTGGACTCGTCATTGGTATTGCCCGTTAAATAGACCTTACAGAATTGCCATTTAAATAATTTATCGAAACATTTAGTGGAACGTGCAGTATTAAGAATGATCTTTAGATTATGATATACAAAATTGTAGATTTTGAAAACACATACAATGCACTTCAGTCTTTGTATCTTAAATTTTCTGTTCAGTGCCATAAAATGTATAAATAATGCTTGTGAATCTTGGCTTAAACGAACTACTCCTTCCTCAGGCAGTGGGAAATCCAGTCAGTGGAAAAAGGTAATTTAACTAGCAACAGGTAATACTAGACAAATATACATTCACCTAATAAATCAATAGAAAAAGAGACCAATATGCACAGATAATAGATAGGTAAATTAAAACCTAATACTGCGGAGAAAAAAACAATGCGATTTATCAAAATTCTCATTTTCCTCACGATTCGCCCCTGTCAATTGCTCTGCTGGCTATATGTCGCAAATTTGCACTTTTAGTGCAATAATTACTACTATTTTAAACCAATTTTCCGATTTATAACGATAATCCAAAACATACAAATTAAAATGCTTCCAAAATATAGTTGGTATATCCCAATCTAATTAATCTAGTTAATTAATACTTTCTTGTCTTTCTAAATTAAATGACAATTATTTAAAAACTACATATCCAACATTATTCATCTTGAGCTTATATAAACTATGTATCATATCTACGAAGATTAATGTTTCATTACATCAGAAAATTATATTCACCGAAATAATTCGAACTATAAATGCTCATTAAAATATCTTCGTAATATAAGCAGGAAACAAGTGTAACAAACTCGATGGCTCTGCTGCCGGATCCAAGTCCGGAAAAACGAGGAGAAAGCCTTTAGTCCAGCTTAGCACCTTACGTAAGATCGATAAACAAAAAACGCTGATAGAACCAAGATCGGGCCTCAGATGCACCAATGAGAATAACGCAAGTAAATGGAAAACGCAACAATAGGAAACAAATAATATGTTAAAAATACCACTTGACCCATAAAAAAACAAACAAGATACACCAGAAAAATACCGGTTGATATTTACAAGATGAATCAACGATGTACTGGTATGACAGATTTAGAGCACGACTTCTACGGATTACAAAAGAAAATCTGGAGATTCATAAGGGTACTGAGACAACAAATGAGAGAAATAATATAAGTTAAAAATATGTAAACAAACACCTGGATAGATTACTTGGATAGATTATATTCAGATGGCCACCCTTCACCAAGAGAATCACACAGTACGATTCGCGATTTGGAGTCCCTGTGAGGTAGATTTTCCTGAAACTCCTGGATATCGGAATTCATTTTGGGATAAAATAAGAGAATCAAAACCGAGGACGACACCAGAATAAGCAATAATAAATTCGTGGAAGCACGAAGAAAATTGAAAAACTGAAAGTCTATAGGCAAGGATGGAATAGCAAAAATGCTGCTAAAATAATGTGAGACAGCGATGAGAGAAAAATTAGTACAGTTCAAAAATAAAATCTTGAGACACAACAAAGTACTCAAAGAATGAAAGACAAGCATATTAAGAATACCACGCTAAATATGAGGACAAAATTCCTAACCAAACGAAAACGAACGAAGCTGATGATTTTGCATACATACAAAATTTGTAACGGGGCAAAAACAAACAAAGCATTACAATATTATAATGACCTAGAAAAAGCCTTTGATAGAGTCAGGCTAAAGGATGTACTTTACCTTCTATTCAATAGGTAAGTTTAACTCTAGACAATTTTCAGAGAATTAAAGATATGTAGGTACCAAGACCTCACAACACATGTCAGAATTCTCACAGAAGAGATAAAAACAGGCACAGGTATAGAACAGGGAGACTCGTTAGGCAATCCACTCTTCAGTTTCATAGGGGAAGAGATAATAAACGCTGTGAAGAAAGGTAAAGGTTATAATGTGAAGCAAAGAAATAAATAGCATATACTAAACGGATTCTCATAACTAGAAGTGAAGATGACTTACAAAGATTAATCCAAGTTCAACACAGAAGCCAAAATGTTCAATATGGTAATCACAACCGAGAAGACGAAAACAATTGATATTAGCAATAAAACGAGTAAATGTAAGATCTGGAAATCACCTTAACCAGCTACGTTGATATAGAAATAGGAATATCTGCAGTAGGCAAATAGGACAGCGGCTTACCTAAATGTGGATAAACAATCATATCAAAATGAAAACTAAGATCAAGATTGAGAACGCTCCTATATAATTTATATAAGAAAAGGAGGTAGACCTGCCTAAACTGACTCGGAAAAGGTACAAGAAAAACTGTCATAGTATTATGGTATAAGCGAATTTCTGTTCAATATGCACAAAATGAAAAGCAACTATAACGATTGTAATTGTCAAACGTTCGTAACAACAAATAGTTACAAGACAACTGCCATTAAAATAAAATGCTGACAAGAAAGGGTTATTAGAGTTTTACACAAATATAATAGCATATTTGATTTACTGCCAAGACAGTAAAAAGGGGCACCATTTTTGAACCCTTAATACAATATTGTTTCCAATAATATATAATCCATATATGTACTGTATATTCAAATATATCGATCACAGTGTTCTCTCACAGCTACAAAAAATTCTCATATTATATAAGTATTTAATTCTATATTTCTCACTGGTTGAAAGATTGTGGTCAAAATCATACTGAAATTTCGAAGTGTTGCAACTTTTTAATCCCAACATTGCTAACATATATACGATTTGTGGTAAATCTTTTAGTCATTGATTAAAGATTTTGGAAGAAAATGAACAGAAGATCAGATGATTCACCACAATAGTTGAAGAACCATAGTATCATGTTTTTGTAGAAAATGTCTCACAACGTTGGCGCTAATGTGAAAATACCCCTTTTTATATAGAAGAAAATAATACAAATACAAATGTTAAAGAACAAACGAAGCAAATCTCTAATATGCTACCCAAGAGAAATTAGAGACTGTAATAGTTTTTCATTTTTCTGGAGTTGAGAGTGACTCGAAAATTGTGAATTTTTTTCCTGACATATATGTAATATTTATTGGTATGTATGCATAATATCATGTAATGTAGATGAGGTCATAAATTAGATAAAAAGATAACTTAGGCGTTTATAACCGATTCTATATAGCAAAGTAAATATTTTTTATTTAAAACATATCTATGTCTTACATATTGCCAGTAGTTGCTAACTGAAATTTGTTTTGGGGACCTCCAACTGTCTTCTGCTACAAGTACGCATAGATATTAGTTTTCTGTCCAAGTTTCATTTTAAGCCCATTCCATACAAGGCCTGAAACCTATTAGAGTTGTTTCTTCTACAATACAAATTGGACTTGGTTATTTGTTTAATTAAATATACGCTCACTTGTTTCGTTTTCTGTGTGACATTTATTTATAATCTATTTTCTGCGATTCTCTGTAAAGACTTGTTGTTATTATGTCCTATAGAACTTGCTCTGTCTTGTGTTTTACTATAACAGCTTGTCAAGAGTACTTACTATTCATAAAATTATCATCTCGGTAATATTCTAATTTATATTCAGTTCTGTACATCAAATCAGAAAAAAATCGCTGCTTGATTGCTTTCTCCGCCTGTGCTGAGTAATGACCAAACACTTTGATATACGTTAAAATAATGTAGTACATTGGTAGTCATCAGTAGGTAGATATAAAAAGTCAGCTATATGATATACCTAACTTTAATTGTACTTATTAAGCATAATATACAGTAATATATAACATTTATCAAAAAGCAATGATTTTTAAATAAATTACAATTTGCGTAAACTGGATGTTAGGTATTTGGTCGAACAGTTTAGGCTTTACAGATTTAGAATCTAATTAATTTGATCGTACCAGCTTTTAACATTAGCTACTACATTTCACATCACGGAAATAATTACGAACGCAGTGATTATAAACATTTATTTAATGTTTTCTTTGCATTACAAAACATTTTTTCAGTAAAAGTAAAAATGCTTTCAATGTAGGCTAAATAATGGTTCAGTGTCATACAGTTACATTAAACGGGCGCATAATTCTAGAATTTCTTGGTCTGTCTATGAGACGTACAATTCAATTGCCGAAATTATTAAAACAAGGTCTAAAAATTCAAACAATAATACTATTTAATTAAAGCTATTGCAACGAAACTTGGCAGCAGAGTGAAAATGACAAACCTGGTAAACCGTTTTGTGGTACTCGAACTAATTTCGAAGTATCAGGGTCTGTAGACACTAAATGTTGTCATTTTGATTCAATATTGTCAAGTTTACTTTTGAAATTCTCTTGAAAAAATATTCAACGCTTTACGGTGCAAATTTTTTTCTTTTAGATGATTTTGGTTGGCTTTCAACTAAGTTCATAAATGAAATAAATTTCAAAATCGGCTTAACTATTTTATGTGATATGATATCTTCGCTGAGTGTAAAAACATTCTAAGAATTATTATTTATTTATTTACTGATTTTCAATAGGCTATAGCTTCAAGGTAAACTCATTTGAGTTTAAAGAAACAAAATGTTTTCAACTGTTTTAACCATATTTCATACAATTTAAATGTGTCTACCCGCCGTAAAGTTTAATGTGTTATCTTTTTTCTGAAATTGCAGTGCCATAACTAGCCATTTATACGCCCGGTGCCAGCTTGTATAACATGCTACTACAATGCCTGACGTAGAACTTGGTCAGAGTCATTTTTTAAACCCTCCAAACTCAGCCTGGGTAGCGCTCGCACCGGTCTAGTTACGTCGTTGTCTACAAGTTTGTAATTTTCTTTCTGCATATATCGTCACAAAGGTTAAAAATTTGTTTCTGTCTCAGTTTGGAACTTCCATAGTAAAACATTAGTGAACTCACGTTCTTTGTGTTGAGATCCTAAACACAAAAATTAGGCCGAACAATTTATCAGTACTTACTTTTGTTAATTCATTTTCATTCTTTAATTTTGTGTACGGAGAGACTGTATATATTGCTTGCTTATTAAATCAGAAAATTTTCAGTTTTTAAATGGAACTAAAAATCATTTCCACCTAATAATCTTCAAATTAATGGAAACATTACTCTGAACAGCAATCTAATAAGTTCTTAAGCGTTGGTACAGACCTAAGTTTATAAGCCTTACTTTTAATTAAAATATAAATTGAAAAGAAATTAATTTTCCTTCGTTCTGTTATCCTAGCCTCTTCATTTAGGCAACTCATTCCTTTTCACACAACTTCCTGACTGTCTTTGTGAACACTTGTTGCCACTTTAAATATCTGCACTTTTCGAGGACTTTCTACCGTCAATATAAATACGACAAATTAATTAGTTGCCCTCACTAAATAAAAATGCTATCCAGAACACCCAGAGGTTTCTTCGTGAATATGCCATCTTCCAGTGAGTTTTGGAGAAAACAAGATTGCATAATAAGAATTTGTGGAATAATGGTACTAATAGTCAAGAAACCTAGGATATTCTTTTTGTCCATATATTATCTATTTAGTAGCAATTTGGCCGTTTCTTTCGTGATCTTAGCAATGTATTAAGTAGTATTGATCTTTCAAACATGGATTAGTTAGAACGTTATTCATTAAATAAATTTTAATTAAAACAGTTTCGCCTATGGTAAAAAGTTATGAATGTAATGAAAGGAAATAAAAATTTTCACTCACAGTTTAATTGGTATTTAATTGTATGTAAATTCTTATTCTTAGCCCCGCCGGCATGAGGAAAAGTGTGGGAAAGACTAAAGTTAAATTTGAAAGAAATAATAACACAACTGAATTAAACATGTAAAATTACTAAATGATAATTAATTAGTCTTGTAATGCACAAAATCATCTCTATCAGCGTAATTTTGTTTCTAGATTGTCTCGCAGTGAACATATTTGGGTTGCAAAATAACATCACACACACACACACACAATTGGAAACATAATGTAGGGAACTTAAGTTATGACTAAAGATATGAAAGGGTAAGCAGCTTTTGCAATTTTTAACAGTTCACCATCTATAACAAACGAACCCCCCAATACCAACAGACAACAAAAAGATATAGCAGGTTGAGCCCAGTCCTAAAATCAAAAGAAACAATTCAAGATTTATAAATAGTGACTTGTGGGTGATTTTAAAATTAAGCCTGTAACGTAGTTCTAATACAACTTTAATAGAAAAGAAAGGTATTTGAACAAAAATTAGAAATTTCACGGCCACGGTACTGATCCAAAATGAAATATTCAAAATAATTGTCTAACAAATCTCTTAAAATAATTAAACAAATAATAAATTATAGGATTCTGATAATCATTCTTTCTTGATGTTAATCATGTTTAAAATTTATTAACAGTAGATTTTCAAAAAACAATTTTTATAATAGTATTAAAAAATAAAACAAAGGTTAACATTAGTTAAGTCTTTTATTCCATTCTACCAATCAATATTGGGGTATAACTGCAGCATAATTTGATAAATTATACAATAGATTTTAGCTATAAAAGTTAAACTTTAGATTTAATACTTTGAAAAATGAAAATCAGACATGCCACGGTACTGATATTTTGGTTATTTCGGTGAGCTATTCATGAACCATAAATACTTATGCTTTAATATACAATGTCGACGGTAAAATACTACCAAATTATGATATTTATAATTTTCTGATAATAAAAATCATGTTGAATCATAAGTAAAGTACTAGACATAAAAAATCATTTCAATAGATATAAAAAAGAAATTAAGGCCGTTGACAAAACAAATAATAAAAATTGACGAAGTACGAACGGAACGAAGCAAGAAAGACAGAATGAAGACTGAAAAACTGAACCAATATGCTAATAACAAAATAGAAGAAAAAAGGAAAGTATATACCTAATGGAAGTAAATTTAGGGGATTAGCAAGTTATTACAAACCACACAAATTTGAAAATTAGAATTCTACTCAATGAGTAGAGTATAATTTCAAAGTAGACCTATCGTTTGTGAACTTTCCAAAAGCGTTCAACTACAGAATAGATCCCCGATATAACCACTACCAACACTAGACGTTTAAGTGTTGTGTTTGCTTATATGTACTTGTGTAAATATTTGTTAGTCTAATTTTATGCGTATGACTATAATAGTGAGATTATTTAAAATTAACGAATCATGAGAAAAGGTATGCTGTAGTCACTTCCATATTAAAGCCCTAAGTAATTTGGGTTTTCCCATAGTGGTTTCCAGCATCTCGAATGATTCGAATCGACTTTTTTTAAGGACAACGAACATTTACCTCATGACGAGCACAGCCAATAATCCATAATTTCCTCGCTACGTCACATATGCCATATTTACAGGTACAATAATGACCACTGATTAGTGCATGATAGTTGCCATGTAAATACTGATTATTTTCATTAACTGGTTGACCTGATATCATATCCAGTGGTCAATTAATGAAACTGAAGCTGGATTCAAGATATTAGAAAGCAGTCAAGCCTTATTACATTTAGCACAACATCAGGCTAACAAATTAGATAATCCTAATGCAAAAACTTCTAAAAATTTGAAGTTTATCATCGACCAAAATAGTATTCCTGATTATTAGTGTAATTTAAGATCAAATGTTTATTTTTTTACAGATTTTATGTAGGCACTAGTGGAAATTTGTGAACATTTGATGTGTCACAGATGAATAAACACACTCTATCTCTCTAACATGGAACCTTTATTTTTTAAAAGTCAACATCATTTCAACTATTTAATTATCATCAATTTTGAGCTTAGATCATTTACCGTCTATATATTTGATGTCTCAGTTTTTGAATACATCAAGTAGAAATTTTGTCAAGCTTACTCAAGCCTGCAATCAAAATCACATACTCTCCTCCTTATATCTCTGTATTTATTCATGGGATCACATTACAGAACGCCGAAACATATAACATACTGCAATTCAGCAAAATCAACAGAGGCCCATTTTCCATTGATTTTGTCATACTTCCCCCTCCATTAGGGATGTCGGAAAAATATCGATATATCGATATATCGATATTTTTTTGTTTTATATATCGATACTTTTACACGATATAATTTTATTCGATATATCGATATAAAAACCAAGTATCGAAAACTTATCAAAAACGATATTTTTCCGTATGTTTGTTACGTGTTATATAAAATAAATACTAGCTGTTTTCCAATTACTAGAGCACAAAGTATTTTTGTGTCGCTCTGTGTCGTAATTTTCGGGCGTTAATTGGAACATACTTCATTCTTTATGATAAAGTTTTATGTTTACTTAGTACTTACATAAAACATCCCAAAGGCACAGTTATTTCTTGTGCCCATTTGTGCGAGCCAGTGCTGTAATTGGAACACTTAGTGCTCAGCACTGTGCCGCACTGTGCGCAATTGTGCGGTAATTGGAAAACAGCCAATATATTGTCAAACAAGTTGAGATACATGATCTTTGTACACAAAGATTAGCAGAATTCTTTCAAGTATAATTAATTTATTATATTTATGCTATATGTTGTCTAAGTCCTTGAAGTTAAAATTAATTTTAAATATGTTTCTGATGAATGAGGTAGAGGGGAGGTATATATGAGAGTGTATAAATGATCATTAGAACGACATCTAAAGTTTCAGAAAATATGAGAAGTAGTAGTATATAGTTAATTTAACAATATATTACTACCTTAAGCTGTGAAAAAGTCTCAAAATAAAATATTTTTAAATTTTGTAATCCAGTCTACCTACCACCAATCTATAAATTGTTTGCATATAACTACACTAGTTAAACAAATAACTAAGTATATATATATATATATATATATATATATATATATATATATATAGACTACTGTTCTAAAATAGTACCGATATATCGATATATCGATATTTTTTTCTCGATATATCAATATCGATATTGATACTTTTAAAAAATATCGATACAATATATATCGATACTTTTTGACAGTTCCGACATCCCTACCCTCCATATCTCTAAAACTATTTATAGGATCACCTTGAACCCATAAAAACTTTAGATCGGGATGTCGGATACGCTATCTATTGGCATTATAAATTGCAGGTAAAGATTGCCACTCCCACTAATACATTATGACTTGGAAAATTTCATGTTAAGTGCAAAACTATTAATTATTACAACAATAACAGTGCTATTGAAATAAAAGTAAATTCACTATTAACTAAAACAAAACAAAAAAAAGCATTGTTATGTAGTTGAAAATGGCATTGCTATGTTGTGGAAATATGTAAAGTTATTTTATATTATTCAGTACCAGCACCATAAAAACTCGTTCTGTACATTAAAAAAGACTAATCAAGTTACGTGTGTCTATGCACCTTTTTAACTTATCAAAAACTCCAACTGGGACATGTTTTAGTTATATGTTTATAAAAAACAATCATTGAAAATAAATCCTTTCCTATCTTAAATCTGTTAAAGTATTGTTTAGAAATAGAGCAATGCTAGTAAATACATGGGAATAGGCCCAAACTGGCTGCAAAAATATAATATTGAAGTAATGAGTGTGAATTTTCTCATAAGATGAGGGACGGTAAGACTATAGTGGATTTGTTAACTAGTAGTCAAAATGTGACAATCTGTAGGATTGAGAATGTTTTTTTTTGATTGATTTTTGAACACGATTGTTTCAAAGTGATTTGCTCTTTGCACACGACAATTTTTTTCTAGTCTAGAACCATTATCACTTGCGATCCCCTGAAATAATTTCGAATAATTAATTATGTATCGCCATGAAAAATTAAATTTCTAAATTAAAAAATATATACATTCAGCTATGATAATAGAACTCCCGAATTATGTATTGTCTGCCTGCTATCTTTGTACGTTGAAAAAACGAGACCAATTGATCATTTAAAAACCGCTCAGTACTAAATCACTTTGTTTATGAACTATTATGGTAATTATTCATAGTTATTTACATTATATTTAGTATGTGCTCCATCCGTCTTGAATCACTGACCAACGATGGGATTCCTCTGTAACTGTACTAAAAATATTTTTTACTTTTTAGTTCAATGTATATAAAGAAACGCTTGCTTGAAAAGGTTTTTCCTTTTACTTTATTGGATAATCTAATAGACACTTTATAATAATTTTCAAACCACTATACTGCTGTTGAAAAGATTTTGTAGAAGATTCTACAATTTTAAGCCTTATTGACTACTAATGACTATTTTAGATATTTGAGTTAACATTTGCATATTTTTGTACAGCATGCACCATACAATTTTTAGAATGTTATATACACTGTAACTATGTCAAATATTTAGAAGTCTTCTCTGGGCAAATGATTTTTTTTTAATTTTGTTGTAACGAGAATTTAGGTTTCATGAGCTTTGAGTAATTTCACTACATATTGTTCCAATGATAGTGTTTTAATATTCATTAACTACCTAAAAACAAATTTTTATTTGTGACACTCAAAGATTCATCTATAAGTTGTGGTCTTCTTGGGGTAAACCAATCTAAATGTATCAATTACATTAGAATATTAGTTATATGATTAGTCGACTGTTACTGTAAAACAACTTTTTGCCTGTAATAATAATCCTGTTATTTATTTAGTCATACGGTATAGCAACGTATTCCTGAACCTGTTGTGTGAATAAAACAATCCATTTACAATTTTTTTTTCATTTTAATTTCACTTTGAGCCTTTGCACAAAGGACTGTAGCGTAATCAGGAGTACGAAGCTGTACATTTTTTTTTATTTCGAACGTTTGAAACAACTGTGACGGAAAATAAAAGAGACTGAAATGTTTGCGCGCCAGTGTTGATGTTTTGTTTTATGTTTTTGTTTGTGTGAATATTTATTGTACTTTCTATGAAATTGCATGAAAGTGTTACCATAAGACCGGCACTCCAGTTTCTATTAGATAAAAAAAATCGATATTACTAATTCAGTTGGTAGAAACATTTAACCAAATAAACATGAAATTGTAAAAAAATACTAATAATAAGAAATTTAGTTATATATAATACAGAGTGTAAAGGGTATGAGTGCAACTACAAAGGCTAGTTTATAGTGTGTTGTTTTCGTGAAATGTTTATTTGTAGTGGAAAACGTTGGATTTTTACAAGAAGCTGGTAAATCGTGCAGCTTCGTGCAGTTTTTGTGTTGGAATTATAAGCTTCGTCGTCTATTTAATATATATAATTTAGGGGTTAGATTAGAACACTTTAAGTTACTTCGCGTCGAGATATTTCTAAACAACATGTAAATACCTTTTTAGCCTTTAGTTCTTTAACAAAATTTCGCAAATTTTTCGTTCCAAATTTTATATCTAAGAACTAAATCTATTTTAGAAACATGTTACAAATGTTTTATTTACCTAAACAAATCTAATTCTCCACACAACAATTATAATATTCACTTACTGAATAAAAATGACCAGTATTCATTCGTAGACCTTATTTCTCACAATAATTTATTTAACATGTATTTTGGTTATTAAACCTTACAGACCATAATGGTATATAATTATTTTGTTAGATTTGGTGTAATACTATCTCCAAAATGTTTGCATTCACACTATTTAGACCCTGTACAATATAGTACAATAAATTTGGAATTCAAATCTGATAAATTGTTATTAACAATTTACTAACTTTGGACGTAGTCAATACAAATTAAAGGCAGCTGTGGAATTAGCTCAAAATTGGTAGGGCCCTAAATTGAAAAATCTGAGATATTAATAATTGAACCTAATTCACAACTTGATCATAAATGGTCAATTGTATTATAACATTGATCAGCAATCACATAACACATAAGATATTTAAAATTAGAAAGTTATTCAAGAATTGATAACCCCTAAAAAAATCATATAAAGTTCCAAATGATTACTTAATTTGCACTTACAATTAGAAAACTGCTTTGCCCAATTGTGGCCACACTACTTAATATTTATAACCACTTGTGACCAGTTAGGGTCACTTATTTTGATCCAAGTTTTTCTAGTTAGGGTGCTAACTGGATGTAGCTTGTGAAGTATCTCTATTGAGAATATTATAGAAAAACATCGGAATTATAAATCTACCCTAGACGAAGTTAAATCAATTCATATTCAAAATTCAGAACATCTAGATGAAATAAGCTATGATATTAAAGTTTAGTTCTTGGACATTCAACTCTTCAGCGCTATTTCAACAGAAAAATGAGTCCAAATTCTCGTATTTCAAAATAATTGTTGTTCTCTGGCATCCGAGTGGATGCCGGTTTTTTTTATTAACTGGAATATTATATTACGCTATTTATGCACACAATATGGTTTGTTAAGATTAACAAAGATGTTACTGATGAAAACCTTGAGGTTCAATCTAATACCTTTAAGAAGAAAAGCGATAGAAATTTTCTGTCCCGTAATATATTTTGTTTGTATTATCCAATATAAAAAAATAGTGTCCGAAGTTCAAATTAAATCATGTATATTTTAACCCTTCATTTAATTTTGTTGCATATTTGCCACATAATAGTTTGATGTCTAAGTGTTTATTGGGAAATAACACCACACTTTAAAGGAAATTGCTGTATATTCCAAACGTTTCGGGGTCTAGATCAGACCCCGTTGTCAAAGGCTAAGAAACTACGGATTAAAAAGGTACAATTCCAAGATGTAAATTTAAATATTTGACAATGTTTATTATTTGATTTTTGACGTAACTAAGAGAATTTTATTTGTAATATACAGGGTAGCACAGAAATTTCTAAAGATCATATAATCATAAAGTTCCTTTCAAATTGGAAGAATTTGAAAGGGAGATCTTCAGAACTTTATGTGGCGCTCCTAGGAGCGACTTTCTTATAAGATAGTGCATTCGCCAAAAATGCCACCAAAGAACTTTGTTGATTCAGTGATCCCATTAAAATCATAAGGGAAAACCTAGGAAAAACCTTATGAACTATCCCGATATTGGGTTGTTCACAAGGACATGACCATTAGCAATTTCTTCCTTAATCATCGGCAACCAGGAACGACTGAATTCTACGGAGGTAGTAGCGATACAATCGTTTTCATTTAACAAAATTAAAGCAGACTCTTTCAGTTTTCTTTTGGTGTTGTGTTCTTCTTTGTGTAATATAACTGAATTTTGAAACTGTATTTTATGACCAAGGTCCCAAGCATGTTTACAAATTTGGATTTTTCAAATTGTCGTTTTTTTATGTAATTTTTGTGTTCGTTTATTCGAACATTCAGAGGTCTAGAGGTTTCTCCAATATAGAATTTATTACATTCACACGGGATTTTATAAATGCAATTTTTGGTATTTTGAGTTGTGTTATTTGGTTTGGTTTTTGATATAATAGATTTTAGTGTATTTCTTGTTTTAAATGATGTTTTGATATTATATCTGTTTCCCACTCTTTTTAGTCTTTCTGATAGACCCTGTATGTATGGTATAGTTATTGTATTAATGTGATTATCTTGGGAGTCAGTGTTGCTTGGTGAAGTTTGATGTTGGTTGTTAGGGATTGTTTGGTATTCCATTTTGTTTAACTCGTTATTAATAAATTTATTTGGGTAATAATAAATAATAGTTTGAATCTACGTGATTTTAAAGGAGTAGTTACAAAAGCCAAATTCATACTGTTGCACATTTGTATCTTACTATCTTACAAGAGTGTAATGTGGCATCCGCGTACTAAATGTCCTTTTGATCGTGAAAACAACAAATTACCACCTGCACTAGTGATATTTGTATATGTTATGTGCAGTACGTTTGTTATGTAAAAATTTAGTGTTTACATTTGATTGAATGCAACACTAAAGGTATGTACTAAGCACTTATGTATACATTCATCAAAATATTATATTTATCATTTTAGCAATGTGTTTTATGTTGCATATTTGCAATTCATGAAATTTTGATATATCAATGAATTTATTTTCTGAATGATACTTGTGGCATATTTTTCAATGTCTAATTGCTTTTTGGGAAATAACATCACAGTTTAAAGAAAATTGCTGTATATTCCAAACGTTTCGGGGTCTAGATCAGACCCCGTTGTCAATGGTTAAGAAACTACGGATTAAAAAGGCACAATTCTAAGATGTAAATTAAAATATAAAAAACTAAGAGAATTTTATTTGTAAGCACAGAAATTTCTAAAGATCATATAATCATAAAGTTCCTTTCAAATTGGAAGAATATGAAAGGGAGATCTTCCCATTAAAATCATAAGGGAAAACCTTAGGAACTATCCCGATATTGGGTTGTTCACAAGGACATGACCATTAGCAATTTCTTCCTTAATTCAACGGAGGTTTTCCCTTATGATTTTAATGGGATCACTGAATCAACAAAGTTCTTTGGTCGCTTTTTGGCGAATGCATCTTATAACAAAGTCGCACCTAGGAGCGCCACATAAAATTCTGAAGTTCTCCCTTTCAAATTCTTCCAATTTGAAAAGAACTTTATGATTATATGATTTTTAGAAATTTCTGTGCTACCCTGTATATTACAAATAAAATTCTCTTAGTTACGTCAAAAATCAAATAATACACATTGTCAAATATTTTAATTTACATCTTAGAATTGTGCCTTTTTAATCCGTAGTTTCTTAACCATTGACAACGGGGTCTGATCTAGACCCCGAAACGTTTGGAATATACAGCAATTTTCTTTAAACTGTGGTGTTATTTCCCAAGAAGCACCTAGACATCAATGTATTTATTTGCAGATGTCTTACCACAATAAACAGATGAGAGATTCCCTAACAGATGTTTATTATTATTATTGATTATTTCAGTTGCCCTACTTAAGCGCGGGAAAATTTTCAAGGTCACGACCCCTCTCTTGGTCTTGGCATGCTACTGATCAGCGGAATGTATCGTGTGACATAATCCTATTGGTCAAATAGTTGGTGGCGCGACTTTCAAATGTCATAGAGAGATCGCGGTTGATAGTTGACGTGGCGTCGGTGGCAAAAATGTCATCAAGCAGTAGCTGAACGGAGGTCGATCATTTCCACGACGAATCCTCTACTATACGAGCCAGCGAGACTTAGTACACTATCATTTAGGTGAGTTAATACGTACCGACGCCGACTGTTCGTAATGCCTCATTAGCTGGTCATGTCGGTCGGGCTGCTCCCATTGTCTGCATAATTTTCATGTAATGTACTCATAAAGTTTTAAACATTTCTTAAGTCAGTTTTTTATATATTGTTGTAAAGTTGCAACATCTATTTTTTTGCAAAAAAAACTAATAGAATACATACATTTGTTGTCAAATAGTTTTTCAATAGGCACATAGAAACAAGAATTGACACAACTTTATTTTTTTAAATTAATGTTCAAAATTCATGAAATGAAGTGTTAAGTTAATGTAACATAAAAAGAGGTATGGCTAATGCAGAGACTTTTTTACCGAAAAAATATATACTAGGCAGCGCAGAAGTCATCACTCTATCGGAAGATGCTAAACAATTTGAAAATAGTGGGAACTGTGAGTTCTACTTTGACCTTGTGATGTAAACATATACAAAATATACGTCGACAAGATGAATTGCCAGATTCCTTAAGAACGCATAATAAATGTTTCGATTTCTTTGCAGAATTAGCTGTCAGTGTTGTTGGGCAAAGTGAATTTAGGCTAAGATTTTCCCGTCGCCCGATACCAACTGGCCAAACACTACGACGTTTAGCCGCTCGCCGAAGAAGAGTGATGCTGCTAGCTCTGGCCTGCTCCGAACCAACCGTTCTGACTTCACAGAAATTTTGATAAAATATTTGAAGATGTGCCCTCAAAAATTCATCAACTGTTAGGTTCGTGTAATCTAAGCTCAAGCCATCGTGAATCTCGATCACGAGATAGACAACTCTCCACCAAAAACCATCATGAGCGACGAGGCTCATTTCCATTTCTGTGGAAATGTAACTAAGCAGATTGTCACTTCTGAAGCCCATGAAGCTCCATTATATCCGCTGAAAGTTACTGCATGGTGTGCTGTTTACTCTAGTTGTGTCATCGGGCCTTATTTTTACGCGATAGTCGTGGGCCAAACAACTACTGTGCACGGTAAACTCCCCAGAGCCATTCTCAATGACCTTCTCCTTCCTGAAATAGAACTGGAGAACATGTGGTTCCAAAAAGATAGAGCTACTGCCCATAGTGTAAGAGCCAGAACCGGAATTCTGAGGTCTACATTTCCGGATCGCCTAATCTATCGTTCTAGTGATTTGCTCTAGCCGGCAAGATCGTCCAATTTAATTACTTGTTGTGGGGTTTCTTGAAGTCAAGAAGCCATGTCAACAGATCTCACATTCTTGAAAGCTTCAAAGAGATTATCCGTCAAGAATGCGACAACCTATCGCCTATCTTAAATACTAGCGTCGGCCGCTTGGTAATATTATTTTCTGGAATTAATGGGAAACAATTAAAACATCAAATAAATATAATGTTCAATCATCGACAATTTTACAGCCAATGAATATCGGATGGCGACCTAGTATATTTGTAGAACAAAAAATGTACATTTATTAGTGAAAATGTATTACCTCACATAAAAATATTGGCTACACCCCGAATGTTTTTGCCCTTAAAACATTCCCAAAACTCAATATTTGGTTAAAGTAGTCCAATTCTATGAGGAAAACATTTAAAATTGCTCCTATAATAAATTAGACGAAGGATAATACATGAACATCCTTAATTTTCGGTAGTAAACATTCGATATTTTTTTATAATTAAAAGTATATAAAAGTCTGTGGTGTAATGAACAAAGCAAGGAATCTTACTCATTTCACGATTCGCTCACAGTTCGAAATTTAGTTCTGGAATGCGATAAAGGAAACATTTAACCTCCTTTATTGTCTATGCTTTAACAATGAACCTTTCATAATAGATACTCCCACTTGAAGCTTTCACAAAGGTTGCTTTAGAATAATGTTAAATCTAAAGATGTATGATCCGGTCGGAGAATAGTTTTCTCAGTTGTGACCCAGTTGCACGTTTTAAATGGAACTAAATATTTAATTAGGCGTTAAACAAGTGAAATAATTCGAGAACCTTCAATGTTGCAGTGAATATTAATAACTAAGCACTGATAGTCTAAGTTAACAATAGGCAAACATTATTTAGTACAAACGAAGTTAAAAAGCTTAAACTGTGAAAATTGTTCGAGGCCACATTAAATTGAACAAATCTCAATACTTGACTGATTCAAGTTGGAGTACTTGGATCAATACCTTTATAAACTGTTTTCCTCATACTCTTACCAAGATCCAACAATTATTTTCATCTCTATTTTATCACTGGGCAATAAAGTGGTAAATGAATTTTTTCTAGTAAAAGTTATGTTGTATGAACAATATGTAGGTTAGGTTATAGATAACGAGCCTCCAATTCAACAAGGAAAACATAAAGTTAGAAAACTATAGCGATTTCCAAGTGTATATCAAGCATAAGAAATGTAAAGAAAATTATAAAAGTAATAAGAAACGCCCAAAGAAGACATTAAGTGGGTATATTGGAATCTGAATAGGCCTTCTCCCCTTCATATATGGTAAGAAGGTCAAGAAAATAGAAAGTGAACCTTAGGACCAAATGGAATCAGCCAAGAATCAAACTGACTTTGTCCTGGCAAACAAAATCTGTACCATCAAAGATGTAATCACGTTAATTAAATTCAGAACAGAAATCTATCTCAGGTTTGTCAGAGAAAGATAACACACTGCTAATTATCACAATAGTGATCTGTGCCAAAGAAGTTGGAGGAACACAACAAAGCACCTAATACTTGAAACTAAGCTCGGAAACTAAGCCACCGCTACAGAAATGAAGGGAATAGAGAAGGACAATACATATCCAACATGCATAAAATAAGACTATAATTTGCAGACGTCATCAAAAATAACAACAAGAATTACAACAAGATTAGAATCTGCAATTGAAAGTTGGAATGGCTATAAGAACGCTCAGAAAGCACTAATTATCGAGGAAAGTCAAATAATTGCGTTAACAGACGAAAACGTCCGAATATCAGATAGAAACAAAATAATTGAACACGTCACCAAATTCAGTAGGGAATCTGTTAGATGTGGTTTCACTAAATTCACTTTTTAAAATATTTTTTATTTCACAAAAAATATATATTTAAGTTACAAAATACAATATTATAAGTATGAAGTTAAATGAAGATAATGAACTGTGAATAGTTTGCGGTTACATTTATAACTTAAAAATGCTGACGCTACGTCATCAGTTCTCATGTGAACAAAGCGTCTACGTGATTTCTATGAATTCTAGGAAGTTGTAATATGATACTTGTGTGAAGTCAATTATGGCTCAAGCACCTATGGTATCTTTAACGTGTGAATTGTAAGTTAGTAAACTTCTCATATAACAACTCCCCTTATACATGAAAAGTTGATGCTTTACAAGGGTTTGTAACATCCAGTTCCTGCACGTTGATGCTGCTTATGTCGAAGGGTTTCAGCTCGGGAATTTGTACCTTTTCTGCAACCGTATCGCAACAGTTGTAAGGTACTGTAACTGTGTGATAGAGTTCGGAAAAGGCTGTTTCTTTTCCAGACTGAGCCTGAACCTTAGTAACACCTACAAAGGCACTACACTCCGATTGAAGTTTCCGAATGGAGTTGCGCACTAGAGTTAAAGTAGTTGAGTTCTTTTGATTGCAACTCACCACAACACATAAAGGTTCGGAGGTCACGATAAGCCACATATTTTGTTCAAGTTTTTGGACACTGTAACCCTGACTAAAAATTACTCTACTTCTGCAATTGTCCGGCACATTTTGAATACTTTTCAGAAGTTGCACCTCGCACGGTGCATTAGAGTCTATAGGATAGGGGTATAGGTAGGGACACAATTTCCTTCCGACAGCAAGCGGTTTACACGCGCTCAAGTCCTTGATTGAAATAAACATTAAAGAGTCTTCGTTTTTCGCGAGGCACTTTTGAGTGAAAGACAAAGGGTGATGTAACCCAGTTCTGTCATCGTAAATTGGGATAGGGTATAACGGGAAAAGGGTATATGGTTGTTGTTCTACTAATGAAATTCTTAAGACAAAAATAAGATCTGAGTTGGTTTGGAAAGCTTCTAACTCGATAATTAATAATAATTATTAATATTATATATATATTAAAGTATTGGGTTCCCATCGTATTCGGGAATAATTTCTGAGAGCTTGTAGGGCTCTACATTATGTGCTATAGCTCTCGTTTCTGGCATTTTTCTAATTGTACTTAAGATTGTGCAATTTTAGGAAAATCAAAAGCTTGGAAAAAGCGAAGTAAACAATTGTAATTGTAATTAAAATGGATAGAAAAATAAAGGTATAAACATAAATAAATATTTGGAATTTCTTAAAACTATCAAAATAAAATACGAAATAAAATTTCAAGATTCGTTCTTGGATAAATATTTAGGATGGTTCACTTAAAATAGGAAAAATGATAGAACAGGTTGTCAAAAATTATTAAATATTATAACTTTTTAAGGCTTACGTGGTTATTCCTATCATAGGACTTGTTCTATCCGTCACTGTTGTTTTTTCTATTGTTGAGCCCAGTAGTTGGTGTCCAAGAAGTTCTTTGTATCCGCAAAGATTAGGAAACCCCCGTAATTAGTTAGTTGTTCTTTATACGTCTGGAATATCCTACTGACTGCGAAATAATACCTATAACAGGTTTGCTACCACCAGAAATAAAGAGAAGGATCAAACTTGCATACACGTCAATCAGTAAAAAGTCAATATGCTTCAAATATAAAATGCTAATTCACCTCAATACAATAGTACAATAGATGAACAACGAAAATCAGTGGTATCCTAAGGGTGCTAGAAGATTAAAAAAGTGCCCCAATGGGACTAGGGCATCATAAACGCAGCAGCAGAAAATGAAATAATGGCAGAAATATATATATATATATATATATATATATATATATATATATATATGTTCTGAGAGGCTTCCGCGGTCATTATTATGAACTAAGCTAGGTTCCGGGTGAGAACCGCGTCTGAATTTATTGAATACTCGACGTTTCGACTCCTGCTTTGGAGCCATTATCAAGAGACAAAAGTGAAAAAGAGTTTCAGAGTCTAGATCGAACTCGGGGCCTCAATCTGCCTACTCCCCAAGAGTCACTAGGTAACTGAACTGAATTTGAGTCTGCTCTGCTTCTTTTATTTATAGTTAGCGCTGGGGTAGAAGAAGATGTCACGTGATGAGGCTGTGTTGTGATTGGTTGGGTATTGGTGGGCGTGTCTGCTTTGTTTAATCTGGCAATTACGGAGGACCACGCTGTGGGAAGGCGAGTGCTGTCATCGCGTCTATTTAGACAGAGAGGTCTTTTCTCTATTTCGATGGCTTCGCGAATAGTGGATGCCCTAAGAGAATTGAGAGATATGATAGTCCTACTGTCCTCGAAGTTGATAGAGTGTCCTGTTTGGATATGGTGATGCGCGAGAGCTGAAGTCGGATCTTTTTTACGAACTGACAGAGAGTGTTCATATACTCGATGGTTAACGCGCCTGTTGGTACGACCGATGTAGCTTTGTGGGCAATCGCGACATGAGATTTCGTAAACTCCTCGATCCTCGTTAGGTACTTTGTCTTTGGGGTTACCGGTTAAGTTGCCTATAGTTTGAGTGGTGTTGAAGATAGTCTTTATTTGATGTCTTTGTAAAATCCGTGCTATTTTGTCAGTGACTCCTCGAATGTATGGAAGTACGGCTTTTTGATGTTGTTGTTCTGTTTCTGACAGGGTTGGTGTGATTGGGGATTGTTGAGATTGATGAATTATACGCGCAATGTGGTCCGGATGATAACCGTTTTGTCGAAGGATTTGTTGAAGATTATTAAGTTCGTTTTGTCTATTGTCAATATCTGTTAAACGAATAGATCTAAGAGTCAAAGATTTCATTACAGAACTCAATTGGGCAGGGTGGTGGTGTGATTGGGCATTTAAGTATCGATTGGTATGGGTTGGTTTTCTATAGACGGTATGTGAGAATCTGTCATTGTTGGTTTTTGTTATGAGGACATCAAGAAACGGGAGAGAAGAATCGGACTCGATTTCCATTGTAAATTGTATATTAGAATGTATACCATTGAGGTGTTGTAGGAAGAAGTCTAATGAATCTCTGCCATGAGGCCAAATGACAAAAGTATCATCTACATATCTAAGCCAACAGGAAGGTTTTAAATTAGACGAGTTTAGGGCCTGGGTTTCGATTTGTTCCATGAAAATGTTAGCAAGCACTGGAGAAAGAGGTGAACCCATGGGGGCCCCACGGACTTGTTTGAACAGAGTGCCTTGAAATGAAAAATAAGTGTTAGAAGAACAGTGTTGTACAAGTTTGATGATGTCAGAAGAGATATTGTGTTTTGTTTTTAGAATATCTAACGTTTCTGAAATGGGGACATTGGTGAAAAGAGATACAACATCGAAGCTAACTAGGATATCATTTTCTGAAATTCTGTAACCACTTAGGATATCTAGGAAGGAAGAAGAGTTCTTTACGTACAAGGATGCTTGCTCGGCTAGAGGTTGGAGGGTTTTGGCTAAGTACCGGGCTAATTCTTGGGTCGGGGATTGTACCGAACTGACAATGGGCCTAAGAGGAATGTCCGGCTTATGAATTTTGGGTAGTCCGTAAATTTTCGGAATTTTAGAAGACTTTTCACGAGGAATGATGATTTTTTTTGACGTCAAGAGGAAGTTGTGTCCTGTTGATGATTTCCTTAGTCTTTTTCTCTAAGTAAGTAGTAGGATTATTGTTCATTATTTCGTAGTCTGCAGTGTGGAGTAGGGAATTCATCTTGAGAACATAGTCCTTAGTATTGAGAAGAACAGTTGCGTTACCTTTGTCGGCAGGAAGAATAGTTATGTCATCGTTGTTACGTAGTTGTTTTAGTGCATGTCTTTCGTTAGAAGTTAGGTTTGATGTTGGTGGCTTTGATGTGCGGAGTACTCTAGCAATGTCTTGACGAGTATCTTCAGCCTCAATATCTGTTAGTTCAACCAAAGCTACCTCAACTTGAGAAATGATTCTTTCAGTTGGAATAGTTTTCGGCGTCACTGCGAAATTAAAACCTTTGGATAGGACGTGTAAACTGGTAGAGTCTAAGGGGAAGTCAGAAAAGTTATGGACGGTCGTCTGAGGGGGTGAGGTGACAGCGGGTTGTTGTTTTGTAATAAGTCGTGTTAGCTTAAGTTTTTGAGTGACTGTTTCCTTTTGGGCCAGGTGTTCGACTTTATCGCTCGAAATGCGATTAAAATTGTCCCACAGAATTGGATGAGGATTGAAAGTATGTAATGATGAATAACAGTGATACAAATTTCGGTTGGTTTGGTCAAGTTGATATCTGATTGAATGGATGGAATTTCGTAAGAGGGCTAAACTTGCTTTGTTAAGAATACTAGAAACTGAACGTGAAGAAGTGTGATGTTTTAGTTTGAAAGTATTTGGAATGACGTTATAAGTTCTACAAGATTTGAGGAAAACAAGATCACAAAGAAGCAGAGATTTTCGAATAAGAAGTTTGCTGTATGTTTTGGTGAGTTGGAAGAAATCCTCCCCGTAGAGGCGAATGAAATGTTCTGAGAGGCTTCCGCGGTCATTATTATGAACTAAGCTAGGTTCCGGGTGAGAACCGCGTCTGAATTTATTGAATACTCGACGTTTCGACTCCTGCTTTGGAGCCATTATCAAGAGACAAAAGTGAAAAAGAGTTTCAGAGTCTAGATCGAACTCGGGGCCTCAATCTGCCTACTCCCCAAGAGTCACTAGGTAACTGAACTGAATTTGAGTCTGCTCTGCTTCTTTTATTTATAGTTAGCGCTGGGGTAGAAGAAGATGTCACGTGATGAGACTGTGTTGTGATTGGTTGGGTATTGGTGGGCGTGTCTGCTTTGTTTAATCTGGCAATTACGGAGGACCACGCTGTGGGAAGGCGAGTGCTGTCAACGCGTCTATTTAGACAGAGAGGTCTTTTCTCTATTTCGATGGCTTCGCGAATAGTGGATGCCCTAAGAGAATTGAGAGATATGATAGTCCTACTGTCCTCGAAGTTGATAGAGTGTCCTGTTTGGATATGGTGATGCGCGAGAGCTGAAGTCGGATCTTTTTTACGAACTGACAGAGAGTGTTCATATACTCGATGGTTAACGCGCCTGTTGGTACGACCGATGTAGCTTTGTGGGCAATCGCGACATGAGATTTCGTAAACTCCTCGATCCTCGTTAGGTACTTTGTCTTTGGGGTTACCGGTTAAGTTGCCTATAGTTTGAGTGGTGTTGAAGATAGTCTTTATTTGATGTCTTTGTAAAATCCGTGCTATTTTGTCAGTGACTCCTCGAATGTATGGAAGTACGGCTTTTTGATGTTGTTGTTCTGTTTCTGACAGGGTTGGTGTGATTGGGGATTGTTGAGATTGATGAATTATACGCGCAATGTGGTCCGGATGATAACCGTTTTGTCGAAGGATTTGTTGAAGATTATTAAGTTCGTTTTGTCTATTGTCAATATCTGTTAAACGAATAGATCTAAGAGTCAAAGATTTCATTACAGAACTCAATTGGGCAGGGTGGTGGTGTGATTGGGCATTTAAGTATCGATTGGTATGGGTTGGTTTTCTATAGACGGTATGTGAGAATCTGTCATTGTTGGTTTTTGTTATGAGGACATCAAGAAACGGGAGAGAAGAATCGGACTCGATTTCCATTGTAAATTGTATATTAGAATGTATACCATTGAGGTGTTGTAGGAAGAAGTCTAATGAATCTCTGCCATGAGGCCAAATGACAAAAGTATCATCTACATATCTAAGCCAACAGGAAGGTTTTAAATTAGACGAGTTTAGGGCCTGGGTTTCGATTTGTTCCATGAAAATGTTAGCAAGCACTGGAGAAAGAGGTGAACCCATGGGGGCCCCACGGACTTGTTTGAACAGAGTGCCTTGAAATGAAAAATAAGTGTTAGAAGAACAGTGTTGTACAAGTTTGATGATGTCAGAAGAGATATTGTGTTTTGTTTTTAGAATATCTAACGTTTCTGAAATGGGGACATTGGTGAAAAGAGATACAACATCGAAGCTAACTAGGATATCATTTTCTGAAATTCTGTAACCACTTAGGATATCTAGGAAGCAAGAAGAGTTCTTTACGTACGAGGATGCTTGCTCGGCTAGAGGTTGGAGGGTTTTGGCTTTGGTTTTGGTTTGGTTTGGTTTTGGTTTATAACGTCATTCCAAATACTTTCAAACTAAAACATCACACTTCTTCACGTTCAGTTTCTAGTATTCTTAACAAAGCAAGTTTAGCCCTCTTACGAAATTCCATCCATTCAATCAGATATCAACTTGACCAAACCAACCGAAATTTGTATCACTGTTATTCATCATTACATACTTTCAATCCTCATCCAATTCTGTGGGACAATTTTAATCGCATTTCGAGCGATAAAGTCGAACACCTGGCCCAAAAGAAAACAGTCACTCAAAAACTTAAGCTAACACGACTTATTACAAAACAACAACCCGCTGTCACCTCACCCCCTCAGACGACCGTCCATAACTTTTCTGACTTCCCCTTAGACTCTACCAGTTTACACGTCCTATCCAAAGGTTTCAATTTCGCAGTGACGCCGAAAACTATTCCAACTGAAAGAATCATTTCTCAAGTTGAGGTAGCTTTGGTTGAACTAACAGATATTGAGGCTGAAGATACTCGTCAAGACATTGCTAGAGTACTCCGCACATCAAAGCCACCAACATCAAACCTAACTTCTAACGAAAGACATGCACTAAAACAACTACGTAACAACGATGACATAACTATTCTTCCTGCCGACAAAGGTAACGCAACTGTTCTTCTCAATACTAAGGACTATGTTCTCAAGATGAATTCCCTACTCCACACTGCAGACTACGAAATAATGAACAATAATCCTACTACTTACTTAGAGAAAAAGACTTAGGAAATCATCAACAGGACACAACTTCCTCTTGACGTCAAAAAAATCATCATTCCTCGTGAAAAGTCTTCTAAAATTCCGAAAATTTACGGACTACCCAAAATTCATAAGCCGGACATTCCTCTTAGGCCCATTGTCAGTTCGGTACAATCCCCGACCCAAGAATTAGCCCGGTACTTAGCCAAAACCCTCCAACCTCTAGCCGAGCAAGCATCCTCGTACGTAAAGAACTCTTCTTCCTTCCTAGATATCCTAAGTGGTTACAGAATTTCAGAAAATGATATCCTAGTTAGCTTCGATGTTGTATCTCTTTTCACCAATGTCCCCATTTCAGAAACGTTAGATATTCTAAAAACAAAACACAATATCTCTTCTGACATCATCAAACTTGTACAACACTGTTCTTCTAACACTTATTTTTCATTTCAAGGCACTCTGTTCAAACAAGTCCGTGGGGCCCCCATGGGTTCACCTCTTTCTCCAGTGCTTGCTAACATTTTCATGGAACAAATCGAAACCCAGGCCCTAAACTCGTCTAATTTAAAACCTTCCTGTTGGCTTAGATATGTAGATGATACTTTTGTCATTTGGCCTCATGGCAGAGATTCATTAGACTTCTTCCTACAACACCTCAATGGTATACATTCTAATATACAATTTACAATGGAAATCGAGTCCGATTCTTCTCTCCCGTTTCTTGATGTCCTCATAACAAAAACCAACAATGACAGATTCTCACATACCGTCTATAGAAAACCAACCCATACCAATCGATACTTAAATGCCCAATCACACCACCACCCTGCCCAATTGAGTTCTGTAATGAAATCTTTGACTCTTAGATCTATTCGTTTAACAGATATTGACAATAGACAAAACGAACTTAATAATCTTCAACAAATCCTTCGACAAAACGGTTATCATCCGGACCACATTGCGCGTATAATTCATCAATCTCAACAATCCCCAATCACACCAACCCTGTCAGAAACAGAACAACAACATCAAAAAGCCGTACTTCCATACATTCGAGGAGTCACTGACAAAATAGCACGGATTTTACAAAGACATCAAATAAAGACTATCTTCAACACCACTCAAACTATAGGCAACTTAACCGGTAACCCCAAAGACAAAGTACCTAACGAGGATCGAGGAGTTTACGAAATCTCATGTCGCGATTGCCCACAAAGCTACATCGGTCGTACCAACAGGCGCGTTAACCATCGAGTATATGAACACTCTCTGTCAGTTCGTAAAAAAGATCCGACTTCAGCTCTCGCGCATCACCATATCCAAACAGGACACTCTATCAACTTCGAGGACAGTAGGACTATCATATCTATCAATTCTCTTAGGGCATCCACTATTCGCGAAGCCATCGAAATAGAGAAAAGACCTCTCTGTCTAAATAGACGCGATGACAGCACTCGCCTTCCCACAGCGTGGTCCTCCGTAATTGCCAGATTAAACAAAGCAGACACGCCCACCAATACCCAACCAATCACAACACAGCCTCATCACGTGACATCTTCTTCTACCCCAGCGCTAACTATAAATAAAAGAAGCAGAGCAGACTCAAATTCAGTTCAGTTACCTAGTGACTCTTGGGGAGTAGGCAGATTGAGGCCCCGAGTTCGATCTAGACTCTGAAACTCTTTTTCACTTTTGTCTCTTGATAATGGCTCCAAAGCAGGAGGCGAAACGTCGAGTATTCAATAAATTCAGACGCGGTTCTCACCCGGAACCTAGCTTAGTTCATAATAATGACCGCGGAAGCCTCTCAGAACATTTCATTCGCCTCTACGGGGAGGATTTCTTCCAACTCACCAAAACATACAGCAAACTTCTTATTCGAAAATCTCTGCTTCTTTGTGATCTTGTTTTCCTCAAATCTTGTAGAATTTATAACGTCATTCCAAATACTTTCAAACTAAAACATCACACTTCTTCACGTTCAGTTTCTAGTATTCTTAACAAAGCAAGTTTAGCCCTCTTACGAAATTCCATCCATTCAATCAGATATCAACTTGACCAAACCAACCGAAATTTGTATCACTGTTATTCATCATTACATACTTTCAATCCTCATCCAATTCTGTGGGACAATTTTAATCGCATTTCGAGCGATAAAGTCGAACACCTGGCCCAAAAGAAAACAGTCACACAAAAACTTAAGCTAACACGACTTATTACAAAACAACAACCCGCTGTCACCTCACCCCCTCAGACGACCGTCCATAACTTTTCTGACTTCCCCTTAGACTCTACCAGTTTACACGTCCTATCCAAAGGTTTCAATTTCGCAGTGACGCCGAAAACTATTCCAACTGAAAGAATCATTTCTCAAGTTGAGGTAGCTTTGGTTGAACTAACAGATATTGAGGCTGAAGATACTCGTCAAGACATTGCTAGAGTACTCCGCACATCAAAGCCACCAACATCAAACCTAACTTCTAACGAAAGACATGCACTAAAACAACTACGTAACAACGATGACATAACTATTCTTCCTGCCGACAAAGGTAACGCAACTGTTCTTCTCAATACTAAGGACTATGTTCTCAAGATGAATTCCCTACTCCACACTGCAGACTACGAAATAATGAACAATAATCCTACTACTTACTTAGAGAAAAAGACTAAGGAAATCATCAACAGGACACAACTTCCTCTTGACGTCAAAAAAATCATCATTCCTCGTGAAAAGTCTTCTAAAATTCCGAAAATTTACGGACTACCCAAAATTCATAAGCCGGACATTCCTCTTAGGCCCATTGTCAGTTCGGTACAATCCCCGACCCAAGAATTAGCCCGGTACTTAGCCAAAACCCTCCAACCTCTAGCCGAGCAAGCATCCTTGTACGTAAAGAACTCTTCTTCCTTCCTAGATATCCTAAGTGGTTACAGAATTTCAGAAAATGATATCCTAGTTAGCTTCGATGTTGTATCTCTTTTCACCAATGTCCCCATTTCAGAAACGTTAGATATTCTAAAAACAAAACACAATATCTCTTCTGACATCATCAAACTTGTACAACACTGTTCTTCTAACACTTATTTTTCATTTCAAGGCACTCTGTTCAAACAAGTCCGTGGGGCCCCCATGGGTTCACCTCTTTCTCCAGTGCTTGCTAACATTTTCATGGAACAAATCGAAACCCAGGCCCTAAACTCGTCTAATTTAAAACCTTCCTGTTGGCTTAGATATGTAGATGATACTTTTGTCATTTGGCCTCATGGCAGAGATTCATTAGACTTCTTCCTACAACACCTCAATGGTATACATTCTAATATACAATTTACAATGGAAATCGAGTCCGATTCTTCTCTCCCGTTTCTTGATGTCCTCATAACAAAAACCAACAATGACAGATTCTCACATACCGTCTATAGAAAACCAACCCATACCAATCGATACTTAAATGCCCAATCACACCACCACCCTGCCCAATTGAGTTCTGTAATGAAATCTTTGACTCTTAGATCTATTCGTTTAACAGATATTGACAATAGACAAAACGAACTTAATAATCTTCAACAAATCCTTCGACAAAACGGTTATCATCCGGACCACATTGCGCGTATAATTCATCAATCTCAACAATCCCCAATCACACCAACCCTGTCAGAAACAGAACAACAACATCAAAAAGCCGTACTTCCATACATTCGAGGAGTCACTGACAAAATAGCACGGATTTTACAAAGACATCAAATAAAGACTATCTTCAACACCACTCAAACTATAGGCAACTTAACCGGTAACCCCAAAGACAAAGTACCTAACGAGGATCGAGGAGTTTACGAAATCTCATGTCGCGATTGCCCACAAAGCTACATCGGTCGTACCAACAGGCGCGTTAACCATCGAGTATATGAACACTCTCTGTCAGTTCGTAAAAAAGATCCGACTTCAGCTCTCGCGCATCACCATATCCAAACAGGACACTCTATCAACTTCGAGGACAGTAGGACTATCATATCTCTCAATTCTCTTAGGGCATCCACTATTCGCGAAGCCATCGAAATAGAGAAAAGACCTCTCTGTCTAAATAGACGCGATGACAGCACTCGCCTTCCCACAGCGTGGTCCTCCGTAATTGCCAGATTAAACAAAGCACGATCACAACACAGCCTCATCACGTGACATCTTCTTCTACCCCAGCGCTAACTATAAATAAAAGAAGCAGAGCAGACTCAAATTCAGTTCAGTTACCTAGTGACTCTTGGGGAGTAGGCAGATTGAGGCCCCGAGTTCGATCTAGACTCTGAAACTCTTTTTCACTTTTGTCTCTTGATAATGGCTCCAAAGCAGGAGGCGAAACGTCGAGTATTCAATAAATTCAGACGCGGTTCTCACCCGGAACCTAGCTTAGTTCATATATATATATATATATATATATATATATATATGTTCTGAGTGATTTCGGCGGTCATTATTATGAACTAAACTAGGTTCCGGGTGAGAACCGCGTCTGATTTTATTGAATACTCGACCTCGAACTCGGGGCCTCAATCTGCCTACTCCCCAAGAGTCACTAGTCACAGTTCAGTTACCTAGTGACTCAGAATATATATATATATATATATTATATAAGTTTATACTATGAACTTAGCATGAACTTATTTCGCAACGACAATACAACATTCCCAGCTGAGTCAGCGACACGTGGAGTATCAGATTACAGCACCACCGAGCATCCGTGGGAATCGCCGTGTCGACAGTGCCGATTCAGCACTCATTAGGTTATATATTGTAAAATCTCTCTTGTTTGTTATTCATTATTACTCAGTAACTCTCTCACTTTATATTGTTATTTTCATTTACATTTTTAAAGTTATAATTTTTGTATTGTTATTAATAAAATCTTTTTTAAAAAGTTAATATTGAGAAGTGTGATATAACAAATTGGCGCAGTAAGTAGGATCCGTCAACGTTACTAGAACACGAGCTTACTTCTAACTGGTAGCGGCGGATTCCTATCCCTCAACGGAGCAAAGAACCTGGAAGAAGTCCCAACTGCGATAATAAGGAGAACACGGATCTTCCAATGTTCCTGTTGATGAGTGTAGTAGTGAAACGTCTACCGTTTAAGATTTTTAATACTTGATATTAATATTTGATTGATTTTAATATTTTGAATATTTGATATTTTTTAATTCAGTGAATTGAATCACTGATTTATTATTTGATTACATTAATATTTTATTTGATTTAATTGATTACTTTGATTTTATTCATTCCATTGAGTGAACTATTTGATTTATTGATTTTATTTACATTTTATTAATACCATTCTATCATCCAAATAACTTTGGTATTTCCCCATTTAACAAATTTATTGATTATTGATTTTTACACCATTTATTTTATTGATACCATTTTTTTCTATCCCATTTTATTATTTTGATTTGAACCTTTTTCGTTTTGAATTCTATTAAATCAAAATGGAACAAGCACAAAATAACACTTTGCCGAAGAAACTGAAAAATATAGGTTGTCGGAAATATTTTCAATAATTCCAGAGTTTGAAGGCGACCAAACTTCTTTGGCCACATTTATTTATGCTTGCAATTGTGCATATAACATGTCAACTGCTGAACAAAAATACTTGTTAGTAATCCACATTAAAAATAAATTAAGGTGAAAAGCGGCGCAGTTAATCAACTCGAGGAATCCTGCGTCTTATCTCGAAATAAAACAACTTCTAACTCTTCATTTTGGGGATTCTCGTGATCTTTCCTCATTAATACACGACCTTCAACGGTTAAAACAATTATCCAATGAGTCTCCCCTAACATTCTATAATAGGCTTCAAGTATTGAGTGCGAAAATGCACTCATGTATCCAAAAAGCTCCTAGTCTGAACACCGAGCAGAAAGACGCTCAAACCACTCTCGTTGACACCATGGTTTTAAGCACATTACTTACCGGTTTAGAACCTCGATTAGGCCAAATTATCCGTGCTAGTAATCCGAAGGATCTTCTTGAGGCACATTCACAGATAAGAAGAGAACTTCAACTATACTATTTTGAGCAACAAAAGATACATAAATCTGTTCCACCTAAGCCATCTTTTCAGGCTAGAAAACCAACTACACCTCCTAAATGCTTAAATTGTGGGCGATTAGGCCACATTGCTGCGGATTGTCGCCTGAGATATCAAAATAACCCTCAGCCTTTCAATCAAAATAACAGACCAAATTTCGTTGGGCCGAATCAATCTTCGAGGCAAATCCAATCAATAATAATAACAATCATCAAGGTCAACAATTCCGACCAAATAATTTTCAAAGACCTCCTTTCAAGCCTAACAACTTTCGACCGTCTGTAATACAGACAAACCCAAATTATCGTTCCGAAAGAACCCACCATTTTAACAACCATCATAATATCAACTATCCCGAATATTCTGCAAATGACTATGATTATTATACTGATAATAACCAGCAGAATTTCGATTATAACGACCAAAACTATGAAAGCCCTGAGTTCGACCAAATAGTAGATGATACCCCTGTCGAACCTTTCAGTCCTCACGAATACCAGGATTTTCTAGCGCTTCCGAGCCTAGATCAGCCCCCCGATTCGACAACTACCCTCTCAGAAGTCCAAACTCAAATACAGAACTTGAATTTGGAAGACTTCAATCCCGATCTGAACTTCCCAGAACAAACATTTCTTTAAGTCCCCTTCTGACAGTAAATTCCAAGAACCTCTATTATATCAACGACGCTTCTGGAAAATTTAAACTCCTAATTGATACCGGAGCTGGTATCTCCATTTTCAAAGAAAACACTGTCAAAAACTTCTCACAACGATCTCCCGAAAGAGTAACAATTCAAGGCATTACTCATGAGAAAATCCCGATCTCACAATCCGAAAGGAATGATTTCGCTCTAGGCAATCCACACAAGGTCTTTATCTACGATCTAGGTATTGAGTTTGATGGAATATTAGGTCTTGATTTTCTCGAGCATTATGAATGTATCGTCGACTTAAAATCCAAACAATTAATTACTAACTTTAAAACTATCCCCCTACATAAAGTGCCCGATCACGACCAATCTAATACACAACCAACAGACACCCCCAGTACTAACGCACAAACTCATATTTATAACAATCAAATAACAATCCAGGAACGAACCGAACAAATTTTCCAACTTAAATGTGAACTTAGAAATACTGACGCAATTTTACCGACACAAGTAATTGACAAAGTACGACTTCCCAACGCGGTTGTACGTGTTAATTCAAAGGGAGAATTTCTGACTTCGATAATAAACGCGAACGCAATGCCAAAAACTGTTAACTTTTCCGATCTTCATTTAGAACCCCTTGACAATACACACCCTCTCTTAAATATGAATACACACGATTACTCTGAGTCTACAAACTTAGACAGAAACTTTACAATCAGAGAACAAATTCGGAGAGAACATCTTAACGACGAAGAGCGAGAACTTATCACGAATCTTTGCTTAGAATTCGAAGATATTTTCTATCTCGAAGGCGATGTTTTGACGTTTACTAACGCCGTCAAACACTCTATTGACACCAATAATGCCAAGCCCGTTTTCACGAAATCGTACAGATATCCTCAAGTGCATAAGGAGGAAGTGAAAACTCAAATTTCCAAAATGCTTGATCAAGGCATTATCAGGCACTCTTCTTCTCCTTGGTCCTCCCCCGTATGGGTCGTCCCCAAGAAACTCGATGCTTCTGGTAAGCAAAAATGGCGAGTTGTTATCGACTATAGGAAGTTAAACGAACTAACTGTAGACGATAAATATCCTCTGCCCAACATTTCTGATCTCCTCGACCAACTTGGTAAGTGTCAATACTTTTCGACACTGGATCTCGCTTCCGGGTTCCACCAGTTGGAAATCTTTGAGGAAGACATTCCCAAGACCGGTTTCTCTGTTGACAATGGCCATTACGAATTCGTTCGTATGCCATTTGGTTTGAAAAATGCACCTTCTACTTTTCAGAGGGTCATGGACAACATTCTTCTGGGCATCCAGAATGAACGTTGCCTTGTTTACATGGATGACATTATCGTTTATTCACCAACCATCCATGAACATATGTCCCGTTTGACAGAAGTCTTTAAGCATCTTAGACAGTCAAACTTGAAAATTCAACCTGACAAGTGTGAGTTTCTCCGTAAGGAAGTGGCTTACCTTGGTCATCTCATTACCCAAGAAGGAGTAAAACCAAACCCTTCAAAGGTTGAATGCATCCAGAATTTTCCTCAGCCCCAAACTCCTAAAGATGTTAAATCTTTTCTTGGTCTCGCCGGATATTACCGACGTTTTATCCCCAATTTCGCCAAGATCTCAAAGCCCCTAACGAAACTCCTACAGAAAGACGTCAAATTCATCTTCGACGCAGATTGCAAGTCTTCCTTCAACGAACTGAAGCAAGCCCTTGTATCTGACCCTATCTTGAACTACCCAAATTTCGAAGAACCATTCCTGCTCACTACTGATGCTAGTGCTTTTGCAATTGGAGCGGTTCTCTCACAAGGCCCCGTAGGAAAAGATCTTCCTATAGCATATGCTTCCCGTACACTCTGCGCTGCAGAAACTCGATATTCCACTATCGAACGGGAACTGCTAGCCTTTGTTTGGGCGGTCAAGCACTACAGACCGTATCTTTTTGGGAGAAAGTTTACACTCCTGTGTGATCACCGTCCGCTTACTTGGCTCTTTTCGATCAAAGACCCTGGCAGTCGTCTAGCCAGATGGCGCCTCAAACTAGAGGAGTATAACTATAAAATCGAATACAAGCCCGGCAAGGTAAACTTGAACGCAGACGCTCTTTCCCGTATCAAAATTAATCACTTCAAACAATGCACCGACTTTCTTTCAAAGATAAAAATTTTCGCAAATAACGAAACCGACCTAAAACAACCCGATCCAGGTACTAGTCACGATAACTCCGACGACTCCGACAACGATCAAGAACGCGATGATCACGACGAACGCATGACAACAGAATTTAATAGATTTGTTCAATTGTATAAAACCGAGTCGATAATCGACTATTCACAAATAGAAATTTCTAACGCCCAACTTCTAGACAAATCTCACAAACGAATAGTCACTTTCTTCTGGCAAAATAAACTCAATGACTTGCATGACAAAATCATCGAAGATATTTTCGAAGAAGACCCAAACTTCACTACTGACACTCTAAACGTTCTAGCCAGTAAAACTGTAAGGCATAGAAAATATTTAATTGTCCCTTTACCCTTTGATTGTAACGGAAATTCCTCATGACACCTTTTAGAAAATTAATTAAACAATTATTAGCAAAACATCATCAACAACCATTCTAGGTAACCTCATTAAATTCAGCATGTCTACAAATATTATCACGTACACCAAACAGTTGTTGAAATAGCAAAACAATCGACTGATGGCACACTTTCGATAACTGATGTAAATCGCGAACCATCAGTCGAGTAAAACATG
This sequence comes from Octodonta nipae, assembly GCA_034190945.1. Classification (NCBI taxonomy): domain Eukaryota; kingdom Metazoa; phylum Arthropoda; class Insecta; order Coleoptera; family Chrysomelidae; genus Octodonta; species Octodonta nipae. The sequence continues at coordinate 97,789,038 of CM067219.1, forward strand.
TAGCCATGACAAGTCGAGTTCAAAATGTAGCATAGTAATGATTAGATGTAGTTAGTATAGTGTAATCAAGTAATCAGTAGAAATAAACAGATAGTCTTTACAACTAGTATTATTGGTCGAAGGCCGCTGCAACATTATAATATCACATGGCGATCCTGAACAATAAATAAGGACCAATCTTCACATGGCGATCCTGCCCTCGAACATAATCTTCTGACAGAATAATTCAGCCGATCTAAAACTACATGATTTTCAATAATGGGTACCACACAGTCAAAAAGACAAACTCAAGATACGACCGACAATGGGGAAGTCAATTCCAATGTCTATATAAATGAAAATAATTTCCCGCTAGACGTAAGAGTGCTGTTATACGTAATAGCTGCAGTAGCCCTGGTAATGCTGCTAATAAAATTTAAAAATATGCACAGGAGACATATCAAGAAGTATGGCTATTCTAGACAGGCAAGCCCAACAGCCCTAAAAGTTGTAAGGTACAGAACATTATAACATATTATAAAGGTAACTCACATAAAAATATTTAATTGCTTGTGACCCTAATAATGAACTACTTTACATTTTATATCATTGTGTATCTATGATTATTATGTCTTAATTTAAGAATTTTAGGAGATTTATTTTAGCATATATATATGTGTGTATATATGTATGTATATATATATATATATATATATATATATATATATATATATATAAGAAATGTCGAACGCTTATAATACATTGTAAAGGAAATTATGAAAGTGCTGAGTAAGTACATTATATCATGAATGAACTTAATCTCTAAAGGTGTTAATAACCTATGATATAACTAGGTCATTAAATGTTCTATTTATTATATTTTTGCTGACCCATAGTCATCATTGGCCTTGTAAGGTATTTGAAAACTTCCTTGTTTTGTTTGCAAATTAAAATATCGAGGTGCTTACGAATTATATTTTTTTTACGAAATCTCTAACAAAGCTACTCGTACAATACGTAGAGTGTAGGAATGTCAATTGACCCTCGACAATTATATGAGCAATTAGGTGTAATTAAACTAGAAATAACCGCGCAGGCCAAACGTGCCCTAAAAACTAGAATTCCAACAGGTGCTAGCACTCGAAAAGATATCACGGACAAGTTAGTTCTATTATTTAATAATTACACAAGTTTAATCGACAACCACTGGAGTTCGTTACAAGATCCAGATAGATTAGAAGTTAGACGTAATTTTCTTTTCGTTAGGGATAAAGTCCTTAGAGCCTTCCAGAATTTAGAAGTAAACTATAAAATACCTATCTCTTGTACCGAGAAAATCGACATTAGTATCGTTGAAGACGAAATTTTGCTCACGGAGCCGGTATTCACAATGTCTTCTGCGGAATTTTTCAATCTTATCAGTAAAATACTACCCACAGAATTCAACGGCGATACGGAAAAACTACAGTCATTTTTAGATGCTCTCGAACTACTACAATTACATGTAGGGGAACATGAACAGACAGCAGTTGCGTATATCAAAACTAGATTAACCGGCAAAGCACGAGATTTAATCTCTACCGAAAACACAATAAACTCCATATATAATACCCTGAAAAATAACTCGAAATTTGAGAACTCTAGAACAATAGGCAATAAACTCTCAAACTTCAAACAAAATGCCAGAACCAACGCCAACTACGCAAACGAATTAGAGGTAATTTGCAACAAACTAAAAAGAGCTTACATCATGGAAGGAGTACCATCGGAAGTAGCGGAAAACTATTCCACAGATACACTAACGAGAAGTGTAATCCAAAACGCGAACTCTGACAGAACTAAGCTGATCATAGAGGCCGGAACATTCAAAAGTACAAAGGAAATCATCGACAAATTAACGAATATCACACCGCAAGCTACAGCAGAAAGCGACTTATTCCACTTTAACAGGAACAATTTGAGTAAAAACAATCGTAACTACAACTACAAACCCCCTAACAGGCAAAACTCATCTGGTAATAGAGGAAAATACCATCATAAAACAAACTACGGAAGACAGACGGGAGACTACCGAAACTATAACGATAATAATACGCAAACAACTTCCAACACCTTCTACCGAAACAGACAATTTAACAACAGACTAAGTCCAAGGAATGTAAGATATCTAGAATCTGAGGACGACCAGGGAAACGAACTTTCCCCCAATCAGGGATTGGGGACAACTGTTTAAAAATTTTCAATATAGACTTATCATTTTCAAATTTCATCGAACTTCCATTAGAAACTTACGAGCACTGCGAACCATTTTCTTTTATTATAGACACAGGCGCAGATATATCAATTTTTAAAGAATCTTATCTTCCCACCAATTTCCATATAAACAGCTACAATTCTTGCAATATTAAAGGAATTTCTGAAAGTATCCACAAAACCCTAGGTACTTCAAAACTCACACTCCTTTTCGACGGACAACCAGTAAAACACGACTTTCAAATAGTATCGTCAGATTTCCCAATACCCACTCACGCCATTTTAGGGAGAGACTTTCTTATCAAATTCGGAAGCATGATAAATTATGATGATTGGTCACTAACGCTGAGAATAAATCGGCACAAAATTTCAATTCCTATTTCAAGCGGCACTGAAGAAAACGAAATCATTATCCCACCCAGATGTGAAGTGTATAGGCAAATTAATACCTTAAAAACTCTTAACCAAGATGCTGTCGTAACAAACTGCGAAATCCAACCCGGAATTCACGTCGCACGAACATTAGTTTCACCAAATTATCCTATTATCAGAATTCTAAATACAACGACAGATACCATTAGACTTAAGAACTTTAAACCGGAAACTACTAACTTAGATCAATTCAATATATTTACATTAAATAACTCAAAAATTAACCGGCATAAAAGTCTGATTAAACAGCTGATAACGAGCGAAATACCAGAAATAGCTAAGGACGATCTTGAAAAATTATGTAGCGAATTTTCAGATATTTTTTCCCTCGAAACAGACCCTATAACCACGAATAACTTCTACGAGCAGAAGCTCAAACTAACTGACAATGTCCCTGTATATACTAAAAATTATAGACAGCCACATTGTTTAAAAAGCGAAATTAACGAACAAGTAAATAAATTGTTGACAGACGGAATTATTGAACCCTCAGCATCCAATTATAACAGCCCCATATTGCTAGTACCGAAAAAAGGTCAAAATGGACAGAAAGCATGGCGCTTAGTAGTAGATTTCAGGCAATTAAATAAAAAACTGATAGCAGACAAATTTCCCTTACCGCGTATAGACGATATCCTAGATCAATTAGGGAGAGCCAAATGGTTTTCAGTGATAGATCTGATATCAGGATTCCATCAAATTCCCGTGGAAACTGAATCCAGAGACATCCTTAGTTTTAGCACAGACTCAGGCTCATACCGCTTCACGAGACTACCTTTTGGACTATCACTTAGCCCCAATAGTTTTAGCCGAATGATGTCAATAGCATTCGCCGGCTTAACCCCAGAAAAAGCTTTTCTCTACATGGACGACCTAATAGTCATCGGTTGTTCCATCAAGCACCATCTAAGCAATCTTAAAAAGGTATTCGAAACCTGTCGGAAATGCAACCTTAAACTCAACCCCGGAAAATGCAAATTTTTTAGGAAAGAAGTTACATTTTTAGGACACAAAGTCACCGACCGAGGAATACTCCCAGACGATTCAAAATATTCAATTGTAAAAAAATTCCCAACTCCCAAATCTGCAGATGACGTAAAGCGCTTTGTAGCATTTTGTAACTATTATCGTAGATTTATTCCTAAATTTGCAGAAATCTCCAAACCTTTAAATTTACTTACAAGAAAGAATGCAACCTTCTTATGGTCCACGGAATGTCAAAAAGCATTCAACTTTCTTAAGCAATATTTGGTTAACCCCCCATCTTGCAATATCCCGACTTTAATAAACCCTTCATTCTGGCAACAGACGCCTCTAACGAAGCCTGCGGAGCAGTATTATCCCAAGAATTCGAAGGTGTAGAGCTGCCGATCTCATACGCATCAAAATCCTTCACAAAAGGTGAAAGTCACAAACCCACAATTCTCAAGGAATTAACAGCCATTCATTGGGCAATAAACCACTACAAATGTTATCTCTATAACCACCCCTTTACAGTCAAAACAGATCACCGCCCTTTAGTCTATCTCTACAGCATGAAAAATCCTTCGTCAAAATTAACTCGCATGCGGTTAGACTTAGAAGAATTTCAATTTGAAATACAGTACGTTAAAGGTAAGGACAATTCCGTCGCGGACGCTTTATCGCGTATAAACTCAGACGAACTAAAAAGACTTAATACAAACGTAGAACAGATACTCGCTATTACAAGATCAAAAGCTAAATTACTAGATACCCCCTTAGTCGAAGATATAAGCGAAAAAGACACCATACCCTGCAAAATATACGAAGCCTTAGGTAACGTTCACTTGATGAAATTGCCAATATTATCATTTAAACTTTTCCCAAATTCATTGCAAATGTTTATAAAACATAAAGGTAAAATGAGCTCAAATTTTTCTGTGCACCTAACCAATGGTAGATTTCTCCTAGAAGAAATCCTATCTAAGCTAAATAAAATGGCTGGTAGTGTTGAAAAATTGCAATTAAAATTGTACCTCGAGGATGTAATATTTAAAGTGTACACTGTGAATGAATTCAAAGAAATGGGACAAGAAATATTGAAGAATGTGAATATAATTTTATGTCATAAACCAGTACTAATTACCAACAGAAATGATAAGGCAAGTATAATAGAAAAATTCCACACAGATCCAATGTATGGTGGCCATTGCGGACAAAAGCGTTTACTTAAAAAATTAAAATCAACATATTTTTGGAAAAATATGTCAAGAGACGTAGCAATATTCGTCAAAAATTGTCACAAATGCCAGATCAATAAAGCCAAAATTAAGCACACAGAACCTATGCAAATAACTCCAACCCCGCAAAAAGCTTTCGACATAGTGTCTATAGTTACTATAGGTCCATTCCCCCGCACAGAGCTAGGAAACGCATATGCAGTCACTTTGCAATGCGACTTAACGAAATACATCGTGATGACTCCAATCCCCGACAAATCAGCAGCTACAGTAGCCAAAGCGATTGTCGAAAATTTTATACTGATTTATGGATCAATGCAAGAAATTAGAACAGATCTTGGTACGGAATATGTTAATGAGCTACTACGCAATATCTTACAATTGTTGAACATTAAACATAGCACTTCTACCCCATATCATCATCAATCAATAACTTGTGAACGCAATCACAGAGTTTTTAACGAATTTATCCGTATGTATATTAATAACGAGCAAAACGATTGGGACACATGGATTAAATACTATACTTTTTGTTATAATACCACCCCCAGCGTATATCACGATTATACACCCTTTGAATTAGTTTTCGCCAAAAAGGCTATCCTTCCTGACAAATTAAGTCAATCATCCCTACAACCACTATATAATATCGATAGTTACGACCAAGAAATAAGATTTAGACTTCAGATAGCACTGAAAAGAACTCAAGAAGCTCTCGAAGCAGCAAAACGGCATCGTAAATTAGCATACGACGCTAAAGCGAAGGACTTACAATTCCAAAAAGGTGAACAAGTTCTCATAACAAATGAGAATAGGTTAAAATTTGATCCATGGTATAAAGGTCCGTACATTATAACGGAACCGGACATAGGAAACTCCAATTGCTTAATCTCAAATAATACAAAGGAAATTAAGATACATAAAAATAGAGTTTTCAAATACTAATTAGAAACTATGTACCATTATATAGGTTAAGTTTGGGACACTTTACAATAAAATAACCGAACTCATAAATATAGGCTTAAGATTTCAGTGAACAGTGACATTAAAAACTGCGTGACAAGTGTTAGAAATTATAGTGGACTTGACTTTATGGACATATAGTGAATTTCCTTAGAATAAGACATATGTAAGAATTTAGCAAGTAAACTGTTGTGAGTCAGAGGAACTTCCGCAATTATTAGTTAAACTTTGAAGTTGCGTGGAATACGCTACCGCGGATCCCACTTCCTTAAGGAAGGGTGGTGTAACGGAAATTCCTCATGACACCTTTTAGAAAATTAATTAAACAATTATTAGCAAAACATCATCAACAACCATTCTAGGTAACCTCATTAAATTCAGCATGTCTACAAATATTATCACGTACACCAAACAGTTGTTGAAATAGCAAAACAATCGACTGATGGCACACTTTCGATAACTGATGTAAATCGCGAACCATCAGTCGAGTAAAACATGTAGCCATGACAAGTCGAGTTCAAAATGTAGCATAGTAATGATTAGATGTAGTTAGTATAGTGTAATCAAGTAATCAGTAGAAATAAACAGATAGTCTTTACAACTAGTATTATTGGTCGAAGGCCGCTGCAACATTATAATATCACATGGCGATCCTGAACAATAAATAAGGACCAATCTTCACATGATCCTGGAACAGTTGTTGCACATCTTTTCAACATTCTCTATAACAACCAAGACCAGTTCGACGAATCCGAAACTTTTTGTATTGAGAACAACGTAGAACTATCGATTCTTGAAACACTATCCTTTATACTTGCAGACAAAGACGTAAAACTTAAAATTTGTCAAAATATTGTGACAACCCCTTCACAAGACGAGATTCCCGTTATTCTGCAGCAGTACCACTGCGGCAAAAATAACCTTCATCGTAGAATTAACGAGACCATCCGACGCATAAAAGAAAAGTATAATTGGACTGGACTAATCAAAAGTGTAGAGCAATTTATTAAGTCCTGCGAAACTAGCCAAAAGGTAAAGTTCTGTAGAAAAAACTTAAGTGCTCCTTTTGTCATAACTGAAACACCAAAAACGCCCTTCGAACGTATCAACATTGATATTTTCGAATATCCAACCAGAAACTACGGACTGACTATTAGGGATGAACTCACCAAATTTACTCAGGCTTACCCAATTGGTGACAAAACAGCTAAAACTGTAGTAAACACCCTCCTAATATTCTTCCAACATTACGGTACACCTCTTCGCATCCATTGTGATTATGGACGTGAATTTGATAACACTCTCATAAGGGACCTGTGCGAACTATGTGACATAAAACTATCCTTTTCAAGTGTCCACCATCCCGAATCAAATGATTCTATCGAAAGGTTTCACGCGACTTTAGCGGAAATGATATGGGAAAATACAGCTGAACATCCGGATGAACATCCATTCAACGTCCTCCCCTACGCAGTTATCTGCTACAACAACACTAAAAACAAGACTACCGGTTTCACGCCCTATGAACTTATCTTTGGGCACACTTCTAGTAGACCTCCCGAAACAATATACGATCAGGAAAAACTCATTTCCAAATATGTTAGGGACCTTAACAACAGAATGAACTACTATTATAGACTTGCCCGCGCAAAAACCGACCAACAAAAACAAAAATCTAAAGTTAGATTTGACAAACATGTTTCGACTAACCAACCAGAATACAAAGTAGGCGACAAAGTTTACGTGAAAGAGTCTCAGATTAAAAGCAAATCTGAAAACAAATTCAATGGACCTTTTGAAATTACCGCGATTAGAAAAAACTCTGCCACAGTTATAAACTTACAGACTAACCAAATCAGTAAAATTAACTTTGACAGACTAAAACCATATTTTGAATGAATCCCTTCTTTTCAGATTCTGTGGACTGTTTTCAGTCGTGAACCTCCAACAATACTCTCTTACACCCGTTAACAATACAATTGGAGTTTTCTTCCATGAAGAAGGCACACTTAAAATTTCAAACGACAAATGGTCACTTCTTGTCTTCAAAACCTCAGCCCTTTCAGAGGTGCTATTTCAAATAACGACGCCATACTAAACCGAATTTTAGAGACAATCAACGAAAACACAACTAATACAAAATCATTTAAACCAAAAATAAAACACATGTTAGCCTTTTGAAACAAATTTCTAAATCCGTTAACTCTAAATATACAGACATCTTCGCTGACACTCAAACTTACCCTAGTAACAGAAGAAAACGCGGACTTATTAACGGACTGGGATCAGTTTGGAAAGCTATTTCAGGAAACTTAGACGCAACAGATGGTGAATACATAAATGACTGTATAACTAAAATTACTAAAGACCAACACCAAATTCAGGACTTAGTAAAGAAACAAATATCTGTAACATCCTCAGTCATTACGAGCCTCAACAACACTTTACAAAAATTTCAATCCGAGGAGAAACTATTCTCGAATAACATCGAAAAAATAAGGCAGTCAATTTTATACATTTCAAATGATCTTGATTTTCATGAATTTCAAATCAATATCTTGGATCTATGTGAAAGCCTAATGGAGAGTTACATATTTATCGAAAACACTCTCGATGATGTTTTAACTGCAGTCTCTTTCGCCCGCTTAAAAATTTTACATAGTTTGATCATAACCCCAGTAGATTTGGTCGATTCCCTTCAAAAGATTTCTCAGTCACTACATGAAAATAATTTACCACTTCCTATTTACAGTTCAAATGTTGCTCAGTGCATTGACTTGATAGAATTGGAAGCTTTTCAAATCAACACCAAAATCATTTTTGTACTCAAAATTCCTTTAGTTGATCCTGAGATTTACACCCTTTACCACCTTTATCCGATCCCAATTTTGGATGATCGAACAGGGTTCCATCATGTACTTTCAATAAAGACAAAATTTATCGCGAGAGATGACGATTCGTTATTATACGCATCCTTCGAAGACCTGGGTGACTGCAAGCCTTTCACTAAACATCATAAGATTTGTTCCAAAGCTATATCACATCCAATAGACAAAGATGCCATCTGCGAAGGTCAGCTTCTCAGACAGCCAGCCACACTTCCAGCAACCTGCAAAAGTTTGATATTATATGCAGCAGACTATAATATCCAAGAGATTGACGTAAACTTTTGGTTGATCTCGATTTCAAGACCATTGGCCATCACCATCAAATGCAAAGGGCAAGATGTCGTGACACAAACCATATCGACAAATTCAGTGTTGCAAATCCAACCCGACTGCAATGCCTTTATCGACAACACAAGGGTCCATGCTACAAGAACTTCTAAAAATGTCCAAAACATCACATACAGAAACTACCCAATGGAAATTCCTTTCAACTGCTGCAACGGCATGCCAGCCGCCAATGAGATGCCAAACCTGACACCCCTACAGCTACAAGAATTAGATGTACAAGACCTAGATGTTGCCAACTATAAGCTCTCCCAATATTCTAAGGAACTGGAAAAGCTGATCGAACAACCACCCTTAGAAAAGCATACGCCCTGGCTCACAACGACCACCTTAGTAGTAATTGTGATTATACTCCTCACAATGAAGTCAATCCAGAAGAGGTTCAAGAATACCACTACACCAAGCTCCGCTGTCCAGCACACGCCACCGACAGCACCATCAAACCTTAAGCCCAAAGCAAAGCTACACACCCTCCTGTATCCAACTGACGATACAGAACTCCAGAACTTGACGTAAAAGTTGATGCTGTACCATCAACTTTTTTATATGGATGGGAGTTGTTATATAAGTTTATATTATGAACTTAGCATGAACTTATATCGCAACGACAATACAACATTCCCAGCTGAGTCAGCGACACGTGGAGTATCAGATTACAGCACCACCGAGCATCCGTGGGAATCGCCGTGTCGACAATGCCGATTCAGCACTCATTAGGTTATATATTGTAAAATCTCTCTTGTTTGTTATTCATTATTACTCAGTAACTCTGTCACTTTATATTGTTATTTTCATTTACATTTTTAAAGTTATAATTTTTGTATTGTTATTAATAAAATCTTTTTTAAAAAGTTAATATTGAGAAGTGTGATATAACATATATATTAGTCTTCCACTTCAGACGCCACGGAGAGCAGACCAAGTGGAGAACGACCTAACCGACGATCTCGGATACGAGGTAGTCCGGAAAGGTCCGAACCTGCAGCCACCCTTCGTGTTGGAAGAAGAGGAAAAGCCTTATGAAAATGCCAAGTGAGATTTTGGCGAAACGTCAGGCGACCGTTCCTTTAAAGGGACAAAACTTTCAACGGACGAACACCCGGACCATCAAGCGAGCTATATATATATATATATATATATATATATATATACAAATAATTTCAGAATGCAACAATATCATATTACCATTTAAAGAAGAAAATAATAATTGTTTCGTAAGGTAAACTAAATTTATTGAAACAACGGATTTTATGGAATGAACGTATCCAAACATAACATGTTCGGTAATCAAAATAATCCAAGAAACTCAATAAAGCTGATACGCTCCTTGTGCCGATAATAAGACGTTTAATATCAGAATTGGATGTGAGAGTTGACATTTAAATCTTCTGTCCAACTCTGACATCAAATACGCTCAGCTTCAGAAATATTCGTGCACGCTTCTGTATTGGCCATCAGTTTTGGAAATCCTTTTACTGTGGTAAAGCTGGCACAATAGAGAATGCTCAGGGAAAAATTCGCAAAAGTATTATATCTGATAAATTGGGTATAACTGGAACCAGATTCTTTTAAAGAGCCGAAATTAGGAAATAATTCAGTAACAGCCAGATTTTTAAAACAGATGTTATAAGAATTATGATATTTGAAGAACATCGATATTGAAATATTTTAAGGAGAGTATAACGCGTACATACGGCCAATTTGAATCGCAATAATATATATAGTATCATATCGGTCTGGCAGTGTTTGTACACCAGAAAACCTCAATAGCGTTCTAAAAAATGTAGCAGAAATTTGACGAAAACATATGTGGAAAATCTTTATATTTATAAACCACCCTACAAGATTCTGATGATCCGGGAACTGCAGTCCCGAGACTACGACACTGGTCGGAACTCCAGCAACTAGATATTATGAGAATAACAAATACAACCAATTTCGAAAAAAAAAACATATTGAGCGTTGAAGCATATTTTGATTTAAGAGGATGCTGAACTCCCCATTTTGAGTAACAGAACTCTCATAGTATACATAAACAGTCATTATATTCGCATTGGGTAAGAGTTTGATGTAGTGTTTCGTTAAAACGCATTATCAGTCCTTATTAAATGGGTCAGGCTAGGTCACTAGCGAGCAATTACTTTATATCAATAGAGACAAAAAAAACTAATTTGAGGAACAGCATTCCTGGCACTAGTTCTCCAGAATGTAAAGAAGCTGCTAATAATTCCATACCGAAATTGTAATCTACTGAAATTTGAAAAATGTAATAGATTATATAAATTATGAAACGGAAGGTTTAAATTCAATAACAGTCGATGTAATAACCCGGATAAATTTGTTTAACTCTTCCTGACAAAAGTCTTTGTATACAAATATGTTATCTTATAGTGTTTGTTTTCATCAAATATAAATTAAAGCTTTATTATTACTAAATGGGCGACTTACATTTTATTCTAATTTAACAACGTTATCTTGAGTCAAGTACGAATAACATAAATAGGATAAGGCTCACTGATTTGTTTATAATTTTAAATAAAATTGCAACATTTAAATAAGGTTGTTATGTTATTACTGACTAGAAGAAATGTTATGTCAGATTAATGTGGAAATAAACTCAAAACTTTTAATAATTTGTTAGTAATTGTACCGAATTTCGAGAATGTAGAATCTGGAGTGATATCAATGGCAAATCTATGGAATATCTGAATAAAACCAACCTCTCCATTCGGTAGAGATTATATTACCAACTCCAAGTTGGCGTTATAATTATTGCTAAAATTAAGAAATTATCGCAATCTCAATCAGCAACATCAATTGTTTAAACAGCAAAAATGACTGGTGATAAAAGCATGTCCTATTTTAACATAGTTTAATGTTGTACAGTAAACTTTTAATATATAAGATTAACCACGTGGTGACGTCATAGTACTTTTCATATCCACCAAATGGAAATTTGTTGCTAACTGCAGATAGGTACTTGCATCTCAGCACGCCGTACAGTTGGTATTATATAATACTGCAACTTTTAGAAGCCAAAACTGCCATTTGCTGGTCTGGAATTATAATATACATATAACTGACCAATGTTGGTTAGTTTATCTTGAAAGTAATACACACGGCTTTTTATTTTGCGTTAAAATATTAAAGGTAAGAATATACATATGAAATTTCTCGAGACTTCAATCAGTTGAGGAACGCCCAATTGATGAAAGTTCTCGACAAGAAACAATATATATTGTCTTGCGCTCAATTGTAAAATTTCGAAAAGATAGGAGTAAAAATATGTTTATTAATGTATTTATAACCAACATTTACTTTCAAATTTATAACTGATATCAGCATATCTGTAAGTATAGCAGTATTGTATACGACAACAAAAACATTGGTGATAGCAAGAAGTCAATAATTTATGATAACTAATAATAGTGTTACAAAATATAATGGACAAACAATCGAGATCAAGAATCCGGATTAGGTGACACATAGCTCGTTTAAATTCCTTATGCCGATAAATCAAGAGTTAAGTAGTGGAACTAATTAATAATTATATGGAGTTGGACTACCCAGGGTGTAATTAGCCACTAAAAATTAAAAATTTGGAGAAAGGCCCAATTTATTATGAGACAATCTGCTCAAAATTAGTGCAATTATTCGTAGGGTGTTCGATTTGTAAACATGTAAATAGTGTTTAATAATGTATAAGTATGAATGATTTTAAAGTTTCCTTGGTTATTGTTAGCTTGCGATAAATAATCATGGCAAACAAACCAAAACTGTTTACTAAATTACAACAACAAATTAACAACTGGGTTGTCAAAACGGCGTGACTGAGGAAAATACAAAATTTTATTTTATTCAAGTTTATTTAAAAGTGCATAAGATATTAGAGGTTGTTAAATTCAAATAGGTTTTAATGAGTGAACAAGTAATTTAAATTGATAGGCTCTTCAGACCACGGAGTACCAACCTAAGCTATGGTTACGACAGGTCGACGGCACATTAATAATGTGGCCACATGGTAGAGATCAACTTCACAAATTTCTGGATCACCTTAACAAAATACACCCGAAAATAACATTTACCATGGAAACAGACCAAAACAACGAACTGCCATTTCTCGACTTGCTCATAAAACAGAAATCAGACGGAACCATAGAGCCCACGGTATACAGAAAAACCCCGCACACAAACAGATACCTCAACGCAAACTCACCCCGCCCAGTTATTTTCAGTAGTGAAAACCCTAACACACAGATCGAAAACTCTAACATACAAGGAAAACAGCATGGCCAAGATGAACATTTTGAAGGAGGCATTAACATCAAATGGCTATAACCGCCACATAATACAGAAGGCACTTACACATGAACCCAAACCCAAGAAAGAAGATGGAAACGTTCCGCTTGTCTTCCTTTTGACTGGGGTACAACAGACAAAATTGGAAAAGTCCTAGTAATCCATTGAAATTTTGTCTGAATCTGCAAAATGAGGTGGCAGGAAACTAACACAGAACATTTATGTGTTTGACCGTGCTGATTACGAATCTGCAATTAGTTTTTGCTGCAGACATGCAATAAGGGATAAATCTCCATAACCCCCCCCCCCAAAAAAAAAGAGTTTTTTACATTTTACTCAAAAACCACAATATATTTAAAAAAAATAAGCTCGTCATCATATTCCTCGTATAATTTTAAATCCAAAACGTGTAGCAACTTATACAAAGTGAACAACCGGTTGTCTCATTATTTAATTTTTAATTTAGTTTGGTATATTCGGAATATACGCGATGTGCGAGCATACATTCCGATAAATCAATAAACATCGTTCATATGAGTTCAGCTGGCTTACAACATTCAATCGGAATTAGTCTAACTTGGAAAAATTCAAGATTTAATAGTTCGCTTGTACTGCAATAACGAATTTGGGGTATTCCTGGATTCTGGATCTTTATTTAGTAGTTTTAAAGAAAATTTTAAAGATTGTCTTTTCATTGAAGTGAGAGCGATTGTAACTTTGCGGGATAAAAAAGTTTTTATTTTACTAATGTTTCTAAATCGTTTCCAATTATTTTTATATCCTAATAGTCATGTATAATGGATATAATGTTTTTGTTTCCATGAGTGAATCGCTTGTCGCGCAGAATTTAGATTACCCGTTTTAAACCTAATTTTCCCTTATAATCTTCTTATTTACAATTACAAATATTCGTGCTAGTGTTCCGGGAGCTAGTACTACATAAATTGTTTTCAGGATATTCCTGAAAAACATCACACTCCTCTTTTTTATTGCAAACGTGAACACTTTGACCACAATTTTTAGTGAGCGAAGTTGAATTCGATAAAATAGACTTCTGCAGATTAGTGAAATTAAATTCAAATGACTGAATCAATTCAAAAATTTTAAATATTTATATTTCAAAATATTTGTCTATACTTCATAATATATGTACAGGGTTCTTGAAACGAGGGGGAACTTTAGGAGATTTAGGGAAATCAAACTTGTTAGAGATGGAACGATGCGTACTAGACATGTCACAAATATATAAAATAGAAATGAAAACAGGAAATAAACCAGAATCGCGGATATAATTCAAGAGTGGGTAAGATGAAATAGTAATAGGCATGTGTCAGGCGGATACATAAAATGACAGTGACTTAGACAAACTAAACGAAATGTTGAACGTCCATAAAATCGACGACATTAGCGTAGTGCTAGGTAGCTGGTAGTTCAATACTTGTACAAGAAAAAACAGAGAGACATGAAACGGGATAGGAGAGACCTATATCCAAGAGTAGAGGACTGCATGTTGAAAAGAACAAGACTCTAGCTGCGGCCTTTAGCGTAAAATCCAATGTTAGAAAATATACAAATTGACAAAAATATTTATTCAATGGGAAGATATTTGTTAATTTAATAATTAAAAGATATGAAGGATATTTGTGAATTTTTGTTTCATTTATTTCAGTTGCACTTTTTTCTTAAATGTTTTCGTCCTCGTTTTCATCATTTAAACATTAATCACCATACCTATATACAAACAATTTGAAGCAGTGGCCGCAGCTAAGAGATAGGGTCGCCAAGAATAATATATCAATTTTGTAAAAAAAAATCTATCTATTTGTAGTTTCTTGTGAAAACTTAGCAAGCTATATCTGAGTCTAGTATAAGGCTTAAGTCTTAGTTATTGCTGATTAAAATTTCACAATTTTATTTCACTTTGTTTGGAAGGTATGGCTTTTTATATTCTGTGTTGTTTTGTATATTTTTGTTTCCTATAATATACATTACCTGAATCTGTTCGTGAAACACATATCACGTGATTATTAAACATGCCTTAAATTGTTAAATTGTATAGAAATTCATTATAAAAAATTACCAATGCGTTTAATATAACAAAGTTACAGAGAAAGTATATCCGTCAAGTAACATTCCATTGATATATTGGAGTGTATACGCGTACAGTGCCTGCATTCTCAATATCCCAAAATAAAGTAAAATATTAATAATTAGAGAAATACTTAATCATTACCTGAAAGTTACTATACGATTTCGATGTAAAATTTAGTGTAGTTTTTATTGCACATTTGTGGTAAAAACTAATTGCAGATTCGTAATCAGCACGGTCAAAAATATAAATATTCTGTGTTAGTTTGCTGCCACTTCATTTTGCAGATTCAGGCAAAATTTCAATGGACTATACCTAAACATATTATAAAAACAGTTTTCAAGCCAGTCAAAGAGAAAATTCCCCTTGAAGATAAGGGCGTCAATGAGATATCGTGTGAAGACTGCAACCTTGCATACGCTTCGGCCAAATCAACAGAAAAGCTAGTGCCTGTAGAGAGGAACACAGAAATGCAGTAGAGCAAAAAACAACGACGTTTGCATTGTCACAACACAATCTCAATACCGGCCATCAAATAGATTTCGACCAGATGCAGATATTAAGAAAAAGTGAAAATTATAGCATAAGGCTCGTTAGGGAAGCGATTGAAATAGAGAAACAGCCAACAAATCTTAACAAACGGGACGATGCGCAACGTGGAGAACCGCAACAGCAGACTGATACATTCAAATTAAATCTCCAGATAAAACGTCAAATAACCCTATTATACTTCCCTGGCCAGACAATAGCGCAATGACCATCAGGACCCTTCACAGAGAGTGAGCTCTGATTGGCCAAAGCAAACAAGACCACGCCTCCTCCGGCCGATAGCATAAAACTAAAACGTACAGCAGCATCTGCTCATTGAGTAACAACATCGATTACATCGATTATTCCGAAGAATATGAGTGAGATCTCATCGAAACGTCAAACTGTCTTTTCTAAGACAACTAAACCATAATCACGAGAATCCCGAATGTATATATATATATATATATATAAATTCATCCGCGTAGTTGATAACTGATCCCTGCCGGGATCGATGGTAAAATGACGACGTTTCGGCAGAGTAACTAGAAGCGAACCGACCTGAAGAGGGCAGATGTGACTCTGCCGAAACGTCGTCATTTTACCATCGATCCCGGCAGGGATCAATTATCAACTACGCGGATGAATTCCCGGAAACCACCTAAAACATTCATGTTTGAATCCTGCAAACGTTTCGGCGAGGTCTCACTTGGCATTATCAATGCGTTGTTACGGTGAACACAGAACAGTGATGTGATTAGACTTTTTATTTATTTTTACTTTCAAAATTGTCCACTCTGTTAAAACTCCACACAATTTCTTTTCTTTAAACAAACTGCTCCAGCTCTTGCAATGTGTTTCTGTAAATATTATTAATGTGCCAATTGACCTTTTGTCAATAATAAAACAACCAAATTTATTTATTACATATTATCAAACTCTTTTCAAATGCTTTAAATAAAATCATAAACATCAAACAAAATCAATCACAACAAATAAATCAAATCAATAAAACAAATATCAAAATATGATTACCAAACACCTTATAATCAATGTTATGATTAATCTAAAAATATTTGCGTTTTCGAAGTGATTTTGAATTATCTGCAACAATTTAATTTTAAGATCAATGATCACTCAAATGCAATTTTTATTTTAAATATCCAAATTTTACACTATTCTTGAATATGATTATTTTCATTTCATTCAAATTTCAATCTCTATTTAACCAAACTTTGAATTTATAATCTTGAATTACTTTTTGACTTCGACAACAACTGTCACCTTATACTTTCGAACAATGTTTACTGCTACACTTGCAAATTTACACTCTTTTCTTAATGCTGTCAGCTCTTGCTTTTATAGTTTTTAATTTTGACATAGAACTGCACATTTTAAACTTTTATTGAAATCCTACTTTTATATACAATAACCTATTTCTGATATTTACTTCCCTATCTAAACAGATTCCTAAAATACCTTCTACTTTTCTTTAAAATTGCATTATTTTACTTTTGTGTTTTATGTTCATCTGGCCACCTGCTCTTTTACTTTTAACCTGTACTAAAATTTTAATGAAATTTTCATTGTTGGCATGAAAGAATACTATCATCTGATCCCACGTTCTGTATTTACTTTGCCTATGAATATCAACTTATTTCGATTGGTGGATACTACAAATCAGGACTATTGAATTTTTCTGCTGTCAGATTGAATGTTTATATCTCGAAATTAAGGTAAGATTTTATATTTTCTTTTCATTCAATGCTTTTATTGTAATATATCAATTATTTGTATATGTTCTAGTTTTATAATTTAATTATTTTATTATTTAATTATTTCTATTCGTGTATTGAACTTTAAATTGCATTTGATTTTTTATATCTCTTTTACATACTTCAATCACCCTTACACAATTTCTATTGCCTCTAATATTGGTTTTATGTTGCAATGCATTATTCACTATCTTTTAATATACCATTTCATTCATTTAAATATAATTATTGATTTGATATGTTTATTTCCATTTCAATATATATATATATATATATATATATATATATATATATATATATATAATATAAACAGAAAGGAAGTCACAGCTGTATAGAAGTACAAAATTCTAGAATGCTATCGGGAAGCAGCCAATATATAAAAGTATACTCTTTTAACTATATTTTGAGAGCCTTCGAATCGTTTATTTCTTCATCAGTGAAAACTACAATTAACACAACAATTGAATTATAATATTAAGTTAATCTATACTATTATAAAATTGTAAGTTTTTCTGTTTGTTTGTTTGTTTATTCGGGCATCACGTAAGAACTACTGAACTGATTTTGCTAAATCTTTTTTGTTGCAAAGCCTATAGTTTCACTTAAAATCTTGATTTCTCAACTGATATAACGAGCGTAATTTTACAGGGTCTTCTGTACATAGGAAACTTAGAGCGGAGTAGAATTAAATGAATTTTAAAAATCTATAAGCAGCTGCATAAAATGTGGTTGAAATAAGAGGGAGTGTAATTAGTATACGGGGTGGTCTAAAAAAGTTATATTGGGTGGGCCATAGACAGTTCCATATACCAAGTGGTTGAAAAAGGGTAGAATATTTATACAGTTTGGATAAAAATATTAGAAAAAAATGTGTTATATAAGCAGTTAGGACTTTGAATTATGTTCATAAGATATTATAGTTATGAAATGGGTTGAAGAAATGTTAGAAGCAGTTGTTTATACAGGGTGTTTGAAATATAAGATGGAGTGGAATTATAGTTTATGTTGTGGTTAGAAACTTGTTTTATATCCACCAGCAATTGCATATATAGGATAGGTGAAATATGTCGCAGAGTATAATTACAGCTATACAGGTGGGTTTAAAAAATGAGTAATGCAATGATCTACAAGCTGTTCCATTTACCGATTGGTTGAAATATAGGGTGGAGTAGGATTTTAAGGATACAGAGTGGCAAATAAGTAGTTGCATATAAAAGTTTGTGTGTCATACTGATTATCACGATAATTAAAAATATATATTATTAATTATATTAATGTTATTCATAATTACCTTGACCTGCATATCAATGAATCAACATTGTACGGACACAGCCACCAAAGTAAAATAAAAAAATTACTAGTATAGTAAAATTATTCAATGAATAAAATAATAATATCGCTAAAAACCAATAATTGGGTAAGTGAATTTAACGTGATATAAAATAACTTGAAATATGCTTCGTTCATTCTAATCGACTAATCGAAAATTTCATGGAATCAGTTAAGAATGATTTCCCTGCCAATTAAGGCACAACATCGATATTAATTTTTACATTCTTGTTTTACACAATTTTTTCAAAGAAGGATAAATTTATCAATATAGTCAAAAACAAATAAATTTATGGTCATCAGAAGAAGAAAAAGTTGTTCTGAATATCGGCTGTAATATATGATGACCATCAATTATACGTTTATAGGCGGCCTCTAAACGTTTCATTGAAGGTTGATATATTTAATCTGACTTCCATATTAATAAAAATAAATTATATATTTTGTTAATAGGACACCAAATTTTAACTCTGTTTTTGGTTTCAGATAAATTTTAAAGTACATTTTCCGATTTTCAATATTTAGAGTGGTTGTACTTTTTGAACCAAATTTTGATGGCTTACGACAAAGAGCGCGCGCGCGAGAGAGAGAGAGAGAGAGAGAGAGAAATAGTTCTGCCCTTCATTGGGACCATTAAAGGATGCTTACCGGCTAAAAAATTCGGGTGACCTGGACCGCAGTGGGACACCTCAACATTGTTATGCTAAATCCAGGTTTTCCCATAAACATTGCCTTTATTTTAAACTGTGTTTTTACATTTGCACTTATGTATTTATTTCACAAACTAAAATATATTTTCGTTGTTTGGAATATTTAAAAAAACAACTATAAGCTCCCAAATGTCACACAGAACCAACACAGGTTTGAGGCAGACAACACTCAAAGCCGTGCAGTTCTAGTACGACAATTTCATGAGAACAAATAGTTCTCGTGGCTGGGCGCCTAATCATGCTTTACCTCAATTTGACCTTCACTGATCATCAAGATCATGTCAGAAAAAAATGGTCAAGGCCAAATTCAACGTGAAATTTTTCATTTCCGGTACAAAAAAATGGGGTTCCCATTTGAAAAAGTCGGCTTGACCTTGATATGACATTCAAGGTCATAACTGCTTTAATAGGTTTTAAATAACCTACAATCTTTTGTGTAATTTTTTTTCTCTCTTGGAATTCACAGGGAAACGACGTTATACACTGCACAACTCTAGAATTAGGGTCTCTATGAGCTAGTTTTCCATGAAACTCCTTGACGATATAATATGTTAATTTCTACATGTATGCAAGGGATTTCTTATGATTCACAAAATACAATATCCATATTAATTATTATTTTTTAATAGATAATTAATTGTACTAATACAAATAACAATCTAGCAAGTATTTGCTTTTCTACCCAAACCGAAATAAAGAATTTTACTACTGATGTTGAACACTTCCTACATATCAGTTATATTTACTACTAGCTGGTGCACTTAAAATCGCAATAAAACCCCTAATAAGTTCAAATGTACTAACTACAATTTCTTCTACCGTATGAGATACATGACCTGAAGTTTGTAGTATCCGAAATTGCATCATCAAAATCCCCTTGTCTACTCCCATAAAGATTTGTTTCACAAACATTGGTGTTTTACAGCAACAAAAACAGGAAAAGAAATAATCTATAAAAAATTTATTATATGAAGCTGAGATATAAGCCTTTGGGAATTAGCCTTAAAGCTTTACGTTTTCAACTTTCTTAACTTCAGCTTATACGAGTATATTATGCTCTTACTTACATCTGGGCAATTTTATTCTATTGTATATGGAATTTATGATTGTTTTATAAGACAAACGATTATTATTGAATAGACTAACTTACTTTCCTTCCATATTTTTTTTCTCCATATTTAAGAAAAAAAAACAGTTGGTTTATTCACAATGTCTCTATTTCTTTGAGTTTCCGACTAAATAGTGATGCCTGTTATTGTTCGTACGCCAAGAACATTTATTAAATTCTTGTAATTTTAAACACGTGTATGAATTGTGTATGCTTTCAGGGTCCAGCTATGTTTATACTATTCTTTCCAACAATTACAGGACTTTCCAATATAAATCAAGCTATAAAATAATACGTATTAGACAGTATTATTTCAAGGCTTGATTTATATTTATTTATGCTGTCATTCTGGTTTTGACTTCCCACAATAATTTCTGAAAGTACAGATAAGTTAAGTAATTGAAAATCAAGGTGTAGTAAACAAGGGCAATTTGAAACTGCCCGAAACACCTTTTTATAGATAAACTCACGGGCAGGATTAACTGAGAGAAATTAGGTGTATGGTCTTGTATATATATATATATATATATATATATATATATATATATATATATACATATGGTGGTCATACTTACATTATCTAGCTGTGTAAATAGCAAATACGAGTACCCGAACTACACCCTATACATAAAGAAAATAATTAGTCAAAACGAAAAAAAACTAGAACCAACAAACTACTAGAACAACACTAAGTACTTACAGTTAAGTAACAATAACCAAACTGATAACAACTCTGAAATTATAAACGTTATACCATATGTTTGAAGAGAAGTACAAGTTAAAACATATTTTTAAAACAAATAATACACTAAGATAGAACTTAACAAAAACAAAACTGGAAAATACCACAAAAGTTCCATGTGTCAGCGATAAAAATATACCGGTGAAATTAATATCAAAAGCTCTGAAGTTTCAGGAAGACGTATATATAGAACACGCTTTGCAAACCCTGTTCGTATACATGAGGAACAGCCAAATGGACTGAACTAAGAATATTGAAATGATTATAACATAATAATAATTTAACTAGGACGATAATGAATAAAGGAGGGCGTGCATTTGCAACCATTGGGAAAAACGAACTTGGACACGTCGATTTGTATTTTTAAATGCGCATTTTTTCAACAAAAAAATATATAGGGTGGCCAATACCAACTTTTTTTTATTTTAAATGCAAACCCCTGTATATTATTTATTTATATATATCTGAAGGCCTCTCTCAGAATCTCTCGCTATTTGAAATAAGCAAGTTGGTATCAACTATAACCGTAGTACATGCTCGAGTAACTAGAAGATCGAAAGCCCCTAAAAGTAACTGCGCAATACGAGACCAATGGGACACCCTGCATAGTGTCAACTTACGTGTTACCTGAAGTCAGGGAACAGATTACAGTTAAGACAATAACTGATAACCTCTGAAATTATAAACGTCCATATGTCAAGTTAAAACTACCATCGAAAATACCACGGTGTCAGGGGTGAAATCAGCTCTGAAGTTATCAGGAAGACTACACGCTTTGGATGAGGATGGACTCCCGGACACGTCGACGCATCTATATAGGGTGGCATATTTTTTTTATATGCAAACCCTGTATATATTTATTTATATATTCTCCAGAAAATTCTAGACATATTCATGTACAATGTCCTACACCTATAAATATTAAGTGTTTTCAAATAATCAATATTATTTTCTCAAACTTCATAGTCTTAGGTTTGATCAGTATTAGTGCTATTGTCGTTTGAATTTCGTTAACTGTATGTAATAATATCAGAAAAAAATGGTTAATGTAACAGAAATGCACAAAATAACCATTTTACAAATTATTGGTTATGGAGATACACACGGACACAAATGGAAGTTTTTACTTCAATTTTCCCAATTCCCACCTTTCCCAAGTAATAAAAATAGAAGAGCTGCGGGCTTGGTCATGTTAAACTAAAAAAAGTAGCTGCCAATCTTTAAGTGATAATACGAAATTGGATACTGTTGATTTCAAGAAAACCCCCATAATTCTGTAAAAAGATCCCACTGTACGTTAGCAACACATCATTTTTTCGAATTAAAGGAAAGTAAAGTCTTTCCTATAAAATGATGCCGACCCAGGAGCTCAAGGAAGACGATTTCTAGAGAACGTATTCTGTGAACAAAAATGGTAAGGTAATAACAATGTGTTCCAATAGGAGATGTTTTGTTTTCTGATGAGAGCACGTTTACACTTCACGGACATGTTAATCTCAAAATGCATTTGCTATTGATCTAATAAATCCTCAATGAAAGAGAAACATACGCAATATCCTGGAAAAGTTATCGTAGGTCCCTTTTTCATTGATGGCAACTGTGGATATGCACAGAACTGCTCCAAAATAATGTCGTGCCACTTTGACAAAGTTATATCCTATACAGTAAACCCACAAGTTTTGCCAATACAATTGTTTCATACCTGAAAATTTTCCCAATGGTGGATTGGGAGGCGCATTTAGAATGCCCAGCGCGAAACGCTATTGGACACTTTTTGTGGGGAATCGACAAAAATAAACCCCTCAACTTAGTGTCGAATCAAGCGTTTTTCGTAAGTTAGAATACCAACACACCCTCCGTTATTCGTTATCGAATTTATTCCATTTGGCTGTACCACACTGTATAAGAGAATATTAAGAAAGAATAAGTTTTCCCCATAATAAATAGTAGAAGATCTACTGGGAAGTGGAGTGAAAATTTCTATTTTGTAAATCATGTCTTGTAGTACGATGAGAGTAGGTTCACGAATTATAGAGTTTTAGTAAGAACAATACTCATCAATGGACTGTTCAAAACTCGAAGTAACGTTTGGTGTTCGGGCATTGGTAATTTAATCTAACTTATGTTTTTAACTGGGTACCTATTATAATATTATGTATTTTTTCAAGAAATAGACTAACTATATAACTTGACAAACAAGTCATGCCCTCATTATAAAAATTAAGGCTTAACTATATGAAGTGTGCTATTTCAATGAAATAAAAAAATTTATGCACTTCTGAGACATCACTAAACTGGGAATGTTACACCCTTTCCAAAAATTTAAAAACCAATATGGCGATCATAAGAAAAATGAATATTGAGGCGGGTCTTATTAATAATGTCACATCTTGACAGCTATCAAAGTAACTCAATCAATTGACCGATCGTAAATCCAAAGCCAGAAATCAAATGCACTAAGTTTGCTCAAAAATTTGCCCATTTAACCTTTGCTATAGGTATAATATGAGCCGAGATCAGTATATAGAGAAGCGAATTTGGGACACATTGTATATAGCTGAATTTCTTTCCTAAGAACTAAGGAACATCTGTGGGCTAGTTTCCCTGAAGATCTTACATGTCGAACACCGCATTTCACATCAAGATGTTATTATTTACTAATAATATTATTATTAGAAGTATCAAAAAATGATTAATCTTTTTCATTTCATATATTATTTCTTGTAAAAGCTAAGCTCCTTTAATTTTCACCAAATAAATACATAAGTGAGACTGTCTCTAATATTAATTAGATAACCAGACTTCCAACTATGTAAAGTTCTGTTTCACTATATTTACAGAAGTCTCTGTGTTGGAGTTCCGCTAATTATACGGAGTTTGGTTCATTATGGTCAATCAGGCCAATTAAGCCGGTTTGGGTATCGTTCACTGCATTCTCCTCCATCGTTCGTTAACTTGATTATTATTTCTTCTAATTACTGAGAGTTTCACAATAACGCAGTCTAAACGTAGTGAATATATTGAATATCCCTTACTTATGTAAACCTGAAAATGAATAAAATGGTAGATAAGCTGAAGAAGCAAAAATTAGGGACGCTGGAACAACAATCATTTGCTAATAAGAAAGGAAAACAATTATAAATATTTTGAATAAAGAATTCACTATTGCTTAATAATTGTCGATGGACAATGCTTCCTCACTCTGTGTGACATTGAGAGACATTTTAACCTTGTAATTAACCTTTTAGGGTGGAATTACTGAACTAATCGTATTCCTTCGTCTGTTACAAGTAATTATGTATGATTTTGTGCAGCCCCACAGATGAAAAACAAATGCTCAACTTTAATCTATACTTATACTTATGGGCAGCTGGTTTTTAGCAATTTTAATTTCATATTTTTTTAAATTTCAACATGTCTATGCCAAACTATTTTCTAGTCTTGATTAATTCCCCGATAATTTAACTTGGGTAGAACAAGAATATGCTTCTTTATTTTCCTGAGGGTACAACTCTGGAGATATTTTGATGGCTTATTTGTGATTTTTCTTCAAGAAGCTTAAGGAAATCTAATTGATTTTATACACAATTCGATATTTGAAGAGGATGTTCTTCTGCTGCTAGTATTACTGTATCATTATTAAGTGCGTCTGGTTCCCTGGGTTCCCCTAAATAATTATTTGATTGTTTTTTGGTAGCCTCAAGAATATAATAATAATAAACACTCGAATACCCTCAAGACAATCAAGACAATGACCTATAAAAAACAAAAGTAAATTTATTTGCGGGACTAGACCATTTTAATAATAATCGGAAACATGCCTTTTAACTGACAAAAAAACATATGGGTTATGTTT
This sequence comes from Octodonta nipae, assembly GCA_034190945.1. NCBI lineage: Eukaryota > Metazoa > Arthropoda > Insecta > Coleoptera > Chrysomelidae > Octodonta > Octodonta nipae. Next base: position 97,814,535 of record CM067219.1, read on the forward strand.
TTGAACAAAACGAGAACAAATGAGAATTTAATGGGAATGAAAACTATATTGTGCTAAATAATTAACAAAATAAATGTAAAATATGTGTAGTTAAATAAATTTCCAAAGAAAGCGACTAACACCATCAATTATATCTATGGTATCATTAAGTACATGTTGTGAGTCATAGTGTACGTAAAATAAATTAAAATGAGTCTACAAATATTATTTCTTGTTTCAAGATATTTTATGTGATGTCTTTATCAGGGTGAAACCTGTCGGCAGAATTTAACCTTACCTTGTACAATTGAAGTTCATAAAATCCTATACCATAGGTAAATTCAATAAAATATTTGTACCGCATCATTATTCTTAAAAAAATGTCTTCACCTGATACCCAAAGCCAGTTCTATCCAAATTAATACCATATCATGTCAAGATCTTACTGTCATCATAAAAAACAGAAACAACAAATCCAGAACCATTCCTAAAATGCGGAATTGTCCACCTTACTACTCCAACATCAGTAGTTCATATTGCAACCATATAATATGTGGTGAATTTCAGCGAGCTTACTGTAATAAGCTTTCACCTAGGGTGATGTTTTTAAATTGTTATATTATTTTAGGAAAAGTCCGCGATTGTAACGTAAAATTTGGTGAAGGCGCTAGGCATTATTTGTAAAGATCTTCAGTAACACAAAACATTAGGGTGTTCAGTAGAATTATTGGCCTTATTACTGTCAGGTCTTGGTTCGCTTTTGTCCTGCGTTATTACAAGAATGATGATGTTTTAATTTGTTCACTCAGCTTTCAGATAATATGGTTATTTGTATTTAGAGAAGTGAAACAATATTGGTAAGATCAGTTTCTTATTTTTTTTGTCAGCTCTCATTCTTTTCTTCCAATATCATCCACTTCTTATTAACTGATATACATTTTATTTTTCCACTCATGTATTTTTCCCTTAGAGTTTGAATTGGTTTTGTGAGGCAAGCAGCTTGTTGCATTAAAGTGGCGCAATTTTGCCCGGGTTCAAATTCTACGTAATTTGTTGTTACTCATTTAAAATATAATATAAAATCTAATAGTTGTGATAGCCTGTTGGCCACTATGTCGACCTTTTTGAGACATTTTATAAATGTGCGCCCAGAAACCGTAGCACAATCAGTTTTTCGAAATGTATTTGCAGGAAATTGTAAACAACTTATTTCGTAATTGGTAAAAATAGCTTAGGCTAGTATACTTAAATAACTTTAGTTACCGTTTCACCCAAAAGTATAAAGGGAACAAAATTGTCAAATTATAAATACTAATAATTGAACTGTTTGATTTTCTAAAACTTCGTACTATACCATTTAAGTCAAATAAAACCAATTACCAAAGAGACATATAGTTTTTCAAATAAAAGTCACAAATCTTGAACTTTTCTACCTTTATACATTACAGAAATTAAATTAACACTACGGGCTACGCAATATATGATTTTACCTTCTACATCACAAGTTTAGTGAATCATTAACGCTAAAAAAAACAATAAATAAACACATCTCAATTGTTTTGGTTACTTTGTCTGCAGTGATTTCAAATACAAATTATCATTTCAAACTGAGAGGGTGAAGCTGATCAATCACCAACTTCTTCTCCATTGGTTTGTTATATCTAGTTCCGCCTTCTTTTGTTGTTGATGTCCTTCCATCTTTCAGGTGCTTTTCCTAATAGTCTTAAATGTCGTTGGTTTTCCTTCTATCTCTGCGTTATATGATTAGTGAGATCCTAAAGTAAGGGAAACATTTATTTTCTATGAATGTAAATGAAAAATTCTGAAGCAGGTCAATTTTTACATATGAAATTACACTTTCTGAATAAAATTCTTCACCTACCCTAGGAAAAGTAAAAAAATTTAAATGAAAAAAGTTAGCGTGTCATACCGCGTTTAAATTAGTTTTCAATTCTCTATTCAGAAATTTGGCACATTTTGGACGTGAATACTCACGAAAAAAGAAATTTTATTTAGTACAAACAAATAACAATTTTCAAGATTTACTTGTCTGTTAGTAATATTTTTTTGACAATTAGAACGTATTTATTTTATTTTAGTTCGCTAAACCCGTAAATAATTTTTAGTTATTAATAGTTTAGCTAAGAATTTCTAGACAATTAATTTATATTATAGTAAGATTTTTTATTAATAGTTTATTTAGGAATTTATAGATTAATTTATATTTTTAATAAGCTTTTTTCAAACCCAAAGACTTGATATACTTAAATGAAGTGGGTGCTAAAATAAGAACGCCACCTAATATCAAAAAAATCCACAATTTTAACGTCTTGCCACAGAATAATCAAACCCAGAAGCGAAACTCTCTGTTGCAGCCAGATAAAAATTTCTTTGCGCATGTGCGACAAAGCCATTAATTTGACGGTAGGTTTAATGAACCAGAGAATTGTGAATTATTATAATATTATTGTCAGGTAAAAGCTACAAAATAATCTTCTTATTCACAAAGAATCTGTTAAATCCATGTTACTTACATATGCACAATATTCAACTATATATCAATTATCAAACATATTCTAATTATGAAGTGAATTTATCGTGTTTAAAACAAAACAGTCCAAGGATCGCCCTATTAGCACTAAATATTATAGGATTTATTTATTATTCACAAATGCATCAGAACGAGGTATACAAGTAAGGTCAGTTTGTCAAAAAAAAGTTAAGAATTGAAATATACTTCTTTAAAAAGCTTCTGAGTTGGACCTATTACTTTCACACCATTTGAAGTGGAACTTTTGGTATATCACTCATATATAAACAGAAACCTTTATTTTCACTTGTCTTCTGATAATTTTTTTTATTCAAATGCCTCTAAAAATTGCATTTTTAAAATATGTTGTTACTCTTTTAAAACAAATTCATCCTTTTATTAATTTAAAGTTACCGCCCGGATATCGTTACTGGCAAAGTAATGGCCCATTCCGTTCAAGGTCACGAAATCTTGACCCCAAAATATCAAAATTCCGACAAGACTTTAGCTTCTGGTATTGTTCATTCTGTGGTCTTGCCTTCGACGGTTTCTTAATTAGCGAAAGGCCAGTAACAAATTTCATCTTAGATTAATAAAAGTACATATTACCAAAAAATGTTCAAGCCACTCTCGCTTACCTCACAAAACCTGAGGTCAGTGGGTGAGCATTCAAGTTTTTGACAACAAATGCTCATATGGCCTAATAACCTAGTCAATAGAGATTTTCCAGTGAATTAAAATTTAACAGCAAACCGCTTATGTTATCACATAGATAATAATGGTATTGTTTAAATAACTTACTTCTAAGACTGTGATGTTAACATCATCTGTTATGCCCTATATAGTACTACTAAAGTGAAGGCATAAACGAATTTATTTTAAGTTTTATGTCGACAAATGTCTTCTATTTTGCATATTAACAAGTATATATGCAGTAACATTTTAATTAATTAACATAAAGCATCGCCAATTTAGGTAAAACTTAATTCACAAAAGAATCAAAACAAGAGAAAAAGATCGTTAATCTTCCTATAACGGTCAATCTGAATAACACATTCTGTTTTAAAAGACTTCCTTCCTATCTTCCGCTAAAATTGATTAATTGTGTTGAATGTGTAAATTATTCCTTTACTGGTAGAAAACTCTTTTATATTTTTATGTTAGAACTGACTTCAAAAAAGCTGGTTCTATATTTGACCTACATGTTTTGTATTTTATTTTTATAAAAGGAAGACCCCCGACGTGATTTCATATATTTTTCTATGATATATAACAAGTAATTTATCAGAAAATTGTAAAAAACTATAATTCAAAAACTTTTACGATGTATCAAACTGCCGACAAGTCTTCATAAATATCCAAGGTCACATGTAATATGTATCAAAGAATGATTATTGATATTTGTAGAACAATATGCCCATGGTGTTTATTAAAGGAAATCACAAACTAACTATAACTAACTGTTTACTTTATTTATTTAAGTAACTGCTGTAATCATTCTATAATATCTATGATAGCATTAACAATGATGTATATAAATGCGCATGTGTCATGTAAGAACAGGTTGATTATAAAAATTGTCTTCAATTCCATACCTCCATCCATGCAAGCAATTATTAATACTTCTTATAAATAAAGAAAAGAAGAAGGAGAAGTTCTAACGTGTTATAAAATATTCTCCAGTGAGATTTATCACTCATGGAATTAACTCACAACTTCGAATTCTTCAGAAATATATATCATGAGATGGCGGCAACACTAGTCTCTAAATTGGCCTGATAAATAGCTCAAATATTTATAATCTACACCAGACAACTATTTGATCGACACCAACAAGTATGACGTTACGCACAGTGAACTTTTGATTGTAGTTTTTAGCTTTAACAAAATATACTAAAAATAATCTTATGTAGCAGTTATATATAAATAACCAAACTAAACAAACAACCAGCATTTATTTATTACAAGATGGCCCGCCCAGACTTCACACGGAAAAAAAATTAGTGTGATTGCAGCTCCCTCTACCGAGTCAAATTGTAATTGTAACCCACTGAAATACACACCGCAAGTATTATTAGACCGACTATCGCAAGGATGAATGGAGTAAGTGCGACTTATTGTAATTAAAATTAAATTAAGGCAAAGCCTTATAAAAATTCGAAACAAAAACTGAGTGCATATAAAGAATAGTTAATATTAATGTTATGCTAGTCTAGTTTTCAACGTAAATAAAGTTCAATTCTGAATTACAATATATATTAACATGTAAATATTATCGAATTTTAACACTAGCAACAGTATCATAAATGTTTCTTTGTTCCTTCTCAATCTTCCAAAACGTTAATTAATCCCATATTTATTTCTCTTCAAGCAATAAAGGATGAAAACTATCACTTATCAGATAAATTTGCATTTTATAAACTTCTTCATAACTAAAACGGTCCTCATTTATGAATTACTGTAAATACATTTTTCATCATGTTTGTCTAAAACTGATAGACAATCTAACTCGTTCCTCGAAGTTTCCTTAGACTTCCATCCTCTTGAAATAAATGATCTCACAACGTTACAATAGCTTTGTATCTGCTCTCGTCTTCAGGTGAGTGATGGGAAATTCAGATTGGTAGAAGGAATTTTGACTGACTCCTTCTAACAATCATCCAACTTTTGGAGGGCAAAACGTCATCGCACGTCAAGAATTCAAAGCATTTTGTCGAACTAATCAGATCCACGGATCTTGGAAATTAAATGAATCTCTCGACAAAGGAGAAAGAAACTTACTAAAGACGAAACCCTGATGGGGAAGACGGAGCTGCCAATCGATTCAATCATGGGCTTACTTCAATGTTGCTTCAAGAACTGCTACTTTCAGAACAACTGGTTCTTCATGCAAGAATATGAACTGCCTATGGGCTCGGCGTATTACCAATCAACGCTACCATCTACATGGAATGTTTCGAAGAACGTACAATGAAGAGGTGCGAAAAGCAGCCTAAGCCCTGGTTGAGGTATGTCGACGACACCTTCATTATTTGGCAATAAGGAAAAAGAGAATTACAGGCATTCCTAAAGCACCTAAACCGATCACAAGCATCCATTAGATTCACCATGGAGACAAAGGAAAGTGAGTGCCTACCATTCCTTTGACGTAAAGTGCTAAAGGACTAGGACCGGAATCCAAACAACAGTCAACAGGAAGGTTACTCATACAGGATTATACATATACTACAAATCTAACCACCCATCAACAACGAAAACTGCCATCATCAAAACACTATCGCATAGAGAAATAACACCACACTTCAAAGGAAATTGCTGTATATTCCAAACGTTTCGGGGTCTAGATCAGACAATGTCCTTTGAAGTGTGGTGTTATTTCCCAATAAACACTTAGACATTATTTATTATTAGAAATTATGCCACAAGTATCCTTCAGAAAACAACTATCGCATAGAGTCAAAAATATCTGCAGCACACCACAGGCTTTCAAAAAAGAACAAGTGAAACTAAGAGAAGACCTTTAGGCGAATAGATATCCGGAAACCAACATTAACAAGGCGCTTGAAGAACTGGTCAAACCACCTAGACAGGAAGAGGAAACCACGATAGCAACTCTATTATTATCGCATACTAAAGGCTTGTCGGAGAAACTTAAACGTATTGGGCAGATATATGAAATCAAAATGATTTTCAAGAGCAGCAACACCTTGAGGAGCATGATTACAAAAACAAAGCCGGCAATGCCAAATAACTCTATATACAGCATACCTTGTGAATGTGACAATCTCTCCATTGGGGAGACAAAGCTGGTCACCAGGGTGAAGGAACACCGCATAGCTAGTCAAAGGACGGAGCTACCGAAGTCTGGGCTACCTAATCACGCATGGACCCAACCCTATAACATCAACTGGGACCAGGCCAGGCTTACTCACAAGGAAGAGCACTGGTATAAAAGAAAATGTATAGATAAAGCATATATAATCTCAAACGCGAATAGAATTAGCGAGCCTAGTGTTGGAAAACAAAGTTATCTCTTGAAAGGGTTAAAGAACCTCGAATACCAAAAGAGAGATGCGTAGTGGCGTACTCTAACGGCTGGTTTAGTAACAGCGCAACCTGGCAATAACAACAGAAGTCAGCTGGTAGTAATGTAAGAGAAGAGTAAAAAAGGCTCAGTTGGCAACTATAACGCAGAAAGGAAACGTGTCTGCGCAGTAGCAGTAGCGCGATAGTAATGTAGGAGAAGAGTGAAAAAATGTCGTCGTAATTAATAGTTGTAGAGAATTAGTGTATTTTTAATGGGAGTGTTTTAGTTATTGGGCTCCAAGCAGGTCATAAAGCATTTTGGGAATGTATTAGTTAGTAGTACACCGAACTAAATTGCAGAAAATTCATAAAGCTTGTGAAGTAGAATTTTCTTAGGCGTTAGTCAGCCATTGCAGTTTCTGAACATTGTTGAAGTGAACTGTTGCAGAGTATTGTACGACTCAATCAACAAATGTATGTACAGAAGATTGTGATATAGATTGTGATTATTATAGATTAATAAACTGTTATTGTTGTAACAGTGTTATTGATGTACCCGCAATTACGTACAAAAAAAATATATAAATTCCCTTCTTCAAGGTTCCGATTATAGATGACTAAAGGGTTTTCTCCCGTATACATGGTCCGTTAACGTGTCCGTGAACGGGTAACCTCTCTTCGTAAACACCCAGGCTTCAAATTAAAAACGTTTGGAGACCCCTCCTTTGGATACTACATCACCGACAACCATACGCCCGGTCCGACGGCGCGAATTGTACCAGATTATACTCAATGACCATGACCGCCGACGAATGAGGGATTAAGGGTATAAACACCCATCATTCACCTGAAGATGGTTGCAAATACAAATCTATTGAAACATTGTGAGATCAACCAATCAAGACGATGGAAATTCAAGGAAACTTCGAGAATCATTTTTAACCATATTTATAGAAACTTATATTTCACCAACTGATGAAAAAAAAAGTAAAAGTTAACCCGAAAAGGATTAAAACGAAAATCGAACTATCCATTTCAGCATGCAAATTTTTTCAAACATTTTCGGATGGCGTGTAATAATAATATCGGTGTAAAAATATAAGGATAATGTTATTTAAATACTTAAATTTAAGTTAAAGCCTCGCATTATGATCTGCTGAGATAGAAATATGACAGTCATTCAAATATAGACGAGCAGTTAAAAAATTAGGATGATCCCATCTAGATAACCCAGTGCCAAGCCTACCGCACAAGTCTTTTGTCGTCCTCGGAATATACATGCGATAAAACTTGGGTTCATTACATCCCAAGGCAAACCGGCCAGTGTTGAATGGAAAGAAAAAGAGGAGCCAACACTCGCTTCTACTACGAGAGGGTAATCTCAATAGTCAAAACGATGTTGTCAACCCATCCGAAATGTCCTGCATAGCAATGTAAATTACCACACTGTACACTACCCAAAAAGTGACTGTAAGGCACTGGACCCCTACTTACATCCTCGACTTTTCAAAATTCCATTCATTTGAGTCTCTCAAGGAAGCACTAGGAGAAAAGCGTAGGGCAAATAAACAAGTGTTTGAACAGTTTGTGCACCTGAAGCAATTCTTCGTAAACGGTTTGAAATTGCATATTGACTACTAATATAAAATGACCCGGCACTTTCATATACGAACAAACGAAAAATGGATTGAAACATGAGACGAAAATAGAAACAGACAGATATATTTGTTTATAAATATTCCAACCGTAGCCTCCAATCGGCATTAAATTAAAGGTCATGTTATTCAGATTCAATATAATACAACTACGTACCTACTCCACAAATATAAATATATTAAAATCCATTAAAAGATGTGCACAATAACAAAAACAATTAGTGGCTTAATTACTAATATGCAACAGTAATTATCAAAACCTTTTGTAAAACTCAATTAACACGTTTATGATCTGACACTTAACGGTGAGAAGATAATTGGGCAAATGAATATGTCGTTTTCCTGCATATATAGCACTGAAATATCATTGTCTTATTGTTTTTTTACACGTACACAAGATAATCACTGATTTCAACCCCAAAACGCGCTACATAATACGAAAACTGAAATTAACCTCAAATCCAAACATAAGCAAAGCGAACTGTCGGTAAAGTGCGCTGTTTCCTGATCTCCACATGAATCTGAACATTTCCGTAAAAGGTCAGTGTGAAATGCCTAGATTTAAGAATTATTTGTTGCAATAGAAAGAAGTTTGGCACCGGAAAGCATCGGCAAGCATGTCTTTACTATTTTCCGGCAAAGATCATTCAAACCATTTTTCATGTAAACAGACAGGTCCATTTATATTATATAGTAGTCATTGCAAAAATACATTAGTAAACTATGTAGACACTATTCAAAATTTAAATCATCATCACAAGTTAAGAAGAATGTTTAATTACTATAAAACTACTTACTACTGAACTCGTTGATAAGACTTACCTATAACAAAAAAAATTATTGAAAAAAAAGAAATATTTTGAGAAACAACAGTTCAGGAAAAAACAAATATGATTTGCCTTCAGAATGCTTGTGAATGTAAATCATAAACAATTTATATGTTTTCATAAACCACACTCCTATTGACAGACCGTGGTTTTAAAGTTTTTAAATTCAGTTAGAGTTTCAACCGAAATTGGACGGAGAAGATATTGCATCAACACGTTTATGTTTAGTGAAATTTTATGTACCCAAAATTTGATAAAGTAAGCCAGTATGGTGCAGTTTTTTGTTAAAAATCATGGTGTGCCTTTTGTATATCTATCGTGATAACTATGGAATTTAGTTATCCTGTAAGTACTTGTCCTTTATAAACAGTAATGTGAATTAATTAATAAGTTTCTGAAAATTTAATTTAAAATAGTATTCAACAGATCATTTGAAGTTTCTTAGTTTGGAGTTATTTTCTACATCATGTATAAAAAGCATTTTATTCTTCAATTTTTTATTTTAATGCACAACACAATTTTACAAATTATCAACGTTTCTTCCAGAAATTAATCTTTAAGAACCGGAATGCTTTAAAAATATTTATTTCATAAATCTGTTGTTTACCCAAACAAAGCAATAACTTCAAAAACATTACAGTTATTCCATATAAAACCAGGGGAGTATGTTTTCAACATCCAAGTTATTTCTTTTATGAGGTAGTCAATTCTCGCGCGAAGTGACAACGTGACAAGATTTTACTTAACATGTTTATGGATTTAACTTGGTTATTGTCCTAAAGACCAACAGTGATTTTGCGAAATATTCCTAAATTCACTAATATCGTCTAGAATTAATTATATAAATATAAATTAAACTATTATTTGTTTATAATTAATCAGAAAAACAGATAGGGTAGCTAGCAGATAAATCTACGACTAATTAGAAGAAAACGACACATCTGGACAACACCAGGACATTGTAGTAAATATAGTCTAAGTAAATAAACTGTTTTTAATGACAAAAAATTGCAATTACGCTAACTGTAAAAAATATTTCGTTTCAACCTTGAATATATAATGATCCTCCTTGTTAATTTACATTTGCAGCATGCTTAATTAGCACACTATTTGTTAACAATCTTGAATTGTTGAAAGAAAACAAAACAGTCGTTTAATATAAATGACAAAACAAAAGTGTCATCATAAAAACATCATAACCAAGATATAAGTAATAGTCATACTATCATTTCGTAAAAGAAAAAAAATATAAGAATTATCTCAACCATTAAATTTTTGTCCCAAAATTCAATGAAATTTGACTCTCATATATATATATATATATATATATATATATATATATATATATATATATACTTAAAAGCCAGTTATTTTTTGGGCATTTTTAAAGTTTTATATAATTAGTTGATCTTGTCTGCCTTTTGAATTCTAATAATAACTTTCATTGGTGTTAATGTCTTTATTTCTTTATAAATATAAAAACATAAACGAGTAAATTTATGTAATAATTTTCATAATAAACAAAAATTAAAACTAATAAAACTGTTAAAAGTAATTAAATAATAATTTTGAATATTTGCTGACATTAGCAAAATTCAATTATATAATTCAAGCCAAGAATTGTTATCCACAAATTTCGATAAGCTCTCAACGGGCGACAGCCTCTCTGTCTCATAAAAATAATAGCTAATCGAAAAGGTCGCCTAGGCATGCGAAAATTTAATCAACTCATTAAGTCGCTGCAGTCAATTTTGTTATTAACAATTTTAAAGCCGAAAATTATATCATTTCTTGTCATTGAGGAGTATATATATCAGGAAATTAAATTGTTTGAGCAATGTTACAATAGTCATGAATCGAAAAATACTTCAAAGAACAATACCCAAGAAAAGATCTACGAGATTTTTCAAGTAAATTGACTTGCTAGTCCAGATAAGGTGTCCAAACAACTGAGCAGGAACATAAAACAGGATATGCAAAAGCATAGTATAAAGTTCTAAACGTTTCAAATCTAGTAAATTTACTTGATAATCTCTTAACGAAATTAACTTGTTTAGTAAATTTAGAAAACATATTCCAGGAAGAACAGTAATTTTAACTTGGGGTCAAAATAAAGCCCGGGGTACGTAATTACGTCGAGATAAAAGCCGTTTAATTTACTAAAGAAAAATATATTAGAGGATTATTTTAAGGCGTACCAATTCAAAAGCAAATCAAGGTCATTTTGTTAAAGAATACGGTCATGAATTGATTTAATATTTTTATAAAATTTTGTGTTATCGGTAGATAACGAAAATTCCGAATGGACTCGGACAACTGAATCCGTTCAAAAAGACCAAATACTTTCAACACATATATTATGTATTTATACTTTAAATTTTGGAAACTGAGATGAGGTATCTCTGGAACTACTCTTCCAAATTCCAATGCTGGTTTAATCATAATGATAGGATCATCCCGTGAGGTAATATGGTGCGTTATAAAAGGTCTTCCATAGGTTTGACAAAAACTATGGGAGCTACAGTATTTATTTTTTGAATATAAATTCCGTATGAGAAGATCTACCCTTCAGTTAATGAGGTTTTAATTGGAAAATATAAAAATATAATAGCCAGGAATTTTTTGGAATTTTGGAGTAAAGGTTGCATTATATAAGAAATCAATTAACGAAGTTGAGCGAATAATAGCTCAATTTGTGGGTTTTTCATTTCTCTGCAACATAGTCGCGAACAGGATTTCACGGATAAATTTTGTGTAAAAGGTAAACAAATTTTTTGAGGTTTTTTTGTTAAAAAACAAAAAAGCATCAAGAAAAAATGTTGAATTTTATGTCAATGAGTCATGTTTTATCATTAGAACACGTTGATGTAGTTTTGGTTCTACTATGAATTTTGTCACGGATTTTCGTAAATAACCTGGGCTATCTAGTTTATGTCTGGCTAAAGACAATGAGTATATATACAGGGAGTAAACGGTTTGAGTGCAAAGATTTTGAGGATCAATACTTCAGGTCAAAACAAATCAAAAAGCTTTATAACATTTCCAGAAATAAACTATAGTTTTGGCAAAAAAAAATAAGAAAGTTAGAAGTTATATAACCTTTATTACAGTGAATAATAGACTATTTCCGGCTTTAAAATGCTTGTAAAGCTAAATATGTAAATACTCAATAGCTTATACACCTTTAAAAACTGTATTAACAAAGAAAATTAATATTTAAACTCTAAATATTCTGTTAAAATTTGCCGTATGTTTCTCCGAACAGAGGTGGCAACATAGCATATAATATACCTTATTCAGTACTACAGCTGACCACTGCCACGAATGCTTTTTTGCTGCACCGGTTCTTGTCAGAAAGTGAAAGTGATATTTACGTGACATTCTACGTAGCGTTCGTGATTTGATTTTCGTTTTAAAAAATAAATTTGAGAAATAAATAATATCTGTTGTCAATTGTGAGTTCGAGTGTATTAGTTTGTGACAAATATTGGCAATTATACAATTAGGTTAAGACCTGCCATGCTATTAATTTGAAAACACTTGTAATAGCAACAATGTTGAATTTTGAATATTTACTATAAAGAATACTTTGTTCTCCAGAGCTCTATCATAATGACAGCCTGCAAGTACATGGGTATTTATTTGTCTAATATAAGTAATATTAATTTTATGAGTAACAATTATTTTTCGAATAATTTAACACATAAAAGAACTACATATAAGAAATGTAATTATTTAATACAAAAAAATAACAGGTGTTAATTTTTTTGTGTGAATCATCCCTTTATTATTCACGTTACAAGTGAATTTTTAGCGCGACGTTGCCACATTGACAATAATTTACTTAACATGTATTTCGAATTTTCTTGCTTATTAAGGCCTATAGACCATAGCGTTATAAGAGTTTTTTGTTTTATTTGGTGTGTACTATCTGCACCTAAAATATATGCACTCAAACTGTTTACACCCTATATATTAGCGAGACGTATATATATTAGTGAGACATTGTAGTAAATCAACTTTTGTTCTGTCATTCACTCCTGTTTTATCACTAATCTGCATTTATATTTGATTGCATGCTGCATTATATTGGTTCATTCTCTTATTTGGATATTCTCTTCTGAAATGTGAAAACTTGTCATTTACTGAATATTATCGCGCTTTTAGCTTTCTTCTAAGTCTCTTGATTTCCTTTTGCATTTTCTGCTAGTCTGTCGTGTAATAGTTTTGCGATATTCTTTCCGATTACATGTCTGTTGTTTTTGAAAATATTATTTCATTCGTAATAATCGTAATGGCTATATTTCTGAAATGTTGTTTTATTCAGATCCATTTCGTATTCATTAGTGGATTACTATGGCTCTTGCTGGTGCTGGCAATATTTGTAATTTTCTATCAGATTATTGTTATAATTGTTGCCTATGCTGCTGGACGTAAGCAAAATCTTTTTAATTTCATTTTAAGAACCATTCTTGATGTGAAAGCCAAAGAATAGTTTCGTGTCTTGAATTTATGTAGCATGATTACATCTTTGATAGTCTTGATCGTGTTTCTAATACAAAGTCTCTTTTATTACTAATCCAGGTACATATACCTTAATTTTTCGTTACAATCAAGAAACTTTGATCTTGGGCTTTTTCCCTACTTTGGCCTTGAGGCTGTTATTGACAAGTTGCCCATTTTGACATTGTATAGTTGTTCTAGTTGGTGTTTATTTGCGGCACAGAACGGTACGAGTTCTTAATTTTTGTCTCGTGAGTTCCGTTATCCCAATGTTATTATATCATTAGATTAGAATTCTACCTAGGTTGTTAGTATTCGGCAACCATATGTTGCAACACGGAATTTAGTCAAATCGTGCCCCCCGAAAATTGTTGTGATAGAATGGCTCCATTGTTTACCCAGATCGAGAAATACGTTTTATGATTCAACATGTTTGGCATTTTGAGATGTTTACATGATTGCTAGCAGGCTGGGTCCGGCCATGGTCATTTCTCCTATAGAGAGTTATCGCAAAGGGTATTTCCATTTTCAACCAGAGGTAATTGAATACAAAATCAGGCCTAGTCAAACATGCAAATACGACACCTTTTTTGATGGTTCCACCCTTACTGAGGGTTTGCCTTCATATTTTTCGTCCAAAAGGATAAGGAAGTACAAAATACATGTTTGGTGTTGGCATAAAACCATGTCACCTATTAATTCCATGGCTTTAATTTCAACCCAGAATTAGTCAAACAGAATATTTCGTTATTTCTCTGATATTCTATTCTTGTGATCATTCCGACTTTACAAATTATTTATTATATTGAAGAAAGTATGGAAATTATTAAATTGTGGTATATTAACAATCAATGTATAAGAGTAACAAGTTGTTGTTGTTTAATGCCACAGATAGAGAAACATCAAGGATATGTTAGTGGTAAAAATCATTTAGTGACAAATGAAAAAGTTCTAATGAATCCTAACATTAGAAACAGAAAAAGAGTAGAATGAAAATGATAATGACCGCTGCTTGCAGTTTTGTGAAATAGTGCCTTAAGTAAGCTTAATTAATCCTAAATAACATTTAACGTTTGGTTCTCAGACAAATTTTCCTTTTTATTCCCTGGCGCTATCAATTGTAACTCATATTCAACATCCCAAAAAATTAAACTTCTATGTTGATAATTGTGCTGATTACATAATTAGGACATTTTCCTTAGCGCGAAATTGAATTTCAGAGATACAAGGTGTAAACGGCTTGTGGGTCAAAGAATTTGAGGAACAATACTTCAGGTAAACAAATCAAAAAGTTTTATAACGTTTTCTAAAATAAACTATAGTTTTGCCAAAAATATATTTTACGTAGCCTTTGCTATAGTAAAATCGCCATCAAAATGTCGGTAAACAAATATACTAAAGTTTTGCCAAAAAAAGTTAGATTTTATGTAGCCTTTGCTACAGTGAATAATAGAGTAATTTCACCTTCAAAATGTCGGTAAAGTTAAATATTTAAATACTCAATAGCTCATACACCTTTAGTAGCCACATTAAAAATGAAAATTGGTTATTTAAACTCTAAATAGTCTTATATAATTTGTTGTAAGTTTCTTCGAATAGAAATGGCAACGTACCATACCGACGAGCTTATTTTCTACTTTTTTTACTTTAATCACGGTTCCTGTGAATAGAAATAGATAATGACAAAGTGATATGCATGATATCTATTTGATGTAGACTTCGTGGTTTGCTTTTCATTTAATTGTTTTTTTTAAATAAATAGAATCGGTTGTGATTAGTGTGTAAGTTCGACAATTAAGAACAGTGCGACAGTATTTATTTGTGACAAATAATGGCCGATTATACAATTAAGGAAGGGCATGACATCTCTTAATTTATGGGGAAAGCAGATGTAATTACAGAATATCAAGAATGGTATACAGGGAACATTTTCCAACCAGACGCCTGTCCAGTGCTAGTACATTCGTAACTGTTTCGCCGAGGATTCTTGAAATAGGTAGTGTAGTACCACAAATAAATAATAGCGGACCACAGCGACATAAACGTATCTTAGCTGCTGAGGATCAAGTACTAGACCTTATCGACATCAACCCATACCGTGCCACACCGAATATTGAAAGTGACCTGCAAATTTCTCACACTGTTGTTCATCGAACATTACGGGAAAATTGCTCTATCCATATCATATGCATCGGGTTCAAGGGCTTTCAGTTGACGATTTTCTACCAATTTCTGTCGTTGGTTCCTCAGAAAACATCAACAATTATCTAATTTTGAGAACAATATTTTAACAACAGATGAAGTAAGGTTTAATAGAAATGGTATAATAAATTTTCATAATACGCATTCGTGATCTGAGGTAAATCCCCAATAAATACGCCAGTAAATTTTTCATTTTTCAACACCAATTCTCAGTTAACGTGTGGGCTGGAATAGTTAGTGAGTACTTGGTTGGACCATTTATACTGTCTGCTGAATTATCTCTATTTTTTTAACAACACGCTATTTGTTCGATGAAGTGGACCTACAAACATTCCAATATATGGTACGTACATGACGGAGCACCTTCCACGTAAGTCATCTACTTGTCGACTTCTTAAATAGAACATTTCCCCGTCGTTGGATTCGTTCAAACGGACATATACGTTGGCCGGTAAGATCTCCGGATCTTAATCCTTTAGATTTTTACTTATGGAGACACATGAAACGTAAGGTTTATACGAGCCCAATTACTGACGAGAAGGATCTTAGACAACGCATTTTTGACCCTTCTGACGAAATCCGAAATATTCCAGGAATTTTTTCTCGCATACGTGAAACTTGGATTAAACTGTGTCGTGCTTATGGCGAAAGTAATGGTGGACATTTTGAACATTTACTGTGAATAATCCGTTGGTTCTACTCAGTTCTATCATGATATATCCGGTAAGTACGATTACATATTTACTTGTCTAACATAAATAATATTAATTAAATCAGTATTATTACCGTGACTCTTCGAATAATTTAACATATAAAAAAGAATTATATATACAGATCTTGTTGAATATACTTGGTGAATTATTTCTATATCATATGTACACAACTTTGTATATTTCTCTCGTTTAACTTGATGCATAAAAGAAACCGCCAAATAAAAATATTAATTTCATTACCTTGTTATTAAAAGCGTAAATTTTTTCAACAAAATATTTTATATTTAATTAGTTAATTTGTGTTTGTGTGGACTTCTGATATCAATAAAGTGTACCACCCTTCCTCAACCGTTATGTTCAATAGCGAACGCAACAATAACACGTTAGACTTATTAATCCAATTACATAATTTCAATATTTTATTTTTCAGCAACATGTAACCCAAATTAAAAATAAAACGTAATGCCATTTAAAGATTTCACACAAAAGAATGTGGATGCCAGGATATTGGTTAAAGAAAAGAATAGTCCTAAATTCTAATCTGGGACCCTTCTGAGGATTTTTTTGCAAAATTCATGTTAAATATCAGCACAGAATTCATGTTCCGTTATCCTATCTGTCATACGAATATATTTAGGAAGTACTTTGTAACGTACAATACCCATTCCATCAATGACCGAACAATAATAGCTTGTTTAGAACCAGTAGACTCCATAATGAATTGTTAAGAATCTTACAAGCCAACAGGGCAGGGCACTGGTCCTAATAGAGACATTATACCGCAGTATTAGGGTTATTGCACACACCTTACATCGACAGAACAATACAGTGTAGAATTGAAGTGGACTGTAGTTTTGAGTGGTTCTATTTTGACCAAAAAACTCAATTGCCCTTCATAAGAAAACTCTTACATTGTCTACAAGTTAGATCTAGTAAAAGCCTCGGGAAATCTGCCATCCATGTATTTGTCTGCATTCGGCGCGGGTAGCCGGCCTTAACCCTGGGTTTTTAGGCACAACTAAAGTTTATATTGTTGGGCAATGCGCACTCAATTTACAATAAGTGAGTAATAGATGCACACGCACTTTGGGGTTGCACTAGCGAGCACATAGGGAAACGTTTTTTCCTTGACAGTTTCTAGCGAGGTCCGTACTGGACGAGAGGCGAACAGCGAGTCTCTTTTTCTTTTTTTTTCTTACCGCGATTGCGCTTAAGGCAGAGTTTTTTCCAAGCAATTGAGAATATACATATGTAAATATAAAGGCTGTCTCTTTTAAACCCAAAAAAGACAGAGTGTTCTGAACAACAGGGAAAACAGTTTATCCTAAATCATTGGCAAATTTTCAATTTTTCTAATGAACATCATCCAACACCGAATAGAATTCTGGAAAATGTCAACCCTGCTACCTTCATTCAAGTAAAAAAAGAAGAATGGATCCAACCGGTTTTTGAGTAAATTTTAGAAATTTGAACGACGTGACTAAGAAAGACAACTATCCACTTCATTTATGACACCATTACCAACTTAGCACGGTGACGTTGGTTTTCCACCCTAGAATAAATATTAGCAGTTTTCCACTAACAGTTATTTCAGTTAATATGGACTAAGCGAGTTGGCATCGAGAACCTCGATGACATTTTGGTCATGAGTCACATTTGAAAAGAGTATTCCAAGAACTTCAGTGAAGTATTCTTTAAAATCAAGAATGTCAGCCTGAGAATCAATTCTGACAAGTGTTCCATGTTTCAGAAAGAGAGTAAAATTGATGGGTCTATTTGTTTCCGAATCAGAAAACAGGACTAATGAGAATAACATGAACATCCCTAGAGATAAACAAGGTGTTTGGGTCTTTATTCATAATACAGTCGGTTTCGTGACGGATTTGCCATTTATAGACAGACTACTGAGAAAGAGACCTTTCACTAGAATCAAGAATGAAAATGGTATTCCAGGCGATTGAAAGCAACTCTATGCTTTATTCCAAGTCTAGCGCTTTCTAAGCTATATGGCACCTTTGTCGTCCTTTCCCAAGAGCAAGATGGCTAAGAGCGGGTGGTAGAATACTGCAGCTGCAGAATTTCAAAGCCAGAAAAGAACTACTCCGTCATAAGTAAATAACTACGAGCAATAATCAGGACAGTTGACCTTCTTCACAAATATTTCTGTGTTCGTCAGTCCTTAATCTGAACGGATCATGCCGCCCTCAAGTGGCTGTTAGATATAAAAATACAATAGAAACAAATGGTCAGGTGGATGGAAACATTACAGAAATACTACTTCAAGAGTAACATGTTACCATCTGACACTCTTGATAAAGCCCTAAAACGGCAAAACACATATGTCGAGTATTTTCGAATAAAAAAATATTGAAACATTTAAAAGCTATAATTGAAAAACATTTTCCTTTAGTTATAAAACGAAAAAAGTTGCTTTCTGAAGGATATTTGTGGCATATTTTTCAATGTCTAAGTACTTTTTGGGAAATCACACCACAAGTCACGAAAATTGTTAGTTACGTCAAAAGTCAAATAAGCCTACAGGAATGCCAAAAGTGACCATAAAAACAATTGCACATATACTCTCCCAATAAATTTACATGTATTAAATAATAGTAGTATTATTGAATCTTAATTGAAAGTTTTATGTAATTTATTTAAATCTACAATGAAAATATTTCACAAATATAAAAATCCACATATTTTTATAAAAAATGCTATTATTTATTTATTTATTTCAAATAATGCAAAATAAATCGACTATCTTTATAAAAAGTGAGAAAGATGATAAAAATCAAAATAAGGTTTCTATTAAAATATAATAAATTTCTGTTAATGAAAATTTAAATTCATTGGATTACTGGTTATATCTCCCAAATGGATTAACACATTCAACTTTTTTGGATGTTTTTTTTAGTATTAATGAAGGGTTTTTCCAACTTTTCAGGTTTTTATGTTAAATTACATTTGGTTATGATAAAAGATATTTTTACAATTTTTTTTTAACTATTTTAAAATAATTCCGAGGTAGTCCCAATTACCGAATTTTCATTTTTTAAAATAACAAAAGTTTGTTTCTGTACATATTTTTTGCCTAAAGTTAGCAGAAATCCCCGGAACTTTTCGAGTACTGTAATTTACATTTTGAAGAAGTCCATTAACTACCCCAAATTCAATGAATTCAAAATATCTCTATATTCTATATGATTCGATATTTAATAAACATTGGTCTAACTGTTATGTTATAAAATAAAATTAATTAAACAAAAAACTTTTAAAAACAAGATTTTAAAACTTGTTAATAAAAATAACCAAAAACTTAAAAATAATTTAAATCTAATAACAAAGATACCATTATATAGGTACCTACATTGCAACTTTTAACAGTAATTAACCTTCTTTGTCTACGTCACAATAATCCCATATCGTACTTACCTAATTTTTATAACACCCTAAAACTTTACACTTTGTATTAAATCTTTGCGTTTTTATCACAAATTCTTTATAAATAAAAGCGTGTTACATTTTGATGAAACATTACTTTTCTTTTGCAATCACACCTACCAGCTCCATCATCAGACCTTGGTTACCATCTAGCACCAAAAAACTTAAGACGAATCAAACGAACCCAAACTCGATGGGGTTATATTGTTAATTACAGAGTTTCTATGGACATCTTCCATCTCCATCATCAGACTCTGGTTACCATCTAACGCCATTGGACTCATCAACACGAATCATACGAGCCCAAACTCGATGGGGTTGCGTCGTTTAATTATCGCGTTCCTATGGCCATATTCCAGCTCCATCACCTGTTACCATCTAGCACCAAAGTACTATGCATGGCCACCTTCGATTCGATTATCAGATCAGCTCCACAATCAGCTCCATAACAATTTTTCATTGTCATTCAACTTACACACACATCCCAAATTTCAGTTCAATCAGTAACCGGGAAGTGGATCAAATTTAACTTACAAGACTTGATTTTGTGTCGTTTAACTACCTAGTTCCGAAGGCCACCTTCCGATTCCATCATCAGATCAGCTCCATGTGAAAATAATTTTGCATTGTCACCTGAATTACATATGAATGCAAAATTTCAGCTCAATCGGTAACCAGGAACTGGATCAAATTTAACAACTAGCAAGATTTGAATACACGCACATTTTCATCGTGAGGTACGATATTTTCTAAATTTCCACTTTCAAAATCGTTGGATTGGAAGAAATGATCTTCAGAATTGACCTCCATGATCCCATGTCTTGACCTCACCGGATTTCTTTTTATGGTTTAAAGTAAAAGGAATTGTCTATAATACACCTTAAATAACCCCGGATGACATGAAGGACCGCGTTAGAGGAGGTTTCCAAAGCATAGGCGTCGTTATGTTGATAAAAAGTTTTGAAAAAAGAATACATTTATGTTTAGAGTCAGAGGGACCACATATCGATCATTTATAATGAGCGGATATTATTGTTTTAAACCCACCATTACTTAATGAATTACCCAGCAACTAATGTTAATAAAATGTTTTGGCCTCAAACCTGTCATTTTTTGTTTTCCTGAAAAAAAAAATAGTTTGCATAATACGCTAGTAAGGTATCTGTGACAATAGACATTTGCGCCATCTCGTGTTTTATTTGTGGAACGCTGGTTCTGTCAAGGCCGTAATTTATGTTTGCTGAGTTATAGATTTAAATTTAGTTATCCCATAAAATGGAAACAAAAACATCAAACCGAAAGTGCGGTGTAGTTTATTGTGAAAATACACCAAGAAAAAACCCAAAATTAAAATTATACCACTTTCATGGATTTCCATATCAATTAGAGATGAAGAAAAAATGAATTGCTGCAGTTCGACATCATGGGTAAATAAATTTGATTTCCACGTTAGTTATTAGTCATTATTGTATGTATAAAATTAATTATAATTGTTGTTCTATTAACAAAACTGAGATTTTTTAATTTACAGCAGTTGGGCAATCCATCTCAACCAGAAACAAATTCAATGATTTGACAAATAACAAAAGTTATAATCCAACTATAGTTCCTGCAATAAGTATATGAAAAAGCAAAATCTTCATGCTGGTTTGTGGGCTGAAAGTAAATATATATAAGAAAGAAAAACAAATTAACTTTATTCATTATATATAATTTATTGGTAGATTTCGCTGACGATGAAGTTTTAATGGGTCAAGATAAAAATTTTCAAGTTGGAACAAGGATAATAAAGCAACAACAGATGCAAATATACATGTTAATTTACAAAGAAATGAATATTGATTATATATTATGTATAGCTTTTGTAATAACTAATAATAAATAAGCGCTCATAAAAAACTGAAAATAATGAGAATAAAGTGTTATTTATTTAAAAGAGTATAAATATTGATATATTACAGGAAAGATAGTTGAATTGTAAACTTTGTTATGTATCTACATTGTTTGATTTTTCTGCTCCATCGAAACATCGAAATGAGCACAGCAGATCCTTGAATATGTTCCTGGTTGCCATGGCCTTTCATCCCTTCTGTAACTAAAAAGTTGCTTTTTTTTCTTTATTCCTAAAAGAAAATAGTATTAATTAAAAAATTAAAAATTATGTTAACCTTAAATTTCAATTTATTTTGGAAAGAAAAGTATTTACATGGTTAACTTTTCTGATTACAAGAGTTATTGAATCTTATTTTTGTTAAGAGAACAACAATTGTGATTAATTTTATGTATTTAGTAATGACTAAACACGTGGAAATTTAATTTAATTGCCCTTGACGACGAACTGCTGTAATCCATTTTTTCCTTCCTCTCCGATTGCTATGGAAATCCAGGAAAACGGTAGAATTGTAATTTTTGATCTTTCCTTGATGTATTTTTAAAATCAACTACACCGCACTTTCGGTTTGATGTTTTTCTTTCCATTTTATGGGATAACTAAATTTTAATCCATAACACAGCAAACATAAATTACGGCCCTGAGAGAACCAGCGTTCCACAAATAAAACACGTGATGGCGCAAATACTTATTGTCAAAGATACTTTACTAGCGTATATGTAAAAAAGTATTAAATAAAAACTGTGAAATTCTCATAGCCATCTTGTTAAATATTAAATAAGTTAAAATTCGTCTGTATTCCGTGAATGTGCGTTTTTCATGGGAACGTAAATAGTTATGTATAGGGAAATGTTATACTGCCGCATAGAGAGTAAAATTCCACTACTGTTTGTGATATAAAATTCTGGGTGTTTGGTTAAACTTAAAGAAGTAATTGTATTTTGAAATCTTGGTTAATTAATTGGTATTTATTTCATACCTTGCATACAATATTGAATTTTCTAGAAATGCAACACAAAATAGTGAACATTACAGAAACTATGAGGTTAGGGATAGTAAACTTTTACACCTTATCATTTTAATCATAGATACCGAAAATGTAGTAATATACAGGGCATTCAATTTAAAAAAATAAATTTTGATACTTTTCACATTTCTGGGACACCCTGTATAAAACAAAAATAGTTTTAAAATGTTCCTCTGAAGGAACCTAAAAAAAAGATCGTCTACAATGAGCATCTTGGTCATAATATTCCGTGTCTTAATACGTGAATTAGCCTGTATACTAAAAATGTATAGTTTTTAATTTATTATAGAAAAATTGTATGTTCACAGAAACGTAAGCCCCAATTAAACATTCAAATATAAACTAGGCTATTAGAACATTTCTTTTTAACGAAATAAAAATTGTAATATTCTTATTTTAGTATATCCAAAATAAAATATGTATTTTTCCTGTTCATTCAACTATCATTACTGTTGTTTTCGTTTTCCATTGCAGAAAGAAAAACACAAACATTTAGTGAGCAAAAACGTTCGCCAGTTCCGAATATCCACATACGTAGCAAGCCGTACAATACAAATTTATATGCGACAAACATAATATATAAGATGGAATTTTCAACACTTACAGTGTGCTTCGTTTTCGACGTCCATATCAATTGTCTTTCGAAGAATGCAATTTAGGCGACAAACTTATCACTTCATTAAATTCACAAACTTCGCACTATCTCGCGTAACTAACCGTCGAATAAACACATCAACAGCCTCACTAAAAATATTCTCCCGTTCGTCGATGCGATGATTAGAACTGTAATAAACTGTGTATTTTCCTCTTTTTGTTGTGATCTTTCAAACTTTAAAAATGTTTATGGTAAATTATTCATGCTTCAACACAGAACGGAGATGTATGCTGTTTTGAATTGCAAATTTGATAATATTAACACTAATAGTAATGGGTATTGTTTGCGCAATGTTTAGCGGGAGACCATCGAACAATATTTAAGATGACTTAAACTAATTGAAATAATAAACATCGGCCGAGTTCATGCGTACCAGATGGAATAGTAATTCTTTCAACAGAAATTCTTATCAAAACAATTTTAGATTGAATATAATCATCAACACGTAACGAGAAAATCAATTTCAGTTCGAAAATACTCCTTTAGACAAAAAAAAGATTAATAAGAAACTGTCAACATCTGTTTTTTATCAACTTCAGTTGTTTTCATGTCAAATTTTTAGTTCATATCATTGTTTATGTGTATTCAATTCGGTTGAATGATTTGGATTCGTTTACTAAGAGGCAATATGTCTCCTATTTTGGCCTTAGTTGTTTCGAAAATAAAGGAGTGGTAGACGATTTTCGTATAAATTCTTAAATATATTTTAAAATGATGGGAAAAATGAATTTGTATTTTCCATAATTTTTTAAATATTCTTCTTTGGACCCGAAAAAAATAGGGATTTTTGCTTGCTTAGGTGCTCCTGAGCAATGCACTATATTCTCTGCCTTCCGACGGGTCCAAGTTCTGCTTAACGAATGGCATCTGACATATGAGGGTATGGAGGAAGCCCTGACGTGCAGCGCAACCTTTGCTAAAAAAATTGTTCCTTTTCAGTGGAGGGACCGACTTGTTTTGGGGAGGTATTATGTATGGTCCTCGGATAAGATTATCCATATACCCCAGACGTTGACAGGAAATATCTATCTATCGAAAATGTTATTAAGCCAACTGTTCAACCCATGAGAGAAAAACTTGGTGAACAATTAAGTTTTAAGCATACAAAATGTGTTGGAGGAAGTAAATGTGCAAAGACTGGATTGACTAGCAAATTAACTGGATATGAATCCGATTGAGGAAGTGTGGGATATGATTGGCAGAGAAGTACTTAGAAGACATAACCTCGCTTAACTCCTCGGGAGCTAATTATAGCGTTGATTAAGAGTGGAAAGCTAATCTACAAGAAGTAAACTATAATTTAAATCGTTCAATTCGGAGACTACTCCAAAATGGAGTAAGTCATAATGGGCATTAAAGCTGTCACAGTTTTTTTTTAAGTGCATTAATTTGAAGACTTACAATTTTTATTATCTACAATTTATTTAGGTACTAATATTGTTCTCGTTTCTTGCGCTTGTTACACTATAACACATACAAATAAAATGTATGCAAAGTATTGTAAAAGAGTAACGAAATTCATAAAATTAATTCGAATATTTTACTTTCATTCATTATAGAAAATGTGGGTAGGAGACACGAATTTTGCCACTGTCTGTATTATCGTTACATGTTCTACCTGCTCTAGAACCTGTCTGCTGCACAACTTCAAAGGTTGTGCACGTCGAAGTAGTTTTCGATATAACCGACTGATGGAGCACGACACAGAGCTCTGCAGCTTCGCACTGAGGTTTCCTGCACTTCTTGTTAATAGGTGAAAACCATGCTATGTACAATTCTTCACTTATCGTTTCTTCACCTATATATCTTAAAACAGAAGAAGCACATTTCAACGATTTCTCATCCAATGGCTCTATAATTCTCGTAGTTTTAAGGCCTACTTTTACCCATTCATTTGGTAAGCTAATACATGTATCTTCCGCTTGGAACACTGTGGGTCTTCTTGAGAGATACTGTGGGATATTATTATTAATGCTTTTGTTCTTCCAAACTTTTTTTCCATGAAAATTCGTTACGTCCTTTTGTTCTTTGTTTATGACCACCCAGTGCTAAGTGGGCTGCATTTATCACTTGCAAGTAAACATCCGTTATTTCACTGCCTAGATCTATTTTATTTAACGTTTAATTTTCTGACACAGATTAAGCTATAGATATCCGTACATCCAGTTAAAAAAAAGCTGTCCACAAACAAACAAAATAAACATAGCGTCGGGTATAGTACTTCCTTTTTGTAAAGTCACTAAGCAGAGAACAGGCTTCTTGGAAAAACTAATGTTTGCAGATTCCTTTTGGTTATAAAAAGTTTCTGGTGGTCTGGAAAACTAGTCCTATTTAGACTAAAATAAGTTAGCTTAATGTCATAAAGTCTGTTCTGGTGCTGGAGTAAAATCATAGTGTGTTTCTGTAAGGTATTTCCAAGATTGCAATATTAATTCATCCGAATTTTTTGTTTTGGAAAATTATTATGCATTTTCAATATCTTGATTCAAACCTGGCAACTTGTACCTATCTTTTATGTCGTTAATGCTGCAGTGTATTATGATATCGTCCAAATATTGGCGGTATTCGTCTGCTTCAGGAGTTTTTGTAAACTTTTAACATATTTTTTTACACATTTTCTTTTCAATGAATATGAGATAGAGGTTGTTGCCTGCACAGAATGTGTGGCATGGAGGTAAGATATTTATTTAAGTATATATTTATTTATGTATTTATGTATTTATTTATCACCAGAAAATACATTTAGACTAAAAAGATTTACTCTTTACATATAATATTTCAACAGAGACAAACTGTTTACCTGTGCGTAGAACTGGTAGGTACTGTTTAATAGCTACTACAAAAAATAAGATATTAAAAATTATGAAACACATAATAGACTAGAAGCTAGTGAACCACTTTTCAAGAATTATTTTACATAGAAGTATAGATAGGATAGACGAGTGGGTAATCGGTTGTTTGCCTTACCTATGTGGGGACGGTAGGTACTGCGGATGCAAGAAAGGTTATTATGTATAAATATATGAATATGGGAAAACTACTAGAAGTATTTTTCTCGGGGGATTTTCGAGGAGCTACAATAATTTTTACATATTAGTAAATTAGTAGTCGGAAGACATGACACAATTAACAAATAAGCCTTAATAAATTTATTTGTCTTGATTAAAATCGCTTGCTATTTTTAAAATTCGAAATTATCACCTTACTTAGGTAAATGTCTAAATTTTTAAAGTGTATGAAAATATAAAATATATATATCTCCGAGTAAAAGTTACCTATAGAAATATTACTGATGAACTAAAAACTTAGATGTTTACCCTGACCATTCCCAATTTGGGTGGCACACAGAAATGCCAATTGTTCTGGTGGATTATATTTATGACTGAGATATAACTTTAAATAATTGTTAAGTTAGGAAGGCCCACAATTCTCATCCAATACTTGCGTAGGATTTTCTTGCCTCACTAATAATTTTAACGCTTATTATCGATCTTACATAATTTATTCGAATTGAGAAATCACATATTTTAAAGTTGTATCAGTAATTAATGTAACTGAATCTAAACGTATATAAACAAATTCATGACAAAACAGTTCCTATTTTTATACAAATGTCAAATTAGTAGCTTTTATTGAAGTAGCATGCCATTTTATGTTAGTAAGTGTTAATATAAATCTAAAAGGTTTGAAGGTCGCCAATTTAGTTTTTATAACTTTTTACACCATTTGCAGTTTACGTTAATAATTTTATTATGATGGCTATATGTTTTGTATTCAACATGCATAGTTCATTTGATATGTCATTCATGATATCATGTCATAAGTTTTCGAACATATTTAACATTTTGCTTAAAAATTTTAATGAGAAAATGTCTAAAATTAGGTACATTTTTTTATTTACTCAAAATTACTGAAATCATTCGTAGACTCATCCACTTAAACCATGTCTGATAATTTTCTTGATATCATTGATCATAATCTATTGTTTTTTAATTATTATTGTTGTTTGAGCCTAGAATGTAGACAAAGTTACTTAGTGTGGACCAAAAACCATTTTTTATATCTCTGATAAGATAATGGAAGTAGGTATATAATTAATTCGTGGACAGGTCTGAGTTCATAATGCCAAAGCACTGACATGGTTTGCTTTCTCCATGTAGTCCATTTTTTCTTCTATTCTCATGGTTAGTGTTTCCACTATATAATTGTAATCGCCACTGGAAATGCGATAAGCTATGTAAAGGTCTATCTAGGTATGTAAATTCTATCTTGGTTCTATTTCGTGCTTCCTTAAGAAACGTACCAAATGCACACACGCTATCTTTTTTTTCCACAGTAGGCTGCTTTTAACTTATACTCTTATATGTGTAACCAAATTTTGGTTGAAATGGGGGTAAATCTACATTTTTTGATTTACAGTGGGGGCATTTATTATTTTCCTGATATTAAATAACGACATCAGGCCTATTATAGTGTTGTACATTCTTCCTTTGTATTTAATTATAAAAATTTTACACTCTCTATTAATGGCTGTATTCGGTCAGAACTATTCAGAATAGTTATTTACATTAACAACGTTGACTAATATCAAACAGATCTTCACTGTGCGGCCATACAGTAAACTTTTGCTCTCCCTTGAGGTAATCGCGTTCATACCTAGTCCCCAATTCGAGATAATCCGATTGTTACTCCTGGTATGCCATCATGTATGTATGTGTTTTTATCATCAGTTGAACTCTTCGGGAATCCGTTCCTTGCCAGCATTATTTATTTGACTTGTTTTTATCGTTGTTCACAAGTTCCATGCACACAGTGCAGCTGTTATACAAACAACAGTCATACAAAAGAAACAATATATGAGGTTGGGCAATATGGGGCAACGGCAAACTTTTTACACATTTTTCGTGAAAGTATGTATCTTATTATATTCAAAGTTACGTTAAGAATGAAATTTATGATTTTAAATTTTCAATTGATAACCAATAATTTTATTTTTTAAATACAAGGTATAACATAATGCAGCATAAATAGTTTGGTACACCCTTTTTAACGAAACACCTAGTATACTAACACTCTGTTTGTTTATAATACAATGAAATTCCAATTTCCAAAGAACGAGGAGTTATGAAGATCTGTTTGTAAGCATTCACAATAATATTATTTATTAGACAGTTACATGAACAATCCACAAAGGATACGCTGATGAAGCACAGACGACACGTGCACACAGCCAGCGGCGCCATCGTGTCGCCTAGATTATATTTCATTAAGCATTTTTGTTGAATTATGTTAATCGTATTTTATGTCAGTCTTGACTTGAATTTTTAAGTAGCTAGATGATCGTAATTAGTCCAAAATAACAATTGTAGTACTTGTTTGAAATAAAAAGTTTTTTTAAAAAGCAAGTTTCAAGAAACAAGTATATTACTGGCGCAGTCATTCGGATTGTGGAAGTATCCAGGCAAAGGAAAAACTTCGTTTTCAAACGTTTATCCACAATTTTGAAGAACCAACTTCCAACCGGAAATTTCGACGACCATTGGACAAAGCAGATCAGTAGCTCCAGATGCATCGAGTCATCACCAGTTACTTATTGTAAGTACAAATTCTTGTCGACTCCTTTGTACCCAATCCTTTTTGATCAGAGTGCAGAGTTAAATTTAAGGAAATATTTTTTTTTGTGTAACGAAATCTGTGAATAAGATTTCAAATTTGATTTTGAAACATTGAATCCGAAAGAAAATCTGCGAATAAGATTTTCTGATATTTTTGAAAATATTACATTTAATATTTTGAAACGATTTCTCACGAATTTAGTTATAGTTGTATTGTAAATAAATAAAGACATATTTTAATCATAATTATGGTACCACCATCTGTCTTCGATGTAAAAAACTTGGTTATCTTGCCAAACTTCGAAGGTAACCCTAACGAACTTCACGATTTTTTGAATATCTCCACAACTTTATTTACACACTACTACGACAGCACGAATCAGGGAAGTCTCCAGAACATTTTATTATTCCGAGGAATTCTGAGCAAACTCACTGGTAGAGCAAAAGAAGTTGTCTCCGTTTATGGTTGCGAAACATGGGACGATGTAAAGATCACCCTCATACAAAACTTTGGGGATCAACGAGATGAAAATTCCTTAACCAGAGATTTGGTCAATCTGAAGCAATTACCACACGAACAACCATTACAGTTCTATGAAAAATGCATGGGAATTTTAAACGCTTTGTGTAATTACATTGATTTACATAATGATAATGTAATCATCAAAGGTAGCAAGAAAGATTTCTTTAGAAAGCAAGCATTAACCACATTTTTGGCTGGGTTGAGAGAACCCTTAGGCTCAACCATCCGAGCAATGAGGCCAGCAAACCTCGCTGTAGCTATGCAATACATCCAAGAGGAGAATAACATAAACTACCTCCAGAAAAACCAAGCGTCAATACATCCACCATCAAAACAACAAATTCCAGCTCAAAATAAATCCAATTGGCTACAACCACAATTTCGCCCATCAATGCCGTACCAGTACAGACCTCAGTGGCAACAACAGCAACAACCACGCCCATTTCCAAGCGGACCTGTGATGCTGACACCGAAATCACTTCCACCTCGACGCCTGCCAACTAACCAACAAGTTTTCGGAAAACCGCAAAACGTATGGAAACCCAAACCTGGCACTTCAAACTTACCCACACCAACGCCAATGAGTATTTCATCGAACAACACTTTCAGACAACCACACCAAAATCAATTCAAAAATCATTTTAGGCCACACCCAAATTCAAGACCAACATTTACTTTTGAAGAGTTATTCAACATAGAGCAAGAAGAATATTACCCTGAAGATCCGTACTACCTTGAGGACCAAGAAGACCCAGAGTACGATTACCCCGAATACGAATATAAAGTAGAGGAACCAACTACATCAGAACCGACAGTAAATTTTCCTCTAGAAGCCAGTTCAACGGGAAAAACATAGTAGAACTTCACACCTTTACCGACAAAAAAGAGCTTCCATACATCACAATATCAGACCCACCATTAAACCTGCTTATAGACACTGGTGCTACGAAATCATTTTTAAATCCTGATATCGCTCAAAAATTTTATAAAAATTTTATAAAACATGAACCTTTTGTTGTAACTTCAATTTTCCAAAATTATTCTCAAGAATTTTGCGCTGAAATACCTTCTTTTTCAGAATTTAATTCTAATCGCAAATTGAAATTTTATTTATTTAAATTTCACAAAACATTCGATGGATTAATTGGTTTAGACAATTTAAAATTATTACAAGCACGTTTAGACTTTCCAAAATCAAAATTACTAACTGAAAACTCGACTTTACCTATACACTATTATGAAACAAACAAAACACAATTTTACTCAATACAATTAGATCCACACTCTATAACACGCGTTAGACTACCTGTTTTAGAAGATCAAGGACCGATCCTTCTTCCAAAACAAATAATTCAAGGTGCAACACTTCATGAAACCCTTAGTGAAGCCAACAACCAACTTGCCCATGTAGCTTTGGTTAACAACAGCAATGAAGAAATTAAAATAGCCCTTACGGAACCGATCGTTGCGAAGAAAATCGACCTTGAAGATTATCACATTTTTACAGCAGAAATTTCAGACATCAACACTGAAGGACAAAACACGGATATTGAACACCTTATTAGGACCGATCACCTTAACAGCGAAGAAAAATTCCACATCACAAAATTATGCAAGAAATATTCAGACGTCTTCCATCATCCTAATACACACCTAACCTTCACCAATCAGGTAAAACACCGAATAAGGACAAAAGATGAAGTTCCTGTATTTACAAAAACCTACCGATACCCTTATGTCCACAAGGAAGAAGTACAGAAGCAAATATCATCAATGTTAGACGAAGGAATTATTAGACCAAGTGAGTCACCATGGTCATCACCAATATGGGTTGTCCCAAAAAAACCGGACGCCTCTGGAAAAATCAAATGGAGAATTGTAGTCGATTACCGGAAGGTAAATGAAAAAACAATCAACGACAAATATCCCCTACCAAACATAACTGATGTCCTAGACAAATTAGGCCGTTGTCAATATTTCACTACTTTAGACCTTGCTAGTGGTTTCCACCAAATAGAAATGGCGGAAGAAGATGTACCCAAAACAGCTTTCAATGTTGAGCATGGACATTACGAGTATGTAAGAATGCCCTTCGGACTCAAAAATGCCCCTGCAACGTTTCAAAGAGTTATGGACAACGTATTGAAAGGACTTCAAGGAAAAATATGTCTCACGTACATGGACGATGTTGTAATCTTTTCTTCTTCGTTACAAGAACATTTAGTAAATTTGTCAAAAGTCTTTCAACGTTTTAGAGAAACAAATTTAAAAGTACAACTTGATAAATCCGAATTTTTAAAGAAAGAAGTCGCATTTTTAGGACATGTCATCAAACCTGACGGAATAAAACCTAACCCAGATAAAATTAATGCCATATTGAAATATCCAATTCCAAAAACAACGAGAGAAATTAAAAGCTTTCTCGGGTTATTAGGATACTATCGAAAATTTATAAAGGATTTTGCCAAAATCACAAAACCCTTGACAGCCTGTTTAAAAAAGGACGCAAAAATAGAACATACAAAAAAATTTGTTGAATGTTTCGAAACTTGCAAACAATTACTTGTTAATGAACCACTACTTCAATACCCGGACTTTTCTCAACCTTTTAACCTTACAACAGACGCTAGTAACGTAGCCCTAGGCGCAATATTGTCCCAAGGCCCTGTAGGCAAAGACAAACCCATCGCGTACGCTTCACGAACTTTAAACGATAGTGAATCCAACTACTCCACTATAGAGAAAGAAATGCTTGCTATAGTGTGGGCAACTAAGGTATTTCGTCCGTATTTGCTGGGCAGACCCTTCAAAGTCCTGAGTGACCACCGCCCTTTACAATGGCTATTTTCAATAAAAAATCCAAATTCTAAGTTAGTCAGATGGCGATTAAAACTCGAAGAATTCGATTATGAGGTTGTATATAAGAAAGGAAAAATAAATACCAACGCAGATGCCCTCTCAAGGATCGAAATTAATACGAAAGAAGTAGAGGAAGAAAAAGAACATTTTAACTTAAGTCAATACATGGAAAATTTCAACAAAGAACTTTCCAGTCAACAGCAACTCGACAATGTTTCTATGTATAACAATCCCCCTGATGAACTTGACACTGAAATTATGAATGAGATGAATCAACAACGCGAACATCAAAACAGCGAATCTACAGACACAGCTGATGAAAACCCCGACCTAGAACAACGTAACTCTAACTTAAATCGCGATACATCCGAAACAGACACAGCTGATGAACTTATTGACCTACCTCAAGACGAGAGCGAGAGTGACAGTGGAAACACTATACATTCACAACAAGAATCTCCGGCTCTTACAATACCCATATCAGAAAAACCGCTGAATTATTACAACAACCAGGTAATAATGAAATTCGTTAAATATTCTCCTGCAAATCCCGTAATTGAACAAATCTTCCAAAATAAAAAGAGAATACACATTCAAATAGGAAAAAATGATGCAGTTAAGAACCTTCTTGACTTTTTCAAAAATTTCATTCCACCTAAAATTAAACATGCTATTCATTTTACTCCGGAAGTTATGTATCAACCAACGTGTGAACTTTTAAGAGAAATGTTCAAAAATTCTGCATATGACCTGGTAAAATGCAACACAATCTTAGAAGACGTAAACTGCGAAAGAAAACAACAAGAAATAATTAAAAATTACCACGAAGGAATAAGTAATCACCGAGGAATTAATGAGACAGAATCCCAACTGCGAAAAAGATATTATTGGCCATCAATAAAAGCAGATATCGAAAATTACATCAATACTTGTGAAATTTGTCAGATCAACAAATATGACAGAAATCCAGCAAAACCAAAATTTATGGTAACCCCAACACCTACGAGACCAATGGAAATTATCCATCTCGACACATTCCAAGCAGCAGGACAGAAATTTCTTACCATTATTGATTCCTTTTCAAAATATGGACAAGCCTATCCTGTGGAAAGCGCAAACGCAGTAAGCATTATCAAAAGTCTCCTAATATTTATTACGCACCATGGCATTCCAAAAATGATAGTATCAGATAATGGAACGGAATTCAAAAACGGACTTATGCAAGAATTTGCTGAAACTCACAAAATAACTATTCACTATACTACTCCTGAAAACCCCCAATCTAACGGTATGATTGAAAGATTTCACTCTACTATTATCGAACATTTACGAATTTTACAAACAAAAAATAAATTACTTAACATCAAAGATCAAATGCCCTATGCTATACTAGGATATAACAATTCTACTCATTCCACTACAAAACAAAAACCAATAGATATTTTAAACGGTCATTTAAACACTCACGACCCTTTGGATATAGATATTGACAAAACTTTAATGAACGACTATATGCAACAACACCGCGAAAAAACAAAAATTTTATACAAACAAAT
Organism: Octodonta nipae; assembly: GCA_034190945.1. Lineage (NCBI taxonomy): Eukaryota > Metazoa > Arthropoda > Insecta > Coleoptera > Chrysomelidae > Octodonta > Octodonta nipae. The sequence goes on from CM067219.1 coordinate 97,848,537, forward strand.
AAACCAATTAGCTATTGATACAAAAAATAAAATTATTGAAAAACAAAATCTGAAAAGACAACCACCAGTAAGCTACAAACCCAATACCAAAGTGTACACAAAAACCAGTTCCCGACAAAATAAGCTCTTTCCAAGATATAATCCCAAAATTGTGAAAAAAGACAATCCCGTCACGATACAATCTCAAAACACCCTAATTCACAAGAAAAACATTAAACGCATTCCAAAATGTGATTCGAAAAAATCATTACAGATGGAACATCGTGGCAGCTCAAGAAATAAAGATCCAGGACTTGAAAGAAAATCCAGGAATCCTTCCCCTGAACCTAGGACCAGCAAAGATCCAGATTAGTACACATGACTTCATTCATTTCTACAATTTAACCCCGATAGCACAAGAAATTAGCTCAATAGAAAATCAATATGAAAACGCTTCAAGATCAATATCAGCCAAACTAAGCTTACCGTACTTCGATATGTTACATAACTTTGACCAAAGTCTCAGATATCAATTAGAAGCAGTAAATAGAAAATTCCAAACAATTTCTCCACATTACAGAAAAAGGAGAGGACTCTTCAATTTTCTTGGGAGCGCAGTAAAAGTTATATCAGGCAACTTAGACCAAGAAGATGCTCAAAAATATGATGAAGCCATATCAACACTCAAGAAAAACCAGAAAAATATTATTAAAAAGGTGAATCAACACATGTCTTTGACTACCAAATTAATAGATAATTTCAATAAGACAGCGACTCTGTTAATTCACAATCAAAAAGTGATAGAAAAAGAAATCAGAAATATTAATGATGACTTCACAAAATTCGTGTTTGATTTTAATCATTATATGCAAGCCAGAAACATCTTGGACCAATTAAATTTATCATTACAAATAATTTTGCAATTATTAACAGATCTGGAAAATGCAATCACTTTTGCAAGAACTAATACTCTTCATAACAGTATTATAAAACAGCAAGAAATTGAATGGATTATAAAAACAATGTTAGAAAACCATAATGAAAAACAACTATTTTATAGTGAGAAAGAAAACCTGATCAAATATTATGATCTTATATCTGTGGATGCCTACTATTCAAACGAAATGGTAGTATTCATCCTGCACTTCCCGATATTATATCCCGAAGAATTTACTCACTACCACCTATATTCTGTACCCACAATAAACTCCACCACAATTATTCCACCCTCACCTTACCTGACAATGAATTATGGACTCTATCAGTACTCTACGCAACAATGCAAGAAAATCAGCAACAAGTACCTCTGCCAGAGCATTTCGATCCAGTTCCAGAGCAAGACTCCAGATTGCATTTCACACATACTCCAGCTGTCAGAAGAAGAAGCCCTATGCCAATACGTCCCGATAGTCATTAACACCACCTTAATTGAGCAAATCACGGATGCTCATTGCATCGCAATCTTCCCGAAATCCACGAAAGTATCGACACAATGCCAATCCTCAGGAATTCTACAACTCCAGGGAACATTCCTGATCGAGATACCACATGGATGTGAATTCAGTACGCCCGAAGAGAAATTTACCAACACCAAAAACATAGTCAAGGAACAGCCAATGACATTGCCAAAAATAAAAACAACATTCATTCACCAGTCAACAAGGACCAACCCAATTCAATTAGAAAAGGTTTCACTAGATGAACTCCACAAACTCCAGGAAGAACAGCATCGCCTGCACCCCATTGAGACCATCGAAGTCAATGACACTGCCCATTTTTGGTCAAGCCCAATTTATATTTTAATAACTATTTGTGCATTAATTTTGTTATACAGATTCAGAAACAAGCTACCATGCAGAATGAAGCCACGAGAAGAGCCTTCCAGGGATGGAACCCAAACAGTCCTGTTCGTCCCTCCCAGAACTTCATCCAGGGATGGAGGAGTTACATGAACAATCCACAAAGGATACGCTGATGAAGCACAAACGACACGTGCACACAGCCAGCGGCGCCATCGTGTCGCCTAGATTATATTTCATTAAGCATTTTTGTTGAATTATGTTAATCGTATTTTATGTCAGTCTTGACTTGAATTTTTAAGTAGCTAGATGATCGTAATTAGTCCAAAATAACAATTGTAGTACTTGTTTGAAATAAAAGGTTTTTTTAAAAAGCAAGTTTCAAGAAACAAGTATATTACTAGACATTTACATTTTAATAAAAATTAAAATTTATGACTAACGTAAATTGAGAAATCGTTAAATGTTTAAAAATCTGCCATTTAATTCAGTTATATTATTATATATGTTAAATATTTGGTGATTTAGTTAATAATATAGATATAAGTATGAAGAAAATTTAGAGTAAAATCATCAGAAAATGAAGTTTCTGTTACGTTTTTGAGCTCGAACCCACAGAATTTGATGTTACGTTATAATTACCATTTTCCCAAGTTCGTATCAGTCCCTGGGAGTCACAAGTTTACAATTCTGGATTGTACCTAAATATGAATCCTGTCAATTAAAACTAGAATTAAGTTGCAATCAACTAATTCAAAAATTGTGAAATTATTTACAGATATCGTGAAATCGTAAGATACACTTCAAAAATCATGCAGCCATGCATAAGACTGTATATGTGGCCGCCACTATACCCTTGTATGCATTGGCACCACCATGCGGTTGAACTTCCACAGAATCTTCCGCCTTAAGGTGGATTTATATTTATTTGTCAGTATTCACATTTATATGTCGTATTCTGGCCAATAGTTTGAATCAATATGCTCGCAGAGTTAGAAGATGTAACATTAGATCCCAAAGTTTTTCTAGGGATTACCTGATTCTGATTCAAATTATGAAGAAGAGATTCAAGTTATAGCACTGGCTACTCTAATTTTGCAGTTCTCCGAAAATAACTAAATACTTAAAATTTATTTCTCTTAACTATATACACTTGTAGCGTATTCAAAAAACATTTATCTCTGAAAACCTGATGACTAAAATGCGTCTACAGGCACACAAACATTTCTTGAGATATGTACGCGCGTACAAGTACGCCCGTACATATTCGTCAATGTGTAGACAATATCTGCCTAAAATATATGTCGAAGATGTATTCAGGTGCTGCTTCAATTTTTATGCGCCCGTACAAGTTGCACGTACACATCTCTCCGTGTGTAGGCAATAAACATTTACTTACGGGGATTATATCAGTGCGGTTCGTGTTAACTGTGGTTTATTATTATTTAACTACGAGAAACCATGGCTGTTAGTAGAACTTATTTAAGCAGTTTCTAACAGAATTTATTGAGCTTTATAAACCACAGCCCTGTTTATGGAAAACTAAACCCAAAGACTACATGAATAGGAATAAAAAAACGATGCATATAAAATATTGGTGGAAAAGTGGAAAGAAGTAGAAAAGACGGCTACGAAAGAGATAGTAAAAACCAAGATAAATAGTCTACCTTCTGGATTCCGCAAAGAAACCAAACGATGCAATGACCATTTCTTTACCCATTTACTTCGTGGCTTTCGTTTATTCAATAATCAGGTTTGTTTCTTCTTTATTATGCATACAGAAGCTACTGTTAATAAATTTAAATCACTATTAGTTACTGTTCTCATGTTGATTAACAAAATAGATATAAAAATTATCTTTCGTGTGTAGGCAATTCGAACAAACGTTTATGTACGGGCGTACTTGTAGGCGCGTACCTACATATGTTTGTGTGTCCGTAGGCGCCTAAATACTACTTAAATATCTTTGCGTCATTCAGGTTACGTCTAGCTATTGCTAGGACCTCCAGACAGATACGTCCACTCAATTTCCTTTCACTCTCATCCATCGTTATGATTCCACTTGTACAGACACTTATACCCACGCACTCTATCTACAGGTATTATCTCAATGCTCACAACACTTGCGCATCATCACTCTGACACAGATCGGGATCGCTACTGATACGACACGACAGAAGCCAACACAATGGCACATAAGTAATATCAACAATAAGAGCACATACTTATGGACACTGCATGCAATCCACAAATATCCTGCCAAGATTAGTGAGAGAGGGCAATACAAAAGGGTAACAGGCTATTTCACTTGATGAGTTGAAGCAGCCAATGAACTCTGCTGGTCGCATGTCATTGGAAGCAACTCCCAATCGAGTAAAATATATTACCCTCTCTTTTTTAGTCTTGGTACGCTATTTGTGCATTACAGGCTACCTCTAGTATAAGCTCTGAGTATAAACAGGATAATACAAAATGAATGAAATCGATATCACTCTGACGCGTAACGACACATCAAACAAATATACATCCGTCATTTAGTTCTCGTTATTTATTCGCTTCAAATAAATTTAAAAAATTCGCTTATTATTATTATTATTATTTATATTATTAAATTTTATGGTAAGAATGTATCTGGCAAAATTTAACGTGATGATGACGGATGCATTTACGCTGACAACTACGGTGACGGTTATAGTTTTTGTCATGTTTACCACTGAAGGCACGGCGCACTGTGGGCTAGAAATTCCATAAATATTGAAAAAGTTACTTTTCAATAATGAAGACGCATTATGTTTCCATATCATAATAACGGTTAACTAGCCCATGAAGCTTTAATTCTTATGGCTTGACTAATTTTATTTAAACCAAGTTTAAGACGATATGGTTCAAAGTCGATTGGGTCTATGCTATTTGGTTTGCATTTGTCAGCTGCAGAAAAGTTTAAAGTTTTATGTCATATAAATTTTAAAGAGTTTTTTGTGAAGTTACGGGAAATAAATAATTATTTAGTGAATGCGTATAAATCCAAAAATTTAAACGTCACCTTGATATAGCATGAGAGATATCTCAAAAGCTTCACTGAGCTACACCTGTTTGTTAATGGTGTTAAGTCCTTCAGTTCTTAGGCTTTATTGTCAAACAAATAACTCTTGTCGAGTCGTGCCGTGCCGACTTAGGACAAAACTGTTTATAGGACTTGCAACCCAACGACATTTGACACTTTTCTATTACTTATTGATGCAAAACATCAATTATCGTATACCTACCTACATAATATAGTCAACAAAGTAGTGGGGCCCAAGAAATGTTATAAAAGTGTCATAAAACCTTCATATTGAAAATACATTTAGCAAACCAAAGTAAACTTAACTTTCTGTAAGGTAAAGATGGATTATATACAAAAGCGTCCTTAATAAACATGTTCTAGCGCCTCACTATGGATGACCATATTTAAAATATAATGTTTTATAAAGTTCTATATGTTTTGCGAGGTTTTAATTAAAAAAAAATAATTAGGCCTATAGCTTTTGAAAAATTTATTTCAACATGTCATCAGACATTGTACAATCTGCACCCATGCCAATAGCACACTTTTCCTAATGGCTCGTTTAGAATATGCCGAAGTGAACAGGGAATTGGGCATGGAGGCAAGCAGTGCGAGAATGTAAACACTATACTTCTCTAGTTACTGCCACCGCTGCTGCCACTCCTTGATACTCGTCAAAAGAGCAGTTTCTGCACGGAAGTCAAAAGACACTGGCTGTACAAGCAAAAGTGAGTGTTTATATTCAGCCCACTGCTCCATTTTGGATTTTAGTAATACCATAAATATCCATATTTTTATTGATCAAAATACTTACTCTTGGAGGAATATTAACATTAACATTATTTGAAGTTGCAATTAAATTCAAAATTACTTTAGAATAACGAAGCTCAGTAGAAACGCAACAAAGGTATAGGAAATATAGGAAATGTCACTCTCGAAATTTAATAGAGTTGCCACAAATATTAATATTCTTAACAACATTCTCGTTTCATCTGATCCAAAAATTACCAGTTTGAGGAATAAAACTTGCAATTCATGAATTTGTTTTTATTTGGAAAAAGAATATTGGATAACTAAAGATATGTTATTATTATTATTTTAATTCAAAGGGTTATGTATCTCTATACTTGTTATTCCGCAATTGTTATAGCCTTTTAAATAAATATTTTGGAAACCTCAGCTTTTTTATACTTACATCAATCGCTCTACGCTTTTTTAGATATTTTGTAAGGGTGTTTTTAAGACAGTTTCGTATCATGGAGGGGGAGGGGCTGGATAATATAAAATTAATTATAATATTTTTTAAATAATTGCTTCACAAAAATCTTTTTGCGGCGAGAAAACAGTAAAACCAAACGGTCACTTTTGTTGCTTTTACATTTACTCGGATTTTTTTAAATCCATTCATTATTTGTACTATGATGTCCCTGGTGCACCACTGGTTTGGGACTATAAAATGTTAAGAGGAACAATAAACTCTTTACAAAAATTATAGAAACCGTTGTCTTTATTTAAAATGTTCATTTGTTTTGGAACATACGGCCTCTAAGCTTTCTGGAAAAAATTCACTAATCCAAATTTATAACATTTTTCCATTTTTGACATCGCGATTATATTCCTTTAATAAAAATACAAGATTTTCAATAAGTTTTACAATTTTGCCTTCGGGGGTAAAGCTTTCGAAATAGCACCAACTGATCCCCAATTTGGTATCACCATCTGATGTTATCGGATATGCGGCGTTATTTAACTTGTCTACAAGTGAATTCAACTTATTATTAAAATTATTACAGGTTAAAATTTAATATGTTTTTTGGTTTGGACAATTTCAGTATTTTACGAAATTCTGACAGTGCGGCGTAGTGATTCCATTAAAGCTTTGCTTCAAAACTGGGCTGTACACATAACTTTTTCCTTTTTGAAAGTCAGTTAAAAATAAAACCTAAACATTCCTACATTGTAATTACAAAGGACATATTTCTTATTCAATTGAAACTTGCTATTTATTTTCGTATTAATCATATTTGGCGTAAAAATTATACTCTGTGATTAAAAATAAATACTGGATATCTCGTGTAATCGGAACTTTAAAATAACCTCTAATGTAAGATAAATATCCGCGTTGGAAGGAATACTGGGTTAATATGTATCAAAGGTCGAAAAATAAATTCGGGCAGCCAGTAACAAATAAGATAATATAGTATTTTGGTCTGTTAAATTATACATGTGCAGTCTTTCATCACTACAACGTCATTTATGAGGTGTGTACCAGATAAAATTCATTCCAACTGATAGTGTTATAATTAACATCTAAATTGCAAATAGAATTTAAATATCTGTGACCTTCTTCGAGAGGTATTATCTGTCAAATAAATGAAAAGTACAGTATTTTTGGAAATAAAAACAATTACAAATATGTCTAACTATTTAGATCGCCAATTTGATAATTGTATTTGGAACAAAAGATATGTTTGCAAACAGCAGTTTTAATTAATTGAGAATTAATATTACTTTGTTTTCGCATCCCACATAAAAACGGAAATGTTGTGTTAGCAGATAGCAGCGACAGATGTGTTTGTATAGAACAGCAATATGCACTCCAGAGAAGTACTCGTAATTAAACTTTAGATAACAAACTAATGTTAACAGTCATAAGTAATTTGAACATAATATTGTGTATACATAGGTGTTACTAGACAAAATATATGAACTAGGCTAAATATAACGTAACTCAAAAGTTGAACGTTTTAGGGAAACATGCTGAAACAATTGCAATTGTATTTTTGATTATTTTATAGCATGCGAAATGTTTCGGTCTTCAATTTGGCATGTGGGATTTGTTTGATATGAAAAAAAATTTCCTTCCTCGCTTATGACCAAACTACTGGAGAGGGTCATGTACCATAAATAATCAGTCATAAAACTTTTATGTATTACTGTCTGCGATTGCTGACAAACAATTTTAGCTCTTGTCTTTTTACAATAAAAAAGAAATCGCCTGCTAATTGTTTGTAAATATATGACGCTCTTATCCCCATATCAATTTTATATAATTAACAATACATACATACTTGTATACTGCCATACTCTATTTTAAATATATTGTATGATATATTGTAAGGTCACATGGCGTAAAATTCACGCTTTCTGACCCTACAGTCATTCTATTTAATAAGAAACTTAGGATCAATTTACTAACACTCTATATATTGGGGCTTTTTCAGTCTAAAGTTAAACATTATTTAACCCATATAAATATACTAACAATATTACATCTGTATCAATGACTACTAATATGGACCTGTCTGTTTACATAAAAAAATGGGTTAGAAGATCTTTGTCGGAAAATAGTAAACAAATGCTTACCGATGTTTGCCGATGCCAAACTTCTTTCAATTCTAACAAATAATACTTAAATTCTATATTGACACTTTACGGAATCGTTACGATTCATGTGGGGCGCAGTTCGATTTGTTTATGTTTGGATTCGAGATTAATTTCAATTTTCGTAGTATTTAGCGTGTTTTTGGTGTTGAAATCAGTGATTATGGTGTATGTGTAAAGAAAAGAATAAGACAATGGTATTTCAGTCCTATATATGCAGGAAAACGGTATATATATTATCTTCTTACCGGAAAAGTGTGAGATCATAAACGTGTTAACTGAGTTTTACAAAAGGCCATTTAAGCAGTAAATAAAACTACATTTTACGTGAATCAATAAATGTTTTGATAATTACTGTTACTTATTAGTAATTAATTGTTTTTGTTATTGTGCACATCTTTTAATGGATTTTAATATATTCATATTTATGGAATAGGTACGTAGTTCTATTATTTTGAATCTGAATAACATGACCTTTAATTTAATGCAGTTTGGATACCACTGTTGGAGCCGAAATATTTGTAAACAAATGTATCTGTGCCTCTTTCTATTTTTGTCTCATGTTTCAACCAATTTTTCGTTTGGTCATATATGAGAGTGCCGGGTCCATTTATATTAGTAGTCATTGATCTGTATCCTTTGTTCTGCTACGGATGCTTTACTCTGTATCCTTATATTCTGATATTATACCCTGTACCCTATTAAACCTTTTCATTTACCTTAATAAATCTATTTAAAAATATAATACGAGCAATATATGTACATATGTATATTATATACATATTTATGTACCTAGTTGAGTTCTCGAAAACGGCTGCAACGATTTTGTTGAAATTTAACCATTTCGGAGTTATGCCTAGAAATGGATCAGTGAGGGCCCTTGGGAAAAACTGCATTACAGAGAAATTTAAATGATTACAGAAGTCAGTGACAAATTGTGACAATTATGACAGCTAGTGACCCACTTGAGAATGAAACTGCTCTTGTAAAAACTCTTTCAATATTTTATAGCTGCACCATTGAATTTCTCAAAATGATAACGTGACAAGTTAGGCGATTTTTGGATAGGTAAAAAGTCGCGTGCTCATACTAATTTGAGGAACACATTGAGGCTGAGTTGATTTCAAGTCGTGACAATACATAGTATTATAGTTATATGGGATGAACAAAAAAAATATATCTCAAATATAAGGAATTATAATTATATAGGGTTGGTCAAAATATTGTTATAACATTCATTTTACGATGCCAAAAATTACGAAATTTTCTAGATCTTAACCATTCTGATAAAAAAGTTGCGAACAAAAACCGGCTAAATATAAAAAAGACCATCAACAACGGCAGTCACGAAAACTCGATTAATGTAAAAAACTGGATATAGACTGGCAGACCAGATATGAGTGAAATAATTCTCGAATGAATGAAAGGTATATATGACGCGACTGATTTATGAGTGGCAGTTTGAATTGAAAGCAGCGTGTAGCATTCAAGCTAATAATCTTAGTCATTGTGTTTTGTAAATAATTTCATTTTGGTTACATGAAGACATTGAAAGAGTGTGTGAGTATTATGCATTGGGACCCACTAGAATCTAAATGTAGTAGATGGCCCATAAGCAGTTGCATATACAGGGTGATTACAATATAGAGTGGGGTGGAATTATTATTATACAGGATGGTTAGAAAAGCTATAAATAATAATTATAGGCAGTTGGATATTTATGATGGCTGAAATATCTGGTGGAGTAGAAGTATTGTTATAAAGGGTGGTTAAAAGAATCATTTAACCTATAGGGTAACCCACTAGGAATTGCAATTACAGGGTGCTTGGAACATAGGAAGGAGTGGAACTATAATGTTCCAAAAATGTTACACTGGGTGGTCATTAGTAGATTCATATACAGGGTAGCTGAAATATATGGTGAGTAGAATTATATTTATAGAAGATGAACCAATAAATGTTGAAACAAAAATGTTATATTTGGCAGTGTAGCCCGTAAGAAATTGCTCATGCAAGGTGTTGCTATATAGATTGGAGTGGAATAATAGGTTATACAGGGTGGTTAACAAAATTTTACAAAATGTATGTTTTATAGGGTGGCTCACAAAGAGTTGCATGTATATGAAGGTTGAAATATTGGGCGAAGTAGAAATATAGACTGTTATTTTAGAAACAAAAAGTGTTTGTAAGGTGGCCCATATGCATCGCATATACAAGATGGTTAGAATATGGCGTGGAGTAGAACTATATTTAAACACTGTGCTTCAATAAATGTTTTAATGTGTGGTCAATAAGCAGTTGCATATAAACGGTGGTTGAAATGTATGGCAGAGTAGAATTATAGATATAACCGGTAGAAAAAAAATGATACCAAAAAATGTTATATCGGTACTCCCTAAGTAGTTACATTTACAGAGTAGTTGAATATATTATGAAGTGGAATTGATATAAGAGTATTTCAATAATTGTTATAGAATTGAAATTAAACTGATAAATTTCGCCTAGTGTAAACTTAATTTTTACAGCAAATGTCCGTTTGTTTGGATATACATACCCGCATTTTTCATGAGACCTTGCATTTATGAGTGAAACTCGGTCACCCAGAAATTAGTATCCTTTATGGTAATATAGTTTACGAAGTAAGCCAAATTTCATCTAAATCCATTCAGTCGTTTTTGTGTAATTGAGTAGCAAACATCCAAACGTACAAATTTTCATACTTATAATATTTGTAGACTTAATTAGTTATATTGCATCTGACGCAAAGTTAGCAAGAACAATAAGCTTTACATCCAGTATGCACGTAAAATATGGAACATACCAAATAAAATCTATAAAGATAAAAGAAGAAAAAGTCCTTCATAACGTCATAAATGTGGTCTTTATGACGTCATGCACAACTTTTTCAAATGGCAACTCCAATATTTCAGATATCGATTTGAAAGATGTGTTCAAATTGGCCACCAGTTACTAGCTGACAATGAGCAATGCCATTTTCAAATTGGTTGGTTAACATTGCATTAGTACTGTTTTATGAAAAAAAGGTTTTTCTCTACCTTTCATGTTAACAATCCATGTTATGCTCGTTCAATTTTTCCTAAGCAATGAATAAACAAGTTGATTTTGTGTTTCTACCATAATAAATGTCAAATTTGATAGTTGATCGACTTGAATTGTATTTTGATTGTATAAAAAATTATAGAATGGTGAGTTAAATGGAACCCAATTTTACTTCAACAATAAAACAAATATATAAAAACCGTATATTTAAAACAGAACCGACTTCAGCTGACTTAAAATAAAATCAGTTTAGAAACCGTGTACAATCAATCACTATTTTCAGATATATCTTCTTTTTAATCTGATTTAAGGTAAATTTCAATTGAATATTTTACCGTATTCTTATCTCTCTCTCTCTCTCTCTTCTCTCTTTTTCTTCCTCTCTAATTTTTATGCTTTGTCTATATTTTCCAAATATATTTTAACTTTTTTATTTGTTTTATTATTTGGACGACTATAAATGTAACAAATTCACTCTATATTGCATCCACACTGTATATGCTTCTGTGTACTGGTCACCCCTATATAACTTATTGGTCTATCATTTTCTGAATCACCCTGTACAACTATAATTCAACTAAACACATTATTACAACGGGCCAGATATCTTTAAAACCACCCTGTAAAAGTACAAATCCTCTCCACACTATTGACTCTTTCTCTTTTTCTATTGTTTAAATGATTCCTGTATATCAATTATTTTACTTCGCACTATATGTCTAGTATTCCATTTATGCAACTCCCCGTGGTCTACCCTATATAACAAAATTCACCTATTTGAACCACATTTTATGACTATAATTTTACCCTACCATTTATTTCAAGAACCTGGTATATGCAACTTCTTCTAAAAATTTTTCAACTCATGTCTATAATTATACCCCGTCCTACGTCCTATAATTCAAATATCCTAACTGCTTATGCTTACATAACAAATTTTTTATACATCCTGAATGGCAATAATTTTATCCCACCCTTACTTCAAAGACCTTGTCTAAGCAACTACTTATGTTCCAAACTATATAACTTTTTTAAACCGCCCTGTATAACTGCAATTATACTCAACCTTATATTTCAACCATCCTGTATATTCAAGTGCTTCTGACAATTTTTGAAGTCTTTTGTATAACTGTAATTATTCTTCGCCCTATAACTCAAATATCCACTCTGTATCACTATAGTTTTGCTCCACTCTTATTTCAACCACCTTTTATATGCAACTACTTATGTGCCAAACAATAAAATATTTTTAGAGCCACTCTGTATAACTAATTCAATTCCAACTTATATTTCAACCATCATTGTATGCAACTGCTTATGTACCACTTAATAGATCATGCACGCACGCACACACCTTCAACCGTATTTCACACAGAAGAGATCGCCGGAATAACAAATTTTCGTTTTAATAAGCTAATGAAATATTTTCTGCAATTTTACGCGACTGTAACTTAACTTCGTCTCTAAAATAAACTGAGTTCAAAAGCATCAAAATGAAAATCATTACAAACACCCTGTACGGAATACTTTCATGGCATATCTTCACTTATAAACTAGATATTTATGATGAAAATTTACCATAATGTTTACAGTTTTTATGCATATATTTTTCTGATTTTCAGAAAAATGGTATGTTTTGCGTTACAGAAAAATGTACGGATTCAACCTGAAACATATTTTTGTATAATCCAATTTATAATATTCAAATTTCGTGAGCAGTTTTAGAGAAAACACTGAAGATTTACTGAAAATCACTGAAATCTAGTCCCTTATTTACTTTTTTCCTGATTTTCTAGAAAACCGTAAATCTCATGTTATAGACAATTATATGGGACCTTTCTGTAATGTTGCTTAATATAATGCAGTTTAAATCATCAAAATTGCCTAAGCCGTTTTTGAATAATTGCTCGTCATATATAAAAAAAAACAGTTGTAGACGAATTGACAACCTCCTCCTTTTTGGAAGTCGGTTAAAAACATTCCGTATACTAACTAGAGTCATTGAACAAACAAATAATTACTCTCGGTGTGCTAGTTTCCCTGAAAATCCTAGATGTCGATGATTACATCTCGCGTCTACAAACAAATACTGGTTGGAAATAGTTTCCCACTATTACAACAAATATGTGTGTTTCCAAATTATTGTGTCATCATGAGATCCTAATTTATAAGCTGACTTGTCTCGAGATGTTAAACATATTCTATTCCAATATTGTCTTACATCCTTCTTAATGGAAGGGTATTGTTTAATAACGCAGGAAGAGGAGCACAAACATCAGAAGAGGAGCACCGGAGATATTCCGCGAATTTGAGATGATCGATAATCCCCGTATGGAGTTACGGTGTATGTATGAAACCTACCAACAGCAATATTGCTGGTTTATCACATTAAAACTGGCTTTATTACAAGACAGAAAGATCGCCTGGGATTTAGTACTCTATCAATATCATATTAGATATACGGACAAAAAATGTAGTAGAATTATTGTCCATTTTGTTTTTTGCTATACACAGTAATTCAAAATCAACCCTCACCATTTGAGATCTTCAGAACTACGAGTTTGAATGGGACCAAAATTGAGTAATTTAGTGTTAGAAGAAATGCCGATTTTAAAATTGAAATTTTCTGAATATTCCCGAATATATCCGAAAAAAATAGAAAATTGTAGATTTCATGTTTATTTTTTATAGCATTAATTAACGAGGAAACGCAAAATTTAAATATTTTTAATGCCCGTTGCTCATGTGAATGAAGCCTTAGGCCACACTCCAAACTGTAGTTATTGCATAATTATCTGCAGAGCTGGTATCGAAATAACCCTAATCTTATGTTGAACAGTTATTCTAGGGCTCACGATTGCCAATAAATCATTGATCATTCAAAAATAGATAAAAAATTTTCATATAATTCTATAATTTGTTCCCAAAAATTAAAATTAGGGGTTTCTCTTTATTTTTTTTCCCTGTAAACTTTGGTCAGCGTTCTATAATTCTTTTTTTTTTCAAAATTTTAAGGTCAAAAGTTTCGGAGATAATAATGGTGGGAAAATGTCGATTTTTTAAATCCCCCAGAAATACCCCTAAAACCAAAATATCTTCATTTACGACCCTGATCGGGTCATAAATCTATATACTGATACAAAATTTCAACCTTTCCGTCGAGTACTTTGGGAGAACATTACTGTGATGTGAAAGACAGAGAACTTATGAGGCATATTATAATATTTTTCATGTCTGGAATATCAGTTCGTCATTGTGAAATATTCTAAGAATCGAAATAACACGATCACTTCAAATTATTAAGTAAAATCCCTGAAATACTAATGGATAAGACACTTGGTAAGACGACAAGGTGATTGTTCGAGAACAAACTCACTCAGTGTTATCGTAGGGGCCCGAAATACCAGAAAAAGACCCTAATATAATAGTGCAATATTATATCAATAAAATAACCAGAATAACTGGTCCCAAAAACTAAGCCTTGATGGGCATGTAAAGAAATGAGATATGAGTATGTAAGGAAGGCTATGATGTTGATGATGATTAGCTTAGTGAAAGCCTGGAACTATATTACAGTTTACGACTGAGTTTCTTCTTCTTATCGAATATAGATTTTTCCTTTGATAGGTAATTGACTGCCTAATATAACTGCAAAGCGTTCCTCGGATTGTTCATTATCCCGTAAATATTAACCTTCGTGTACTTCTTAATATTCTTAAACAATAAGAAAAAAATAGCTGATTTTTCTAACAATTTTCAAACTTCCACTCTGTAAATGTTCAGATAAAAGTATGTCTTTATATGAAGACTAGACTTCTTCCTATAATTATTCAAAAATATTAAAATATTTCTCTATATAATATCTTTGTGATCCCGGCTTATTTCCATTCGCGATCGTGCAAACCGCTTTATCTGCTTAAGCTTGAATAAAACCTCGAGAATAATATCCGTAAGAGAACAATTTCAAGCTCCGGCTTCCCCGAAGTCTTGATCCTAATAAGAAACTAACAACTTTAAAGTGGAATTTTTATGGCTGAATTTCCTCTTTCTTATCTTCATCCCTCTTTTCTGGAATTTCGTCTGGAATAATAAATTAGATTCGAATTTAATTTCTCTATAGTGAAAATTAACAATTATCGCACTTCTTCTCAAGGAAATTGTCAACTAGGCACTCAGTATGAATTATAGTCTCAGCGGATTTTCATTAAGTTCATTTTCTGTCACACGTATTGCAGGAAAAACATCATTTCACATGACAATAAGGCGCATATAAATTTTAGACAAATTTAGAGTAATATAGAAAACGCACTAGAAAATCTCCAGTTGTAGTTTAAGTTCCACTGATGCTAGGAACCCATTTTCAACTGGTTTTATACCTCTCAGAAAGCCACACCGAATTGAAGAATGAATTGAAGAGAACTTTAAAATTGATTAAAATTAAAATGTGTAATTGTTAAAACAACAGCAGGCTTCAATATGTCTGCCGGACTAACAGAAATAAATATACTTTAATTTGTAATCATAATTCCTATTTGATGACAAACCTCGTCTACAGTTATAAAAAGATACTGTTTACGTTTTAGACCATGCACATCTGTTTATGAAGAATTACTTTTTCTCTTAAAATTATTTAACAAAATCGTTTGATATATGAATACACACTGTATATACATATTAACAGTCATTTATTTTGATTAATTCAATTTATTTACAATTAACCCCAAGTTCCGAACAGTCAATACCAGCAATTCCACTGGATAAGAATGTCGTTAAAACAGTTTTTCCAGATTTTCTAAAAAACGGTACAAGCTGTGTTATTGAAAAAAATATGGGACCACTTCAGGATCTCCCGAAACTAATTCAATTTCTTTTTAATTTATACGCTAGTAAAGTATCTTTGAAATTTGCGCCATTTTGTGTTTTATTTGTGGAACGCTGGTTCTGTCAAGGCCGTAATTTATGTTTACTGTGTTATAGATTAAAATTTAGTTATGCCATAAAATGGAAAGAAAACCATTAAACCGAAAGTGCGGTGTAGTTGATTGTGAAAATACACCAAGAAAAACCCAAAATTACAATTATACCACTCATGGATTTCCATATCAATTAGAGATGAAGAAAAAGCTGCTGCACAGTTCGACATCATGGGTAAATAAATTTGCTTTCAACGTTGTTAGTCATTATTGTATGTATAAAAGTAATCATATTTGTTGTTCTGTTAACAAAACTGAGATTTTTTAATTACAGCAGTGGGGCAATCCATCTCAACCAGAAACAACTTCAATGATTTGCAGTGGTCAAATTGTTTGGGAAAAAAAGTAAACAATGCACATAACAAAAGTTACAATCCAACTATATTTCCTGCAATTTGTATATAACCAAGCCAAATCTTCATGCTGGTTTGTGGGCTGAATGATTACGAGTACCTACGACAAGAAAAAATTGCATCTTCAGGAGTCGATGAACCTCCAATTGAGATTAACAATAGTAAGTAAATATATATAAGAAAAAACAAATTAACTTTATTCATTATATATAATCTATTGGTAGATTTCACTGACGATGAAGTTTTAATGGATCAAGATGAAAATTTTGAAGTTGAAACAAGGATAATAAAGCAACAGATGCAAATATACATGTTAATTTACAAAGACATGAATATTGATTATATATTATTTATAGCTTTTGCAATAACTAAAAAAAAGAAGCGCTCATAAAAAAATAAATGAATGAGAATAAAAAGTGTTATTTATTTAAAAGAGTATAAATATTGATATATTACAGAAAAGATAGTTGAATTGTAAACTTTGTTGTGTATCTACATTGTTTGATTTTTCTGCTCCATCAAAATGAGCACAGCAAATCCTTGATAATATTCCTGGTTGCCAAGGCTTTTCATCCCTACTACTACTAAAAAGTTACTTTTTTTCTTTATTCCCAAAAGAAAATATTATTAATTAAAAATCATGTTAACCTTAAATTTCAATTTATTTTGGAAAGAAAAATATTTACATGATTAACTTTTCTGATTACAAGAGTTATTGAATCTTATTTTTGTTAACAGAACAACAATTGAGATTAATTTTATGCATTTAGTAATAACTAAAAACTGGAAATTTAATTTAATTGCTCTTGACGACGAACTGCTGCAATCCTCTTTTTCCTTCCTCTCCGATTGTTATAGAAATCCATTAAAACGATAAAATTGTAACACCGCACTTTCGGTTTGATATTTTTCTTTCCATTTTATGTGATAACTAAATTTTAATCTATAACACAGCAAACATAAATTACCGCCTTGACAGAACCAGCGTTCCACAAATAAAACACTAAATGGCGCAAATGCCTATTGTCAAAGATACTTTACTAGCGTATACCCCATGTTCCGAACAGAAAAATTTTCCAGATTTTAATACCAGCGACTCAACCAAATTGTTACTGTATAAGAAAGTCGGTAAAAAAAGTTCCAATTTCTTTTCAATTTATGCTATGTTCTGGATACAAAAATGTCCATGTTTTTAATACCGGCGACTCCACAAAAGCATAGTGTATAAGAATTTTTTTTTCTAAGAAACCGTACAAGCGATTTTAATGAAAGAAATATGGAACCACTTTGCGATCCTCCGGAACAGGATCCAGTGTAAACCGTCGAAATTCCTTGAGCCGTTTGCGAGTAATCCTGAACAAACATTTTTGAGGTCGGTTAAAAAGTAGGGAACAAATGGATTACCCATTTGTGCACACCTTTGGTTTAGTAGAGCATGCAGAAAGCTTATAGTAAATGGAAAATTCTCCATTAAGTTTGATCAATTTTTTCAGACAAATCCTGGTTTGTGATTTGTTTAACCATGTTCAGCTGTAAAATCGACAGAGACGTACTATATGTAGCACAAAATTCGGCGATGGCAATCTTAACCGAAATTCCTAACGATTTATGCAGCGAAAGCGATTTGAATTTAGATTGTGTAAAAGAGAAATTTGGATCAGCTCCCGGGCACCACTTTGGCAACCCCTGCCATAAATCCCTTTTTTAAGGTATTAAAAGGATGGAATGCATTGCAGAAAAAACATTTATAATAATGTACTTTCCATCAACAATTATTCTAAAAAATTCATTAAGTAAAAATTGAATACAAAGATTACATAAAGAAACGGCATTTGCAAAAGTCGAAAATTTCGGTGAACCTGCCTGGAACCTAGGTTGTAAGATACAGTTTCAAAATTCAAGAACCGCACATAAAAAGTACATAAAACAAAACGACGATGCACTTTTATGTAATTTTGTCGCCATTTCTCTCTGAATATTTTAGGAAACGTAAAATAAGGTTTGATAATGCATCTGGAACATTTTTACACAAAGCAGTTTTTACGGAAAATATCATTTGGGAATTTTTGTGAATTGCACTCAAAAAATATTATTGTGTATTTGCCATTGAACACAACTGACAAAGAACACAAAGATGTTTTATATTAAAAACCCTCTCCTTTTTTATGTTCCCTACTATACAAACTAATGATTGTATCTTGTACGTTGGTTGTGGCCTCTTGTCACACCATTGAATGGGGGGGCTTGGGGGAGGTTTTGGTTTGCCCACTGCTGTGCCATTCCTGTAGGCAACTGTATTCCATGTTAGGTCACGAGAACACCATCAACATCCAACATTCAAGATACCACTATTATTTTGTTTTGTGAAGATAATATAAAAAAATAGATTAGCTTTGGTAAGTATCATAAAAATTATTGCAGTGAAAACATGTCAAGTCTGCTGCTACCTCTCCTCCAGAAGAATCATATCGCGCAGGAGTTCATCATCCACATTGACTATTGTAGGGCTTATGATTGTCTTGGCGACAATAGGTACATCTATACAACGGTCACCTGACAATCCCTTCGTAGGAGCGGATGGAAAGCATACACACTGAACAGAGTTTCAGTGGAGAGTTGTGAAACAGTATACAAGAGAGATAACTATTACTATTCAGATCCCTACCCGATTTAATTTTTAGAGTATTTGTGATGGAAAAATGTAAAAAAAAACAACAAAGACGCCTTTGTAGCATTAATGGATTATTTATTTGGTGTTACTTTGTTCATCTCCATTTCTCTTTAACCGACATCCAAAAAGGAGGAGGTTATCAATTCGTCGGCACGTTTCTTTTTTTTGTATGCTCAGTGGTGATTAAAAACGGCTAGAGCCATTTTGATTATTTGAACGACATTGTATTAAGGAATATTACAGAAAGGTACCATATAACTTTCTACAACGTGAGATTTACGGTTTTCCAGAAAATCGGAAGAAGCAGTTATTAAGGGACTTCACTTCAGTAAATTTCAATGAATCTACACTGTTTTCTCTAAAACGGCTCTACCAATTTGAATATTTTAAATTGTATTCTACAAAAGGATGTTGCAGCTTGATTTCGTATAATTTTCTATAACGCAAAACATACCGTTTTTCTGAAAATCATAAAAGTATGTGCAAAAAACGGTAAACATCAATGTAAATGTCAAAAATTTTCATCATAAATATCTAGCTCAAATGTCAAGATATGCCATGAAACTATATTGTACTGAATGTTTGTAACGGTTTACATTTTATAGTGATTGCAGTCAAGTGAAATGGCACATAGATTATCGCAAAAAAACTGTTGTGTGAACGATCTTTTCTATACGGTATATGGTAGTAGGTGTGTGTGTGTTTTTTTTTTTTTTTATCCGAAGAGGGGGGAAATACATTGCGTACTTAGCTAGCACGTGCTGGCCGTCGTGCGGGACTCCCGATGCAATGACTTCAAAGCAAGAGTAAATCGTTGCATTGAAACCAGTATACCGTATACCCGCTAAACCCTAACCTCTTTCTCCTACAACCATGGTCCCCTGCGGCACTCTTTGTCAATACTACTTCGCAAGGGTGGTTCATTGCAGATGTAAACTGCTCTTACATTGGAAGCCTCTAAAGCCTACTCCTCGAAGGTATTGCGGAGCTCTTTGAGGATAGTCTCCGCGTAATCTGATACCAAGTTCCAGGCTTGGGGGCCCTTCAGCATGGCTTCTACTTATTGTTCTGGAACGATATTAGTCTCCAGAATCCTCTCCACTTCAGCACGTTGATCCTGAAACCGGGAGCAGGAGAAGAACACGTGTTCCGCGTCCTCTACCACGTCCGTACAGTGTGGGCAGTTTGGGGAGTTTGCCCTCCTGAACCTGTACAGGTATGCTCGAAAGCATCCATGTCCAGTCAGGAGTTGAGTGATGTAGAACCTCTCCTGCCATTGCCCTAGACTCATGGCTCTTTCATCGCTGTTTCCTGTCGGCTGGTCTTTCTCTAACTTTCTGCGATAAAGCCGTCCCCTTTCTGCAGCCAGGATGTCGATTGGTAGGGTAGAAGCAATCACACTCACCGCCTCGTAAGACACAGTGCGGTAGGATGATGCCACTCGAATCGCTGAGAGCCGCTGGACTGATTTCATTTTCCGGCGGTACGATGGTAGCTCGAGCGATTTCTCCCATACCGGTGCCCCGTACAACAAAACAGAAGTAGTTACTGTTGCCAGTAGCTGTCTTCTTATCTGTCTAGGGCCTCCGACATTCGGCATTATTCTAGATAATGCCCCCTGTACCCCAGCTGATTTCTTGCTGGCCGCGATTATGTGCTCTTTGAAGTTGAGCCGTGCGTCCAGGAGCACCCCCAAATAGCTGATGAAGGGCTGCGACTGTATGTAGGAGTCGCCTATTTTGAGGGTGATGGTTTCCCTTGCCTTTCGACTGCTAACAAGAAGTGTTTCGGTCTTTTGTTCTGCTAAACTCAAGTCCGCTGCGAGCATCCAATGCTGAATTGTGGCTATAGCGAATGAGAAGGTTGTTTGTATCTCCCCTATGTGCTTGCGCACTATGATCAATGCCACATCATCGGCGAATGCCACTAGCCTGACGCCCTCAGGCAGACCGAGCAGGAGCAGGTCGTTGTACATTACGTTCCATAAGAGGGGGCCAAGAACAGAGCCCTGAGGTACACCTCCTGTGATCTTATAGTCTACTTGCCCATTTTCAGTTTGGTACAACAAGATGCGGTCCTTGAAATATGCTGAAACCATTCTGCGCAAGTACTGCGGAACTTCCATCCTGGCAAGAGCCTCCAAAATGCGGTCCCAGCGGGCCGAGTTAAAGGCGTTCTTGATATCCAGGGTGGCTATTAGACAGTACTTTTTTCCACCTCTTCTCCATCTCTTTCCCGAGATAGCCTCTCTGGCGATGTTGGTAACGAGTGTCACGGCATCGATGGTTGATCTCCCCTTTCTGAACCCGAGGTGTGTGTGTGTGTGTGTGTGTGTTTTTTTTTTTTTTTTTTTTTTTTTTTTTTTTTTTTTTTTTACATTCCGTACTTAGCTAGCACGTGCTGGCCGTCGTGCGGGACTCCCGATGTAATGACTTCAAAGCAAGAGTAAATCGTTGCATTGAAACCAGTATACCGTATACCCGCTAAAATCCTAACCTCTTTCTCCTACAACCATGGTCCCCTGCGGCACTCTTAGTCAATACTACTTCGCAAGGGTGGTTCATTGCAGATGTTTACTGCTCTTACATTGAAAGCCTCTGAAGCCTACTCCTCGAGTATTGCGGAGTTCTTTGAGGATAGTCTCCGCGTAGCCGATACCAAGTTCCAAGCATGGCTTCTACTAGTTCTGGAACGATATTAGCCTCCAGAATCCTCTCCACTTCAGTACGTTGATCCTGAAACCGGGGGCAGGAGAAGAACACGTGTTCCGCGTCCTCTATCCACGTCCGTACACTGAGTTTTGGGGAGTTTGCCCTCCTGGTGTAGGTATGCTCGAAAGCATCCATGTCCAGTCAGGAGTTGAGTGATGTAGAACCCAACCTCCCCGATGCTGGCGGTTGACCCAACGACTGATGTTAGGTATCAATCGATATGTCCACCGGCCTTTAGTAGAGCTGTCCCACTTCTCCTGCCATTGCCCTAGACTCATGGCTCTTTCATCGCTGTTTCCTGTCGGTTGGTCTTTTTCTAACTTTCTGCGATAAAGCCGTCCCCTTTCTGCAGCCAGGATGTCGATTGGCAGGGTAGAGGCAATCACAATCACCGCCTCGTAAGACACAGTGCGGTAGGATGATGCCACTCGGCTGAGAGCCGCTGGACTGATTTCATTTTCCGGCGGTACGATGGTAGCTCGAGCGATTTCTCCCATACCGGTGCCCCGTACAACAAAACAGAAGTATTACTGTTGCCAGTAGCTGTCTTCTTATCTGTCTAGGGCCTACATTCGGCATATATTCTAGGCCCCCTGTACCCCAGCTGCTTTCTTGCTGGCCGCGATTATGTGCTCTTTGAAGTTGAGCCGTGTGTCCAGGAGCACCCAAATAGCTGATGAAGGGCTGCGACTGTATGTAGGTGCGCCTATTTTGAGGGTGATGGTTTCCCTGCCTTCCGACTGCTAACAAGAAGTGCGGTCTTTTGCTCTGCTAGCCGCTGCGAGCATCCAATGCTGAATTGTGGCTATAGCGAATGAGAAGGTTGTTTGTATCTCCTCTATGTGCTTGCGCACTATGATCAATGCCAGGCGAATGCCACTAGCCTGACGCCCTTCATTGTACATTACGTTCCATAAGAGGGGGCCAAGAACAGAGCCCTGAGGTACACCTCCTGTGATCTCTACTTGCCCATTTTCAGTTTGGTACAACAAGATGCTCCTTGAAATACGCTGAAACCATTCTGCGCAAGTACTGCGGAACTTCCATCCTGGCAAGAGCCTCCAAAATGCGGTCCCAGCGGGCCGAATCGTTCTTGATATCCAGGGTGGCTATCAGACAGTACTTTTTTCCACCTCTTTTCCATCTCTTTCCAGATAGCCTCTCTGGCGATAACGAGTGTCACGGCATCGATGGTTGATCTCCCCTTTCTGAACCCGAATTGGTTGGTGGAAAGTTTTTTGGCTCAACGTAGGGCTCCAGCCTATCTGCTATTATTCTTTCAAGGAGTTTTCCCGCAGAGTCCAACATACAGAGGGGACGATATGATGACGGTTCGTCTGGAGGTTTCTTTCCCCCTTTAGGTAGGAGCACAAGCCTCTGCTTTTTCCACTTAGTCGGAAAAACCCCCTGCTTTAGGCAGGTCTCATACATGTGTAGAAACATGTCAGGCCTATTGGCTATGGCGCTTTTAGCGCGATGTTAGGTATGCCATCTGGACCGGGAGCCTTACCGTTTTGGAGCCGGTTGCACGCGCCCATCAGCTCATTCATAGTCACTGATGGTATATCTTCGTCCCTCACCTGCCACGAAGATAAGCGGTAGCTCAGGCTTCGCAGGAAACAAGTGAGTGACAATGCGGTGCAATGATTCGGGGCAGTTCGTTGATGTCATGGGGGGGCCTTGATTTTATGCATCACGATTTTATACGGTTTTCCCCATGGATCTTGGTCAACTTCGTCACACAACTCCTTCCAGTAGGATCTCTTGCTTGAGAGAATGGCTCTTCGTAGTTGTTGTCTTTTGATCTCATAGTCGAGCCTAAGTTCTTCTGTTGTGACCCTGTCGCGTCTCCGTGCTCGTTGATGCAGCCTTCGTGCTTTGAGACACTCTCGTCGGTGTTGTGAGATTGCGTCGTTCCACCAGTAAACTGGTGGGCGGCTGTTGTTCTGCCGTCTCCTTGGCATGGAAGCATCGCAGGACTTGACAACGCTTGTCATTACCTCTTTGGCAGTGGCTTCTGCGCTTGTTGCTATTGACAATGGTTCCTGCTCCATAACCAAGGCGAATGAATCAGCATCGAAAGCATTTTTGTTCCAGCCGACTGGCTGTGACCTCGCTCGACTGACACACAATCTTCATTTGGGAGTGCTGTTGATTTCCCAAATAATAGCTTGGTGGTCGCTATTAGTAAACTCCTCATCGACCCGCCACTCACAGCCCCCTTTAATTAGGTTGCTGCTAACGAATGTTACGTCGATAATGGAGCTGGCAGTGCCTTTGCGATATGTGCTTACGGCTCCTGTGTTGAGGAGTACCAGGTTGAGCGAAGACATGGTCTCGAGGAGAGCTCGTCCTCTCGCGCTCGTTTCCCGGCATCCCCAATCAATTGCTCAGGCGTTGAAATCACCTGCGATGGCGACCGATTCACGCTTCCGTACATCCTCCGCCAAGGTGTCCAAGAATAACTCGAACTCTTCGAGTTGTGCACTAGGAGGTGCATAGCAGCTATAGAAGTGGACCCCTCCCACTTTGGCTCTCACAAGCCATGGTTCCGGGGTATTTGGGAGTTGTTGGAACCGATGTTTACCGCAAGCCCATATCGCTGCTCTGTCCGTTGTGTCATTTACCCAGGACAGGGTGTCGAAGTTTTTGTACTGCTCGCAGATTATGGCTACGTCGCAATCCAATTCCCGCACCCGCTGTACCAGTAGGTCTTGGGCTGCTTCGCAATGGTTGAGGTTGAGTTGCAGTACTTTCATTTACGGGCTTGTGCTGCTCTCATCGCCTGTTGGTAGATCGGACATTTCCAACTACCCGCAACGTGCCGGCAGTCTGACCTACTATCTTTCTCTTTGCAGAGTAAGCACTTGGCAGGTTGTTGACAAGCCGAGGCATTGTGACCAGCGCCTCCGCATCTGTGACAACAACTGTTTCGGTCAGTCTTGCCTCTGCACGCCTGGGCGTTGTGCCCAAAGTGCCAGCATTTGAAGCACCGTCGAAGGCTGATCCTCTCGCGAACACGTACTGTGCCCCACGCAAGTTTCAGCTTTCCAAGTGCGATGGCTTTCTTGGCCTGGACCTCTGGGAGACAAACAACTGCCGTTTGTGTTGATCTATATGCCCGTCGAAGTGATTTCACTGCCTCCTCAGTGATCTCTGCCAGGCCGTCGATATTATCTTTGAGCAGGTTTACTACCTCTTCCTTGGTACTGATCTCGTCCAGGTCTTTAATTTCAATCTCGATTTGGGGTATTCGAGATTGTACAGTGGCCCCGCTTGGGAGTTATTCTTGATGGCGTTACAATAGCGCTCCATCTCCTGAGCGTCTGCCTTCGCGAATAACAAAAGGAGATCTCCCTTAGCTGTTCGTCGGATCTTATTGACTTTTTTGCCTATATCCTGCAAGGTGGGATCATTCTTGATACCTCGCAAGATATCTGCATGGGAGCTCTTCTCGCCTTTCTTTATAAGCAGCGTACAATGTTGGGCTGGTTTTTGCTTATTGGTCCTCGGGGCCTTTTTCCTCTTTACCACTTGCCAGTCAGTCGACTGGTTTGAAGGTTGTTTTTTGGTCTGCGGTTTAAACTTGGATTTTAATCCATTGTTTCTCTCCGCTTCTGAATTGACCACCCTACTTGTTGTTGCCTGGGTGGTTTGCCCGATGTTCTGGCAACCTTCTTTACCGGGCTTTAGCTTGCTAGCTAGCACCGGTTTAAGAGTTTTAACTAGTGGTGCCTTACTTGATGGGGCTACTGAAGGCGAGGCCTTCGGTGGCGAGGTCCTTGCTACTGAGGCTACTTTTATTGAAGCCGCCTGCTTTGGGGCCGCCGGTGTTGATGCAGTCGGTTTTGAGTTGGCTGCTTTTGAGGCAGCCGCTTTTGGGACCTCCTTTTGCTTTTCACCTTGTGTCTGAGTGTTTGACACCTTTACTGGCGATGTCTGTGTTGTAGCAGGTTTCGCTACAGGAGGTGGCCGCGTCGTTGACGTCTGATATTTGTCATATTCTGACTTAATGGCGTGTGCCAGTTTCTTGATCTCATGATGTACATTGTGCCTAGGCCCAATGAACTTCAAGAGCTCATCGATCTTTGCTCCTAATTTGTTTGGAGCGCCACTCTCAGTTGTGGCCCTTTGGGAGGCGTCAACTGCACTATCCGCCTTTTGGAGGACTTGGCTGAATAGCGTCTTGCTGCCAGCTCTAGTTTTTAATGGTCGATGTTGTACCATTAGCAATGTTCTTATTCTTCTTGTCACCATATGACGGAACCAGTGATAATTCGCTCCCCCCAGAATCCGTGGAGCGTGCACCGGCCACCGAGGCTTTCACTCGATCGGAACCGGTGGTGGGATTATCCTCTGCAGAGGTACCCACCTGGGGTATTAAGTTGACCTTATCACCCATATCCATGAATGGTTTATTTTCGGGGTTCCTTTCCCTATCTGATTTTGGTCCGCCCTGAGGAAATCCTCAGTACTCCCCATTGCTGGAGAGCGTCCCCTATCCGCCACCTGGGGAGGCGCCCGGTGGTGGACCAGCAACCACCCCGGGTGTGTGTGTGTTTTTTTTTTTTTTTTTTTATTTTTATTTTTTTATCCGAAGAGGGGGGAAATACATTCCGTACTTAGCTAGCACGTGCTGGCCGTCGTGCGTGACTCCCGATGCAATGACTTCAAAGCAAGAGTAAGTCGTTGCATTGAAACCAGTATACCGTATACCCGCTAAAACCCTAACCTCTTTCTCCTACAACCATGGTCCCCTGCGGCACTCTTAGTCAATACTACTTCGCAAGGGTGGTTCATTGCAGATGTTTACTGCTCTTACATTGAAAGCCTCTAAAGCCTACTCCTCGAACGTATTGCGGAGTTCTTTGAGGATAGTCTCCGCGTAATCTGATACCAAGTTCCAGGCTTGGGGGCCCTTCAGCATGGCTTCTACTAATTGTTCTGGAACGATATTAGTCTCCAGAATCCTCTCCACTTCAGCACGTTGATCCTGAAACCGGGGGCAGGAGAAGAACACGTGTTCCGCGTCCTCTATCACGTCCGTACAGTGTGGGCAGTTTGGGGAGTTTGCCCTCCTGAACCTGTGCAGGTATGCTCGAAAGCATCCATGTCCAGTCAGGAGTTGAGTGATGTAGAACCCAACCTCCCCATGCTGGCGGTTGACCCAACGACTGATATTAGGTATCAATCGATATGTCCACCTTCTTTAGTAGAGCTGTCCCACCTCTCCTGCCATTGCCCTAGACTCATGGCTCTTTCATCGCTGTTTCCTGTCGGTTGGTCTTTCTCTAACTTTCTGCGATAAAGCCGTCCCCTTTCTGCAGCCAGGATGTCGATTGGTAGGGTAGAGGCAATCACACTCACCGCCTCGTAAGACACAGTGCGGTAGGATGATGCCACTCGAATCGCTGAGAGCCGCTGGACTGATTTCATTTTCCGGCGGTACGATGGTAGCTCGAGCGATTTCTCCCATACCGGTGCCCCGTACAACAAAACAGAAGTAGTTACTGTTGCCAGTAGCTGTCTTCTTATCTGTCTAGGGCCTCCGACATTCGGCATTATTCTAGATAATGCCCCCTGTACCCCAGCTGCTTTCTTGCTGGCCGCGATTATGTGCTCTTTGAAGTTGAGCCGTGTGTCCAGGAGCACCCCCAAATAGCTGATGAAGGGCTGCGACTGTATAAGGTGTCGCCTATTTGAGGGTGATGGTTTCCCTTGCCTTTCGACTGCTAACAAGAAGTGTTTCGGTCTTTTGTTCTGCTAACTCAAGTCCGCTGCGACATCCAATGCTGAATTGTGGCTATAGCGAATGAGAAGGTTGTTTGTATCTCCTCTATGTGCTTGCGCACTATCAATGCCACATCATCGGCGAATGCCACTAGCCTGATCTTTGAAGTTGAGCCGTCATCGTCCTACTTGCCCAGGCCACAGCCCCCAAATAGCTGATGATATCCAGGGCTGCAGACTGTATGTACAGTGTCACGGCATCGCGCCTAAGAGGGGGCCAAGGGTGAGCCCCTTGCCTACACTCCTGCTATCTTACAAGAAGTGTTCATTGCAGATGTTTACTGCTCTTACATAAAGCCTCTTACTCCTCGAACGTATTGCGGAGTCTTTGAGGATAGTCTCCGCGTAATCTGATACCAAGTTCTTCAGTGGCTTCTACTATGTTCTGGAACGATATTAGTCTCCAGAATGCACGTTGATCCTGAAACCGCTATCACGCATCCCCTCCTGAATGCTGAATCCTGTGTCAGCGCTGAGCGATTCAATCGAGAAAGTTGTTTGAATCTCCTCATGTGCTTGCCTCTCACCGCCTCGTAAGACACAGTGAATGATGCCACTCGAATCGGTGCCACATGGTAGCATCGGCCGAATTAACTAGTCTAGGGCCTCCGACATTCGGCATTATTCTAGATAATGCCCCCTGTACCCCAGCTGCTTTCTTGCTGGCCGCGATGCTCTTTGAAGTTGAGCCGTGTGTCCAGGAGCACCCCCAAATAGCTGATGAAGGGCTGCGACTGTATGTAGGTGTCGCCTATTTTGAGGGTGATGGTTTCCCTTGCCTTTCGAGGGTGGCTAGAGACGACTTTTTTCACCGTCTTCTACGTTCCATCCGAGAGGGGCCAAGAACAGAGCCCTGAGGTACACCTCCTGTGATCTTATAGTCTACTTGCCCATTTTCAGTTTGGTACAACAAGATGCGGTCCTTGAAATACGCTGAAACCATTCTGCGCAAGTACTGCGAACTTCCATCCTGGCAAGAGCCTCCAAAATGCGGTCCCAGCGGGCCGAGTTAAAGGCGTTCTTGATATCCAGGGTGGCTATTAGACAGTACTTTTTTCCACCTCTTCTCCATCTCTTTCCCGAGATAGCCTCTCTGGCGATGTTGGTAACGAGTGTCACGGCATCGATGGTTGATCTCCCCTTTCTGAACCCGAATTGGTTGGTGGAAAGTTTCGGCTCAACGTAGGGCTCCAGCCTATCTGCTATTATTCTTTCAAGGAGTTTTCCCGCAGAGTCCAACATACAGAGGGGACGATATGATGACGGTTCGTCTGGAGGTTTCTTTCCCCCTTTAGGGAGGAGCACAAGCCTCTGCTTTTTCCACTTAGTCGGAAAACCCCCTGCTTTAGGCAGGTCTCATACATGTGTAGAAACATGTCAGGCCTATTGGCTATGGCGCATTTTAGCGCGATGTTAGGTATGCCATCTGGACCGGGAGCCTTACCGTTTTGGAGCCGGTTGCACGCGCCCATCAGCTCATTCATAGTCACTGATGGTATATCTTCGTCCCTCACCTGCCACGAAGGATAAGCGGGTAGCTCAGGCTTCGCAGGAAACAAGTGAGTGACAATGCGGTGCAATGATTCGGGGCAGTTCGTTGATGTCATGGGAGGGGCCTTAATTTTATGCATCACGATTTTATACGGTTTTCCCCATGGATCTTGATTAACTTCGTCACACAACTCCTTCCAGTAGGATCTCTTGCTTGAGAGAATGGCTCTTCGTAGTTGTTGTCTTTTGATCTCATAGTCGAGCCTTAGTTCTTCTGTTGTGACCCTGTCGCGTCTCCGTGCTCGTTGATGCAGCCTTCGTGCTTTGAGACACTCTCGTCGGTGTTGTGAGATCGTGTCGTTCCACCAGTAAACTGGTGGGCGGCTGTTGTTCTGCCGTCTCCTTGGCATGGAAGCATCGCAGGACTTGACAACGCTTGTCATTACCTCTTTGGCAGTGGCTTCTGCGCTTGTTGCTATTGACAATGGTTCCTGCTCCATAACCAAGGCGAATGAATCAGCATCGAAAGCATTTTTGTTCCAACCGACTGGCTGTGACCTCGCACGACTGACACACAATCTTCGTTTGGGAGTGGTGTTGATTTCCCAAATAATAGCTTGGTGGTCGCTATTAGTAAACTCCTCATCGACCCGCCACTCACAGCCCCCTTTAATTAGGTTGCTGCTAACGAATGTCACATCGATAATGGAGCTGGCTGTGCCTTTGCGATATGTGCTTACGGCTCCTGTGTTGAGGAGTACCAGGTTGAGCGAAGACATGGTCTCAAGGAGAGCTCGTCCTCTCGCGCTCGTTTCCCGGCATCCCCAGTCAATTGCCCAGGCGTTGAAATCTCCTGCGATGGCGACCGATTCACGCTTCCGTACATCCTCCGCCAAGGTGTCCAAGAATAACTCGAACTCCTCGAGCTGTGCACTAGGAGGTGCATAGCAGCTATAGAAGTGACCCCTCCCACTTTGGCTCTCACAAGCCATGGTTCGGGGTATTTGGGAGTTGTTGGAACGGAAGTTTACCGCAAGCCCATATCGCTGCTCTGTCCGTTGTGTCATTTACCCAGGACAGGGTGTCGAAGTTTTTGTACTGCTCGCAGATTATGGCTACGTCGCAATCCAATTCCCGCACCCGCTGTACCAGTAGGTCTTGGGCTGCTTCGCAATGGTTGAGGTTGAGTTGCAGTACTTTCATTTACGGGCTTGTGCTGCTCTCATCGCCTGTTGGTAGATCGGACATTTCCAACTACCCGCAACGTGCCGGCAGTCTGACCTACTATCTTTCTCTTTGCAGAGTAAGCACTTGGCAGGTTGTTGACAAGCCGAGGCATTGTGACCAGCGCCTCCGCATCTGTGACAACAACTGCTTCGGTCAGTCTTGCCTCTGCACGCCTGGGCGTTGTGCCCAAAGTGCCAGCATTTGAAGCACCGTCGAAGGCTGATCCTCTCGCGAACACGTACTGTGCCCCACGCAAGTTTCAGCTTTCCAAGTGCGATGGCTTTCTTGGCCTGGACCTCTGGGAGACAAACAACTGCCGTTTGTGTTGATCTATATGCCCGTCGAAGTGATTTCACTGCCTCCTCAGTGATCTCTGCCAGGCCGTCGATATTATCTTTGAGCAGGTTTACTACCTCTTCCTTGGTACTGATCTCGTCCAGGTCTTTAATTTCAATCTCGATTTGCGGTATTCGAGATTGTACAGTGGCCCCGCTTGGGAGCTTATTCTTGATGGCGTTACAATAGCGCTCCATCTCCTGAGCGTCTGCCTTCGCGAATAACAAAAGGAGATCTCCCTTAGCTGTTCGTCGGATCTTATTGACTTTTTTGCCTATATCCTGCAAGGTGGGATCATTCTTGATACCTCGCAAGATATCTGCATGGGAGCTCTTCTCGCCTTTCTTTATAAGCAGCGTACAATGTTGGGCTGGTTTTTGCTTATTGGTCCTCGGGGCCTTTTTCCTCTTTACCACTTGCCAGTCAGTCGACTGGTTTGAAGGTTGTTTTTGGTCTGCGGTTTAAACTTGGATTTTAATCCATTGTTTCTCTCCGCTTCTGAATTGACACACCTACTTGTTGTTGCCTGGGTGGTTTGCCCGATGTTCTGGCAACCTTCTTTACCGGGCTTTAGCTTGCTAGCTAGCACCGGTTTAAGAGTTTTAACTAGTGGTGCCTTACTTGATGAGGCTACTGAAGGCGAGGCCCTTCGCGTGGCGAGGTCCTTGCTAGTGAGGCTACTTTTATTGAAGCCGCCTGCTTTGGGGCCGCCGGTGTTGATGCAGCCGGTTTTGAGTTGGCTGCTTTTGAGGCAGCCGCTTTTGGGACCTCCTTTTGCTTTTCACCTTGTGTCTGAGTGTTTGACACCTTTACTGGCGATGTCTGTGTTGTAGCAGGTTTCGCTACAGGAGGTGGCCGCGTCGTTGACGTCTGATATTTGTCATATTCTGACTTAATGGCGTGTGCCAGTTTCTTGATCTCATGATGTACATTGTGCCTAGGCCCAATGAACTTCAAGAGCTCATCGATCTTTGCTCCTAATTTGTTTGGAGCGCCACTCTCATTTGTGCCCTTTGGGGGCGTCAACTCCACTATCCGCCTTTTGGAGACTTGGCTGAATAGTGTCTTGCTGCCAGCTCTAGTTTTAATGGTCGATGTTGTACCATTAGCAGTGTTCTCTATTCTTCTTGTCACCATGTGACGGAACCAGTGATAATTCGCTCCCCCAGAATCCGTGGAGCGTGCACCGGCCACCGAGGCTTTCACTCGATCGGAACCGGTGGTGGGATTATCCTCTGCAGAGGTACCCACCTGGGGGTATTAAGTTGACCTTATCACCCATATCCATGAATGGTTTATTTTCGGGTTCCTTTCCCTATCTGATTTTGGTCCGCCCTGAGGAAATCCTCAGTACTCCCCATTGCTGGAGAGCGTCCCCTATCCGCCACCTGGGGAGGCGCCCGGTGGTGGACCAGCAACCACCCCGGGTTAGTCGGTGTGTGTGTGTGTGTTTTTTTTTTTTTTTTTTTTTTTTTTATCCGAAGAGGGGGGAAATACATTCCGTACTTAGCTAGCACGTGCTGGCCGTCGTGCGGGACTCCCGATGCAATGACTTCAAAGCAAGAGTAAATCGTTGCATTGAAACCAGTATACCGTATACCCGCTAAAACCCTAACCTCTTTCTCCTACAACCATGGTCCCCTGCGGCACTCTTAGTCAATACTACTTCGCAAGGGTGGTTCATTGCAGATGTTTACTGCTCTTACATTGAAAGCCTCTAAAGCCTACTCCTCGAACGTATTGCGGAGTTCTTTGAGGATAGTCTCCGCGTAATCTGATACCAAGTTCCAGGCTTGGGGGCCCTTCAGCATGGCTTCTACTAATTGTTCTGGAACGATATTAGTCTCCAGAATCCTCTCCACTTCAGCACGTTGATCCTGAAACCGGGGCAGGAGAAGAACACGTGTTCCGCGTCCTCTATCACGTCCGTACAGTGTGGGCAGTTTGGGGAGTTTGCCCTCCTGAACCTGTGCAGGTATGCTCGAAAGCATCCATGTCCAGTCAGGAGTTGAGTGATGTAGAACCCAACCTCCCCATGCTGGCGGTTGACCCAACGACTGATGTTAGGTATCAATCGATATGTCCACCGGCCTTTAGTAGAGCTGTCCCACCTCTCCTGCCATTGCCCTAGACTCATGGCTCTTTCATCGCTGTTTCCTGTCGGTTGGTCTTTCTCTAACTTTCTGCGATAAAGCCGTCCCCTTCTGCAGCCAGGATGTCGATTGGTAGGGTAGAGGCAATCACACTCACCGCCTCGTAAGACACAGTGCGGTAGGATGATGCCACTCGAATCGCTGAGAGCCGCTGGACTGATTTCATTTTCCGGCGGTACGATGGTAGCTCGAGCGATTTCTCCCATACCGGTGCCCCGTACAACAAAACAGAAGTAGTTACTGTTGCCAGTAGCTGTCTTCTTATCTGTCTAGGGCCTCCGACATTCGGCATTATTCTAGATAATGCCCCCTGTACCCCAGCTGCTTTCTTGCTGGCCGCGATTATGTGCTCTTTGAAGTTGAGCCGTGTGTCCAGGAGCACCCCCAAATAGCTGATGAAGGGCTGCGACTGTATGTAGGTGTCGCCTATTTTGAGGGTGATGGTTTCCCTTGCCTTTCGACTGCTAACAAGAAGTGTTTCGGTCTTTTGTTCTGCTAAACTCAAGTCCGCTGCGAGCATCCAATGCTGAATTGTGGCTATAGCGAATGAGAAGGTTGTTTGTATCTCCTCTATGTGCTTGCGCACTATGATCAATGCCACATCATCGGCGAATGCCACTAGCCTGACGCCCTCAGGCAGACCGAGCAGGAGCAGGTCGTTGTACATTACGTTCCATAAGAGGGGGCCAAGAACAGAGCCCTGAGGTACACCTCCTGTGATCTTATAGTCTACTTGCCCATTTTCAGTTTGGTACAACAAGATGCGGTCCTTGAAATACGCTGAAACCATTCTGCGCAAGTACTGCGGAACTTCCATCCTGGCAAGAGCCTCCAAAATGCGGTCCCAGCGGGCCGAGTTAAAGGCGTTCTTGATATCCAGGGTGGCTATTAGACAGTACTTTTTTCCACCTCTTCTCCATCTCTTTCCCGAGATAGCCTCTCTGGCGATGTTGGTAACGAGTGTCACGGCATCGATGGTTGATCTCCCCTTTCTGAACCCGAATTGGTTGGTGGAAAGTTTCGGCTCAACGTAGGGCTCCAGCCTATCTGCTATTATCCTTTCAAGGAGTTTTCCCGCAGAGTCCAACATACAGAGGGGACGATATGATGACGGTTCGTCGGGAGGTTTCTTTCCCCCTTTAGGGAGGAGCACAAGCCTCTGCTTTTTCCACTTAGTCGGGAAAACCCCCTGCTTTAGGCAGGTCTCATACATGTGTAGAAACATGTCAGGCCTATTGGCTATGGCGCATTTTAGCGCGATGTTAGGTATGCCATCTGGACCGGGAGCCTTACCGTTTTGGAGCCGGTTGCACGCGCCCATCAGCTCATTCATAGTCACTGATGGTATATCTTCGTCCCTCACCTGCCACGAAGGATAAGCGGGTAGCTCAGGCTTCGCAGGAAACAAGTGAGTGACAATGCGGTGCAATGATTCGGGGCAGTTCGTTGATGTCATGGGAGGGGCCTTAATTTTATGCATCACGATTTTATACGGTTTTCCCCATGGATCTTGATTAACTTCGTCACACAACTCCTTCCAGTAGGATCTCTTGCTTGAGAGAATGGCTCTTCGTAGTTGTTGTCTTTTGATCTCATAGTCGAGCCTTAGTTCTTCTGTTGTGACCCTGTCGCGTCTCCGTGCTCGTTGATGCAGCCTTCGTGCTTTGAGACACTCTCGTCGGTGTTGTGAGATCGTGTCGTTCCACCAGTAAACTGGTGGGCGGCTGTTGTTCTGCCGTCTCCTTGGCATGGAAGCATCGCAGGACTTGACAACGCTTGTCATTACCTCTTTGGCAGTGGCTTCTGCGCTTGTTGCTATTGACAATGGTTCCTGCTCCATAACCAAGGCGAATGAATCAGCATCGAAAGCATTTTTGTTCCAACCGACTGGCTGTGACCTCGCACGACTGACACACAATCTTCGTTTGGGAGTGGTGTTGATTTCCCATATAATAGCTTGGTGGTCGCTATTAGTAAACTCCTCATCGACCCGCCACTCACAGCCCCCTTTAATTAGGTTGCTGCTAACGAATGTCACATCGATAATGGAGCTGGCTGTGCCTTGCGATATGTGCTTACGTCTCTGTGTTGAGGAGTACCAGGTTGAGCGAAGACATGGTCTCAAGGAGAGCTCGTCCTCTCGCGCTCGTTTCCCGGCATCCCCAGTCAATTGCCCAGGCGTTGAAATCTCCTGCGATGGCGACCGATTCACGCTTCCGTACATCCTCGCCAAGGTGTC
This sequence comes from Octodonta nipae, assembly GCA_034190945.1. Taxonomy (NCBI): domain Eukaryota; kingdom Metazoa; phylum Arthropoda; class Insecta; order Coleoptera; family Chrysomelidae; genus Octodonta; species Octodonta nipae. The sequence continues at coordinate 97,883,749 of CM067219.1, forward strand.
CAAGAATAACTCGAACTCCTCGAGCTGTGCACTAGGAGGTGCATAGCAGCTATAGAAGTGAACCCCTCCCACTTTGGCTCTCACAAGCCATGGTTCGGGGGTATTTGGGAGTTGTTGGAACGGAAGTTTACCGCAAGCCCATATCGCTGCTCTGTCCGTTGTGTCATTTACCCAGGACAGGGTGTCGAAGTTTTTGTACTGCTCGCAGATTATGGCTACGTCGCAATCCAATTCCCGCACCCGCTGTACCAGTAGGTCTTGGGCTGCTTCGCAATGGTTGAGGTTGAGTTGCAGTACTTTCATTTACGGGCTTGTGCTGCTCTCATCGCCTGTTGGTAGATCGGACATTTCCAACTACCCGCAACGTGCCGGCAGTCTGACCTACTATCTTTCTCTTTGCAGAGTAAGCACTTGGCAGGTTGTTGACAAGCCGAGGCATTGTGACCAGCGCCTCCGCATCTGTGACAACAACTGCTTCGGTCAGTCTTGCCTCTGCACGCCTGGGCGTTGTGCCCAAAGTGCCAGCATTTGAAGCACCGTCGAAGGCTGATCCTCTCGCGAACACGTACTGTGCCCCACGCAAGTTTCAGCTTTCCAAGTGCGATGGCTTTCTTGGCCTGGACCTCTGGGAGACAAACAACTGCCGTTTGTGTTGATCTATATGCCCGTCGAAGTGATTTCACTGCCTCCTCAGTGATCTCTGCCAGGCCGTCGATATTATCTTTGAGCAGGTTTACTACGTCTTCCTTGGTACTGATCTCGTCCAGGTCTTTAATTTCAATCTCGATTTGCGGTATTCGAGATTGTACAGTGGCCCGCTTGGGGCTTATTCTTGATGGCGTTACAATAGCGCTCCATCTCCTGAGCGTCTGCCTTCGCGAATAAAAAAAGGAGATCTCCCTTAGCTGTTCGTCGGATCTTATTGACTTTTTTGCCTATATCCTGCAAGGTGGGATCATTCTTGATACCTCGCAAGATATCTGCATGGGAGCTCTTCTCGCCTTTCTTTATAAGCAGCGTACAATGTGGCGCTGGTTTTTGCTTATTGGTCCTCGGGCCTTTTTCCTCTTTACCACTTGCCAGTCAGTCGACTGGTTTGAAGGTTGGTTTTTGGTCTGCGGTTTAAACTTGGACTTGGATTTAATCCATTGTTTCTCTCCGCTTCTGAATTGACCACCCTACTTGTTGTTCCTGGGTGGTTTGCCCGATGTTCTGGCAACCTTCTTTACCGGGCTTAGCTTGCTAGCTAGCACCGGTTTAAGAGTTTTAAGTGGGTGCCTTACTTGATGAGGCTACTGAAGGCGAGGCCTTCGGTGGCGAGGTCCTTGCTACAGAGGCTACTTTTATTGAAGCCGCCTGCTTTGGGGCCGCCGGTGTTGATGCAGCCGGTTTTGAGTTAGCTGCTTTTGAGGCAGCCGCTTTTGGGACCTCCTTTTGCTGTTCACCTTGTGTCTGAGTGTTTGACACCTTTACTGGCGATGTCTGTGTTGTAGCAGGTTTCGCTACAGGAGGTGGCCGCGTCGTTGACGTCTGATATTTGTCATATTCTGACTTAATGGCGTGTGCCAGTTTCTTGATCTCATGATGTACATTGTGCCTAGGCCCAATGAACTTCAAGAGCTCATCGATCTTTGCTCCTAATTTGTTTGGAGCGCCACTCTCATTGTGCCCTTTGGGACGTCAACTCCACTATTCGCCTTTTGGAGGACTTGGCTGAATAGTGTCTTGCTGCCAGCTCTAGTTTTAATGGTCGATGTTGTACCATTAATAGTTCTTCTTCTTCTTGTCACTATGTGACGGAACCAGTGATAATTCGCTCCCCCCAGAATCCGTGGAGCGTGCACCGGCCACCGAGGCTTTCACTCGATCGGAACCGGTGGCGGATTATCCTCTGCAGAGGTACCCACCTGGGGTATTAAGTTCACCTTATCACCCATATCCATAAATGGTTTATTTTCGGGGTTCCTTCCCCTATCTGATTTTGGTCCGCCCTGAGGAAATCCTCAGTACTCCCCATTGCTGGAGAGCGTTCCCCTATCCGCCACCTGGGGAGGCGCCCGGTAGTGGACCAACAACCACCCGGGCCCGGGTGTTGTGTTTTTTTTTTTTTTTTTTTTTTTATCCGAAGAGGGGGGAAATACATTCCGTACTTAGCTAGCACGTGCTGGCCGTCGTGCGGGACTCCCGATGCAATGACTTCAAAGCAAGAGTAAATCGTTGCATTGAAACCAGTATACCGTATACCCGCTAAAACCCAACCTCTTTCTCCTACAACCATGGTCCCCTGCGGCACTCTTAGTCAATACTACTTCGCAAGGGTGGTTCATTGCAGATTTAACTGCTCTTACATTGAAAGCCTCTAAAGCCTACTCCTCGAAAGTATTGCGGAGTTCTTTGATGATAGTCTCCGCGTAATCTGATACCAAGTTCCAGGCTGGGGGCCCTTCAGCATGGCTTCTACTAATTGTTCGGAACGATATTAGTCTCCAGAATCCTCTCCACTTCAGCACGTTGATCCTGAAACCGGGGGCAGGAGAAGAACACGTGTTCCGCGTCCTCTATCACGTCCGTACAGTGTGGGCAGTTTGGGGAGTTTGCCCTCCTGAACCTGTGCAGGTATGCTCGAAAGCATCCATGTCCAGTCAGGAGAGTTGAGTGATGTAGAACCCAACCTCCCCATGCTGGCGGTTGACCCAACGACTGATGTAGGTATCAATCGATATGTCCACCGGCCTTTAGTAGAGCTGTCCCACCTCTCCTGCCATTGCCCTAGACTCATGGCTCTTTCATCGCTGTTTCCTGTCGGTTGGTCTTTCTCTAACTTTCTGCGATAAAGCCGTCCCTTTCTGCAGCCAGGATGTCGATTGGTAGGGTAGAGGCAATCACACTCACCGCCTTCGTAAGACACAGTGCGGTAGGATGATGCCACTCGAATCGCTGAGAGCCGCTGGACTGATTTCATTTTCCGGCGGTACGATGGTAGCTCGAGCGATTTCTCCCATACCGGTGCCCCGTACAACAAAACAGAAGTAGTTACTGTTGCCAGTAGCTGTCTTCTTATCTGTCTAGGGCCTCCGACATTCGGCATTATTCTAGATAATGCCCCTGTACCCCAGCTGCTTTCTTGCTGGCCGCGATTATGTGCTCTTTGAAGTTGAGCCGTGTGTCCAGGAGCACCCCAAATAGCTGATGAAGGGCTGCGACTGTATGTAGGTGTCGCCTATTTTGAGGGTGATGGTTTCCCTTGCCTTTCGACTGCTAACAGAAGTGTTTCGGTCTTTTGCTCTGCTAAACTCAAGTCCGCTGCGAGCATCCAATGCTGAATTGTGGCTATAGCGAATGAGAAGGTTGTTTGTATCTCCTCTATGTGCTTGCGCACTATGATCAATGCCACATCATCGGCGAATGCCACTAGCCTGACGCCCTCAGGCAGACCGAGCAGGAGCAGGTCGTTGTACATTACGTTCCATAAGGGGGGCCAAGAACCAGAGCCCTGAGGTACACCTCCTGTGATCTTATAGTCTACTTGCCCATTTTCAGTTTGGTACAACAAAGATGCGGTCCTTGAAATACGCTGAAACCATTCTGCGCAAGTACTGGAACTTCATCCTGGCAAGAGCCTCCAAAATGCGGTCCCAGCGGGCCGAGTTAAAGGCGTTCTTGATATCCAGGGTGGCTATTAGACAGTACTTTTTTCCACCTCTTCTCCATCTCTTTCCCGAGATAGCCTCTCTGGCGATGTTGGTAACGAGTGTCACGGCATCGATGGTTGATCTCCCTTTCTGAACCCGAATTGGTTGGTGGAAGTTTCGGCTCAACGTAGGGCTCCAGCCTATCTGCTATTATCCTTTCAAGGAGTTTTCCCGCAGAGTCCAACATACAGAGGGGACGATATGATGACGGTTCGTCGGGAGGTTCTTTCCCCCTTTAGGGAGGAGCACAAGCCTCTGCTTTTTCCACTAGTCGGGAAAACCCCCTGCTTTAGGCAGGTCTCATACATGTGTAGAAGAAACATGTCAGGCCTATTGGCTATGGCGCATTTTAGCGCGATGTTAGGTATGCCATCTGGACCGGGAGCCTTACCGTTTTGGAGCCGGTTGCACGCGCCATCAGTCACTCATAGTCACTGATGGTATATATCTTCGTCCCTCACCTGCCACGAAGGATAAGCGGGTAGCTCAGGCTTCGCAGGAAACAAGTGAGTGACAATGCGGTGCAATGATTCGGGGCAGTTCGTTGATGTCATGGGAGGGGCCTTAATTTATGCATCACGATTTTATACGTTTTCCCCATGGATCTTGATTAACTTCGTCACACAACTCCTTCCAGTAGGATCTCTTGCTTGAGAGAATGGCTCTTCGTAGTTGTTGTCTTTTGATCTCATAGTCGAGCCTTAGTTCTTCTGTTGTGACCCTGTCGCGTCTCCGTGCTCGTTGATGCAGCTTCGTGCTTTGAGACACTCTCGTCGGTGTGTGAGATCGTGTCGTTCCACCAGTAAAACTGGTGGGCGGCTGTTGTTCTGCCGTCTCCTTGGCATGGAAGCATCGCAGGACTTGACAACGCTTGTCATTACTCTTTGGCAGTGGCTTCTGCGCTTGTTGCTATTGACAATGGTTCCTGCTCCATAACCAAGGCGAATGAATCAGCATCGAAAGCATTTTTGTTCCAACCGACTGGCTGTGACCTCGCACGACTGACACACAATCTTCGTTTGGGAGTGGTGTTGATTTCCCATATAATAGCTTGGTGGTCGCTATTAGTAAACTCCTCATCGACCCGCCACTCACAGCCCCCTTTAATTAGGTTGCTGCTAACGAATGTCACATCGATAATGGAGCTGGCTGTGCCTTTGCGATATGTGCTTACGGCTCCTGTGTTGAGGAGTACCAGGTTGAGCGAAGACATGGTCTCAAGGAGAGCTCGTCCTCTCGCGCTCGTTTCCCGACATCCCCAGTCAATTGCCCAGGCGTTGAAATCTCCTGCGATGGCGACCGATTCACGCTTCCGTACATCCTCCGCCAAGGTGTCCAAGAATAACTCGAACTCCTCGAGCTGTGCACTAGGAGGTGCATAGCAGCTATAGAAGTGAACCCCTCCCACTTTGGCTCTCACAAGCCATGGTTCGGGGGTATTTGGGAGTTGTTTGGAACGGAAGTTTACCGCAAGCCCATATCGCTGCTCTGTCCGTTGTGTCATTTACCCAGGACGGGTGTCGAAAGTTTTTGTACTGCTCGCAGATTATGGCTACGTCGCAATCCAATTCCGCACCCGCTGTACCAGTAGGTCTTGGGCTGCTTCGCAATGGTTGAGGTTGAGTTGCAGTACTTTCATTTACGGGCTTGTGCTGCTCTCATCGCCTGTTGGTAGATCGGACATTTCCAACTACCCGCAAAAGTGCCGGCAGTCTGACCTACTATCTTTCTCTTTGCAGAGTAATCACTTGGCAGGTTGTTGACAAGCCGAGGCATTGTGACCAGCGCCTCCGCATCTGTGACAAACTGCTTCGGTCAGTCTTGCTCTGCACGCCTGGGCGTTGTGCCCAAAGTGCCAGCATTTGAAGCACCGTCGAAGGCTGATCCTCTCGCGAACACGTACTGTGCCCCACGCAAGTTTCAGCTTTCCAAGTGCGATGGCTTTCTTGGCCTGGACCTCTGGGAGACAAACACCTGCCGTTTGTGTTGATCTATATGCCCGTCGAAAGTGATTTCACTGCCTCCTCAGTGATCTCTGCCAGGCCGTCGATATTATCTTTGAGCAGGTTTACTACGTCTTCCTTGGTACTGATCTCGTCCAGGTCTTTAATTTCAATCTCGATTTGCGGTATTCGAGATTGTACAGTGGCCCCGCTTGGGAGCTATTCTTGATGGCGTTACAATAGCGCTCCATCTCCTGAGCGTCTGCCTTGGCGAATAACAAAAGTAGATCTCCCTAGCTGTTCGTCGGATCTTATTGACTTTTTTGCCTATATCCTGCAAGGTGGGATCATTTTGATACCTCGCAAGATATCTGCATGGGAGCTCTTCTCGCCTTTCTTTATAAGCAGCGTACAATGTGGCGCTGGTTTTTGCTTATGGTCCTCGGGGCCTTTTCCTCTTTACACTTGCCAGTCAGTCGACTGGTTGAAGGTTGTTTTTGGTCTGCGTTTTAAACTTGGATTTAATCCATTGTTCTCTTCCGCTTCTGAATTGACCACACCTACTTGTTTTGCCTGGGTGGTTGCCCGTGTTCTGGAAACCTCTTTACCGGGCTTTAGCTTGCTAGCTAGCACCGGTTTAAGAGTTTTCAACTGGTGGTGCCTTACTTGATGGGCTACTGAAGGCGAGGCCTTCGGTGGCGAGGTCCTTGCTACAGAGGCTACTTTTATTGAAGCCGCCTGCTTTGGGGCCGCCGTTGTTGATGCAGCCGGTTTGAGTTAGCTGCTTTTGAGGCAGCCGCTTTTGGGACCTCTTTTGCTTTTCACCTTGTGTCTGAGTGTTTGACACCTTTACTGGCGATGTCTGTGTTGTAGCAGGTTTCGCTACAGGAGGTGGCCGCGTCGTTGACGTCTGATATTTGTCATATTCTGACTTAATGGAGTGTGCCGTTCTTGATCTCATGATGTACATTGTGCCTAGGCCCAATGAACTTCAAGAGCTCATCGATCTTTGCTCCTAATTTGTTTGGAGCGCCACTCTCATTTGGGCCTTTGGGGGACGCGTCAACTCCACTATCCGCCTTTTGGAGGACTGGCTGAATAGTGTCTTTGCTGCCAGCTTAGTTTTAATGGTCGATTGTTACCACCATTATCTTCTTGTCACTATGTGACGGAACCAGTGATAATTCGCTCCCCCCAGAATCCGTGGAGCGTGCACGGCCACCGAGGCTTTCACTCGATCGGAACCGGTGGTGGGATTATCCTCTGCAGAGGTACCACCTGGGGTATTAAGTTGGACCTTATCACCCATATCCATGAATGGTTTATTTTCGGGGTTCCTTCCCCTATCTGATTTTGGTCCGCCCTGAGGAAATCCTCAGTACTCCCCATTGCTGGAGAGCGTCCCCCATCCGCCCACCTGGGGAGGCGCCCGGTAGTGGACCACAACCACCCCGGGTGTGTTGTGTTGTGTTGTGTTGTTTTTTTTTTTTTTTTTGTTTTTTTTTTTTTTTTTTATCCGAAGAGGGGGGAAATACATTGCGTACTTAGCTAGCACGTGTGGCGTCGTGCGGGCCTCCCGATTTGCAATGACTTCAAGCAAGATTAAATCGTTGCATTGAAGCCAGTATAACGTATACCCGCTAAAACCTAACATCTTTTTCTCCTACAACATGGTCCCCTGCGGCACTCTTTGTCAATACTACTTGCAAGGGGGTTTCATTGCAGATGTTAAGCTCGTACATTGAAAGCCTCTAAAGCCTACTCCTCGAAGGTATTGCGGAGGGTCTTTGAGGATAGTCTCCGCGTAATCTGATACCACGTCCAGGCTTGCGGGCCCTTCAGCATGGCTTCTACTAATTGTTCTGGAACGATATTAGTCTCCAGAATCCTCTCCACTCGGCACGTGATCTGAAACCGGGGGCAGGAGAGAACACGTGTTCCGCGTCCTCTATCCCGTCTGTACAGTGTGGGCAGTTTGGGGAGTTTGCCCTCCTGAACCTGGTGCAGGTATGCTCGAAAGCATCCATGCAGTCAGGCGTTGATGTGATGTAAAACCCAACCTCCCCATGTGGCGGTTGACCCAACGACTGATGTTAGGTATCAATCGATATGTCCACCGGCTTTTGTAGAGCTGTCCACCCACTCTCCTGCCATTGCCCTAACTCATGGCTCTTTCTCGCTGT